>OY744528.1:18205858-18655858 GCA_963556195.1 Sepiola atlantica | reverse complement strand
TCTCCAACTGATGTTTCAAAATCTTTTGTCTACACAGGCTAGGTCGATAGTTGTTAATGACTAACGCCTCAAGAATATTGAGATGGTAGTTCGACCTGGCACTGTGTAAAACAGAAAACCACCCATCGGAATACCTGTCAGAACAACTATTTGTACTAACGAGGTGATTACCGATGGCTGATTCCTGTGCCTGGAAGTTCCCGGATGATCTCGAAACCTTGTGTAGGCGAATATCACGTGGTATGTGTTGGGATATTCTAAATTCTAATCTTTGGGATGTCTTGCCAACGTAGTCAGCTCCACACTGACACATGAATTTATAAACTACAGAATTCTTTTGAATGGCTGGCAAAACATCCTTACGAAAAGAAGAGAAAAAGGTTCGAGTCGTGTAAACTACCCTCAACATGGTTGCCGGAAAACAACGTTGAGTAGAAGAAGAAATCCTTTTAACAATGTCAAGGCCGTCAGAACCCAACCAAAGGAGTTTCAAATAAATAGGGCAACGTGACGGGCCAATAAATTTACCACCATTAAATAAAGCAACTTTACGTGCAATGGTGCCTTTTATATAAATATATGTATATATATATATAAATATATATATAAATATATATATATATAATAAGTCGATAAGAACTTTAAGGGGCTTCCCCCCTTCAGCGCAACCAATAACGAGCAAGTTCTCTTTCTGTCTGTCTGTCTGTCCATCCTGGAGAATTTTTGTAAACGTAAGAGAGAGAAAGGCGGGGGTTGGGCTTGAGTAATTACTATTTAATTAATTAATGTTTTCAGGTCAGTGTTCATAATATTTGTATACCTTTAGAATTAGGAAACGATTAATTAATTTAGATTAGATAACATTAAATAACATTAGATACACAAAGTAGAACGAAATTTCAAGACGAGACTGCGATTAGAACAGACAATTGCTGAATCTATGAATCTATAATTCCAAACTTAAATAAATCCTGGAACTTCCAACTGATATATATACTTTTATTTGCTAGCAGGCTCTCTGTCTGTCTGTCTGTCTGTCTGTCTGTCTGTCGGCAAAGATTTTTGTAAACGTAAGAGAAGGGGGAAGGGGGACGGGGAGGGGGGCTGGTAATTACTATTTAATTAATTAATTTTTTCAAGTCAGCGTTCATAATATTTGTATACATTAGAATTACGTTGGGAAACTAATTATTAATTAATTTAGACTAAATAACATTAAATAACATTAAATAACATTAACTAACATTAGATAACATTAAATAACATTAAATAACATTAAATAACATTAGATAAAATATAAACAAAGTAGAAAGAAATTTCAAGACGAGGCTGCAATTAGAACGGAAAACGTGTCAAGAATCTTACTTAAACTAATACTGTTTCAACTTCCTTATATACTGTTACAAAAACACCCTCAGACACTAGACGGGTTTTACAATTTACATAATTCAACTCTCCACAGCAGCTCGAGGATTTGAGCATGTTTTATGAATTTAAAAACTGTGAGTCAGACTCCTTTCTTTCTCTCAAGCTGATACGTTTTGTATATATATATTTTCGCTGATCCTAGGTAAATATCCATTAAGACCCCATCCCATATTATTTTGTTTTGTTTCTCACCCCCTTCTTATATCCTTTTATAAATAAATATTGTCGTTTTAATTTCTTAACTTGCGTTGATCTTCCGTTCTTTCACAAAGTGTTTGTCATCTGTCTCTTCATTTTTACAGGTGTCATTTCACCTCTTGTTCGGTGTTTATACATATTTGAACCTGAGGACTTAAATCTTTTTTTTTTTCTTCTGTTGCATGACCGTTTTGTCGTTCCGAACTAGATGTGACCGTAACAATATATATATATATATAAATATATATATATTGTGACCAGATTGAATAATTATCTCTACACAGTATTCCGGAAGGATGAAATGTATACGTATGTAGATAAACAAATATATATATATATATATATATACAGGGTGGGCCAAAATAAGGGTCCTATCTTTAAATTTGAATAACTTGAATTTGAATAACTTCCACAAAATAAAAGTTAAACTCACCAAACTTTGTGTGTGTAGACTGACCCTTCCGAGATTTTTTGAAATAAACAAAACAAATTTTAGCCGAAAAACACTTCTTAAAACTTACAAAAACTAAAGTATTGTTTTTTACACTATTTTGAGTTTTTTAAGCAAAAATAATGTTTTCTAAATGAGGGTACGTTCCTTAGGGCTAATACGGCTCATGCTTGCTTCGGAAGGGGTCCTTTACTTATTCTAAAAAAAAATAATTTTTAAATCAATAAATAAAAAAGTTATGAATTTTTAAAAATAGGACCCTTATTTTTGCCCACCCTGTATATGTGGGAGTAAGTATGAGATGAGAGTTTCAGACAAAATGTGAAATTGGTTAAGGAAATGTGGAAAAGCAGAATAACTAACTAGAAAAAATAAAAGCCATGAACCCGTAATTGTAGCTGGACCAAGATATTTCGGTCGATGGTTGTGACCATATTCGTTTGGAAAAGAATTTTTATTAGCAAATCTCAGCAATCTATACAAAAGTAAAAAGAAAAAGAGAAAGAAGCAGAAGGTGGGAAGAGGTAGGAGTGGGTATAAGGAAATCGAGACTACATGTGTAAGGTGTATGAGATGGGAAAGGAGTAGGGAGAGTAGATATGAGCAGTGAATTAGTGGGAGCATGAGGAGGAGGCGGGATGAATGTGGAACACGTGGTGTGAAATGAAACAAAGAGTATGGGGGGTGGGGGAGAAATGGAGCGAAATGGGGTGCGTACAAGGAAGCTGCGATTACATGTAGAAGGGAGGACGGATGGTTGGGGAGTAGGTAGGGTAGTGGGTAAGGAAGGACAATGTGGATGAGATAAGGGTGAAAATATGAGGTGGGAAGAATTAGGAACACATGGTGAGAAATGGTACGATGGGAAACTATTAAAATGAATTAGATTAAATTGAATTAAATAAAATAAGACATTGCAATAGATGACAAGTTAGACTGAAAGAAAGAAAAAGAAAAATTTAAAAATAAAGATGAAAATAAATAAAAAAATTTCTCTCCAAATCGATGAATCAATTGACATCAGTAATCATGCACAGTTAATTGCATTTATACGTGTCATCGATGAAGATGCCATACTTAATCAATTTCTATGCTGCAAACAGTTACTCACAGCTACACAAGGTAAAAATATTTTTGATACAATTACAATATGCCTCGGAAAAATATGGCTTATCATGGGATGTATGCGTGGGAATATGTACCGATGGAATACCATCAATGGTTTCGCATTTTTAGTGGGAAAACAGAATCCTAACATCGTGCGAACTCATTGCTATTACACAGAAGTTTTAGTTTCAAAGAAAACACATAATCAAGTAAAAAAATCGTTGATTCTCTAGCCAGATCAAAAATTTATATAGGAAACTGATCCCCCTTCTAAAATCTTTGAAAAATATTCTAAAAAAACATGGAATTCTCTAGCAACATGACAGGTAATTGTACACATATTTTTGTTTTCAATTTCTGATGGTCAAAAAGTGGCAGATCAGTTTACGTTAAATTTATATAGGAAACTGATCCCCCTCCTAAAATCTAAAATATTTGAAAAGAACTTCCAAAAAACACGGACTTCTCTGACGACCTGATAGGTAATTGTACACCGAAAAAAAAGAAAAACAATTGGTCAGTAAAATATATAATATAGAATTTTTGAATACCCATGAATTTTTAAACTGTCCCACCCTTTCCGGCATGTCGCCTACACAACCTCCTATAGCTATGCCTCTCGCCAGCTGTATATTGTTTATTTAGCAAACAAATGCATCTTTCCACTCTATCCAGGTTGCCTCCTTATATAATTGCATATCTTTATTATTTGTTACGACAAACGAGTAATGTGAGTGAGAGTCTTAAGGGATTGGGGTACACAAACAGAGGTTGACAAGTGTTGAAATCTCAGATTCTTTAGCCAGTCGCTTTCTGACAGATTTAAAATCTGGCCAATTAATAAAACACTTTTGGACACCCATGGATCCTCCAACTGTCATGCCCCTTCTGGCATGTCGCCTTATGTAAACTAATGTAGCCACCCTTTTCCGGCATGTCACTTATACAACTTCCTGTAGTCACGCTTTTCCAGCTGTGTATTGTTTATTTAGTAGACAGATGTATTTCTTTGTTTTATGCAGATGGACACACTCCTCCCTACTACCTCTTTCTCACAGTAGAGATGTTGCTAGTCTTTCTCTACTCTATCATTATTTTCATGGCAGGTGCTCGACTGAGCTCCAATCTATGGTCTCCTGTAAAACATTTATAACAAAAACTTGTCTAGTTACAACCACTGTAAATAATTTTTCTTTCTCCCTCTCTGTGCCTAAAACTAAACAAAACTTCCATGAAGAAAGATTCTTTCCTAGAACTTACCTGTCTGTGGAACTCAATACCGTGGAGCTGCTACCCAGCTGACTACAACATTGTCGTTTTCAAGTCCAATGTATACAAGTTCTTGTTAGGCCATCCTCCTAAATAATCAAATTCTGCAAAACTGCCACCATCATTACCGATCATCATGGTGTCGTTTCAACGTCCACCTGGCACTCGTTAACCCTTATCCTCGAGTGGCCTTTGGGCCTTGATAAGTGGTGACTCTTTAGCAAAAAAAAAAGAATTCTTCTGCTTTATCCCGATGGCCTCCTTGTTTTAGCTGTAGCTGTAGGATGTTATTCTTCCGTCCACACAGGTGGCATCTGTGTTAGTATAGCCACCTGGATGTAATATCCTCGTTGAAATCATTAAGGGCATCCACCTGATGGTTATTCAACACAAAAATTGATAAAATAATTGTGAGACGTTAATAAATAGAGAATAAAAGAAGAAATGAAGGAAGTAGTAGTCGAATATTTGTCCACACCGAGTAATTTTATTTGAGTTCATCGCAACAAAGTGTAATTCTTGTATTACATAGAAAAAGTAAATTCATTTTGATACCAAATATTGCCCGATTTTCCCCGCAGTAAATTTTCTATTCCATTATTCCCGGATCCATACGAACACGGTGATACATTCATATTATTCAGATTACTATTCTCATCTTTGTTTTTATTTTCACAACGTTCTGACCGATGTAACCTTCGACTCTCTTCATCTGTAATAAGGAGTTAGTCGTTTATGAAAATCGGTTCTTTTTAAATCAATCGTCACTTACTTCAGTATCCTCATATACTTTTCTCTTTTTGTATACTGACGCCCGGCGCCATCATCATTGCGGTGTGTTGCATTTCGTCACCACCATCATCATCGTTCAGTGCACTGTCTCTCGCCATCGTCATCGTCGTAGTGGGCCGCACCTTGCAGCCACCATCATCTCCATCGTCTAGTGTCTGTAATCAAACTTTTCATGCAGAGAGGAAAAAGGCGATCCCGGCAGAGAATTTAAACTGGGTCTTTATTTGGGAGAGATTTTTTTGTCATACGAACAAAAGTCACGCATTCATTAAATTTCAGAGAGGTGTCTTAATTTAATTCTACTTCGTTACAGGGAGAGGAAGAGGGGGGGGGGAAGACGAGTTGCTATCATTGCTTTTAGGAATTAAATTCCCATATTCCTTTCTTTTGAATTACATCTCGATTTTACATCTGATTGGCACATTTCCGGAAAACGGACCGACTAAAAAACGTCTTTCTTTTTTTCATTCCCACGATATCGTGACATCATTGCTCCAAGGGGGATACTGAACCTGTCACAACACACCTGTTTGACCTTTCCCTGATCTTTAACCTGAACCCAGGCTTGTTTATATTTTTAGTCAGACAGCGAACTTGTTCCCTAGATTTTTGTGTCAAGTTTTGCACTGGTCCACCTAGATACTAAATTCATACTAGCCGATGTAATCGTTCTTTGCATACATACATCCATTATGTAACATTAACACTTCTATCTCTATCACCTGTAGTAAGAATTGAACCGTAACACTTCCATCCGGTCATGACTGATGGAATGAGAACAATCTCTCCCTATGGATTAAATAAAGGGTTCAAGTCGAAATTCCGTATAGGTAACCGAATGGGACCTAAAGCTTTCTTAAGTTTGAAAATATGCACCTGAAGAAGGTCGGAGGTTACATTGGTCAAAACATTGTAGAAAATAATATTAGTCCAAATGATCTAAATTACTAATCCCTATCTCAAAAATCCTGAAACATAAAACCCTTTGACGCATTTCAATAAATTATGAATAAATTAAAAAAATGTAAGACAAAATAACATTTATAAAAATGTAAATTAAATATACATTTTAATACAAAATTTGTAGACTATTTCTGTCGGATTTACTTCCAGAAAATACAATTTTACAAGTGTTAAAATAAAAACAAAAAAATTTCAATGAATAATTTTTTCCAAATAACCTTTCATGAAATATTACAAAAAGTGTACAACATTCTTTTAGAAATGTCTTTGACAAATATTTCAATTCTAAAAGCGATAACTAAAAGATAAGTAAAAAGCCAAAAAGAAATTAAACTTATCTTTTAATTATCCTTTTGTAATGACCGTCCACTGACGATCAACTGATATATTTTACAAGGTGACCCCCACCCACAAAAAAAAATGCCACTCGTGAAATCATTAATAACATTCACAATCTTTTCTGCAATCCAACCATATTTAGTACAAATAAACTTTAGTATATGCCTGACTTGTCCACAAAGTTTTAGTCATGAAGGTCCAACAGTCTTTCTTTTATCATCGTTTAAAGATATGGGGGGGGGGTCACTTTAGTGATCATCTCATCAGTAGGTGTGATCCTTAATGGGCTTTACACTCACCAGACTTTACCCCCCTTCCCAGATTTTTATCTGTGGATTATCTTAAAGATAATGTCTATCAAAGCAATCCCAAAACTATTCCGGAAGTGAAGAATGCCATCGCAGCACAAATAAAGGCAGTGCCAAGAGAGAAGTGTGTTAGATTTACTGACATTTTTGCACGTCATGTCCAACTCTTCTGATCATTGAATGGCGATAATACAAAAACTGCATTATTTAGATTATTCGGACTACGGAATTTTTTAGATGAGGATTGATAATTTGTATTATTCGGACTACTGTTCTCATCTTTGATGTCATTCTCACAACGTTTCGAACGATGTAACCTCCGATCTTCTTTCGGTGCATCTTGTTGAACTCGAGAATCCGTACGCAATTTCAAACGGAACAGGGGTAGCTTGCTTCCGTTCCGCCAGCCATGACTAAGTAAAAATCTTCCGTACAGATTCCCGAGTCTAACGAGGTTACATCGGCCGAAACGTTGTGAGAAGAGGTTTGGTAGTTTTGTTTTACGGCATATCAACCCTTTTTGGGTTATTTAATGCCGAATCTGGTCATTATAGTAAAAGTTTTTATGCTTCAAGTTCTTTATATCTTCAAATGTTTAATCATCGTTTTTGGTTTGGTAGTTTTGTTTTACGGCACATCAACCCCTTTTTGGGCTATCCAATGCCGAATCTGGTCATTATAGTAAAAGATTTATGCTTCAAGTTCTAAAAATAAAATAAAAAAGGGGAGGGAGAAAGGGAGAGGGGCTGTTGTTTTTGTTTTTGGTTTTGTAGAACATAATTAAGTTTTACAAAAAAAAAAAAAAAGAAGAAAAACAAAAAACGTCAATGTAGGTGAATTTCGTCTCAGGGAGCCACAGGGCAGCCTGATCTGGTATCACCAGGTTGTGAGAAGAACATCCAAGACAAGAACACTAGTCCAAATAATACAAATCATCAATCCTCATATAAAAAATTCCTAATCAGAAAAACAAAAACTGTTAGACATTCACGACAAACTTTGTGAACAAGTCAGACATAAAGTGAAGTATATTGTACCAAATATCGTTTGATTAGCGAATGGATTAGAAATTTTATTTTTATTAGAAATTCCATGGGTTGCATTTTTTTTTGGGGGGGGGGGGGGCTTGCACCCTACATTTCCAAAAATGAAATGATGAATTCCATTTGCCCAAAATGTGCAGACGGCACACCACCATTGAAGAATTTTGTTTTTAATTCAAAGTTTATAAAAATACAAAAAGTTCAAACATTTTCCTCTAATGTTTGTCTTTGTTTAATTTTTTCCTGATATTCTTCTTCTGTAAGCAAATTTTTTACGCCGAGTGCAGGATCATCAAGTCGAGGTAACACAATTGCAATGAAACCCTCCGTCTGTGGCTGAAATGTTAAAATAGTTTGGTTTTTTTTGTAATCATTAAGCTACAAATAACAGCATTGAGTTTTTAATTATACATTTTTGGTTTTGACCAGAAAAAAAAAAACAACATTGAAAAAAAGTAATATTAAATTATTAATGGCAACTAATCAAATTTTATTTTTTGACCAAACTACAAGATGTATTTTACGATTAACTTGAAAAAATATGTCTGCTTCTTTAATTTCACTTCGACATGTTAGGCATCTTTTTAAAAAAATAGCTAAAGAAATGTATAAATTGTGTTATGTACTTACGTGGTAGCTGAAAAGAAGACTGTACACCAAAAATTACACAAATTCATCAAGTATTTATTAAATTAAAAATTTATTCAATTAAAAAAACACAAACACGATTTTATATATGATACACGATTTTTTTAAAACCATTTCAGCAAGGGAGATAACTCAAATTTTTTTTTTTCAATTCAGATTACTCATTTTTTTTTTTTTTTTACCAATTTCGGAAAAACAACTTATAAGTACGATATAAGATAAAAACATATTTTATTAAACTAAAGTAAAATAAAATCAAAGTTTTGAAATTTTTAGTTATGCCATTTTCCTGAACACCAAAAAATTTGAGTTATCTACCTTGGCGACCCATAGATAAAATCATGTTTTTTTATTTTTTATCTAATAAATACTAGATGAATTTGCGTAATTTTTGGTGTACAGTCTTCTTTATAGCTACCACATAAATACATAACCAAGTTTATACATTTCTTTAGCTACTTCTTTTTTTTTTAAGAGATGCCTAATATGTCGGAGCGAAACTAAAGTATCAAAAAATGTGACTATCTATTTTGGCTATTTTACCTATCAGTAAAATAAATGATGAAAATATTACGTATCACTACTTTTGTTGATATTGTGTTTGCGTGGATAATACTCATAAATAAATGGTTCTTTTGATCCCATGGGGCTGGAATAAACAGAAAATCACAAAGAAAAAAATGACACCTGTACAGGACTCACGGATTTCGCCTTGACCTTTTTAGCTAACAAGACCATCAGTTCGTGAAGGCCGAATTAGGGCAGATAACTCATCTCTCCTGCTCTAGTATCTACGTTTATGTTTTTAATATCATTGTAAATCCTATCTCCTCTGAATTTGGACTAAAATAACGATTTATTTAAAAGTATTACACATGAACACAGTCAATAAAAATGGCTGCATGAAGCATAACATATTGTCGGAAATAATTCCCAACTTTATGAAAACAATGTAAATAGAAATATTAACAAGCCGCGCATGCGTGGTCCTCCTCTGTATGTGACTCGATGTGGCGAGTGTAAAATGAAATAAATTTGAGCAATTTGGGGCATTTTTGACCCCCATTGTACCCCCTGTGGGCACGAACCAGAATTTTTCTGAGGTCAAGGATGCTCATTTTATATCCAGAACAATTGCCTCTACATTTTGGCCAAGTTTCAGAAAAATTGAATGGATGGATCAAACGTTATGGGAGAAAAGGGTCATTTTTTGCCATTTTGGGGGCTTTTGACCCCCTGGGGGCGCGAACCAGATTTTTTCCAAGGTCAGCAATACTTATTTTCTATTAGTAACAATTGCCTCTATATTTTGGCCAAGTTTCAGAGAAATTGAATGGATGGATGAAAAGTTATGGGGCAAAAACTGTCATTTTTTGCCATTTTGGGGCCTTTTGACCCCCTGGGGGGCTAACCAGATTTTTTTTCAAAAATCGGAGAATGTCACTTTCTAACCTGACAAAAGTTACGTCATGCAAAATTTCAGAGAAATTCAAAAGGATGGTTGTGGAGAAAAATCCGGACAGACTGAAATGCCTCAAAACATAGGTCCCCGATTTTATAAATCAGGGGACCAATAAAATAATGAAGTACATAAAACTGGACTAGGGTACTGAATGTACCCTGACTCCCACAGGATAACGAGCAGGACCTACAGAAGTCAAAGGTCGGCCAGCCATTACCTGACTTAAACTTCGACAGACAAACAAACCAAAAGCTATCATATCATCATATTCTGTTTAATGTCCGTTTTACATGCTAGCATGCATTGGACGGCTTTAAGAAATGACTTCCAAAGTAAATTATCTCTGGTCAGGTCTTTATTTTATTTTTATTTTTTTTATGGAAATCGCTCCAGACAAGGCATGAAGATATTTGATGTAAGGAGCTAACAAGAACGAAATATGATTATCGCAAAGACAGATGATGCCTATTGGCCTTAGTCTTGAAAAGACCAAGGCTATAGGTAGGAGGAAAACAGTCATCAGGAAAAGAGTTCCACAAGTCTGCGGTTCTTGGAAAGAAGCTACTGGAATAGGAAGCTGTATTACAATGAGGTATCAAAACAGAGAATTGATGGAGACCACTAGACCAACGAGTCAAACGAGCTGGAACAAAAGCAGGGAATAGATCACATAATTCTGGAGAACACATTTATCCCTTAGGTGCATTTTTATCACTTCCTCCAATGTTTTCCTTTGCCTTTCCCTGTGAAATGAGCCTGCTACCTCAACTGTTCTACATCTACTAACCCAAGAACTTTCATCCATTCTTTCAACATGGTCATACCATCGAAGTCTACTCTTCTGCACACATCTCTTTAATTTAATCTTCCTCTGAGGGTAATCAAAACTAAGCCTGTTTTTAAGACTCACATAACACATCCATTATATTATTCTCATATCATTTCTCTCTATGCAACACATGTCCTCACCCATCATTGGCCAGGTTTCGCTTCCAAGTCTTTAATGAACACCACCTTCAACAAACACCGATAATCGCAACGGGGAGCGATCTTACATCGGAAATCGAAAAATGCCAGTCTGATCTTTGGTCTTCTTGAAATATTTCTTTTTTTCTTTTAAAACGGATTCAATTCTCGTTAAGCCTGCAGATGATTTTCTCAGCATCTTACAAGGTTAAACTTTTTGCAACAAATTTTACTTCAAATTTTGTGATCAGGGTCACTTACTTCCAGGATTTCTCCCTATGACTGAAAATACTCTAAGTGATAGCCATATATCTATCCGGGATGTTACCAACCTTATCAAAAACCTTGGCATTCCAGAACTGCTGCCAGAACTTGCTCCGATCCTTACAAAGTTATTCGATCATTGTTTAAAGAAGAAATGTTTTCCATCTCCTTGGAAAATTCTGTTTGTCTGCCGAGTATTTAAAAATACTGGAGATCGGTCTTCTGCATCTCAGTACAGACCAATCAGTTCCCTGTGCGTCATGAGTAAATCGCTAGAATCTATGATAAATCAAAAAGTTGTCAATCACCTCAGAAAAATCAATCCACTTAGTGACAAGCCATATGGATTTTGTTCTGCAAAATCAACCGCTGACGTGCTGACTGTAATATCACATAGGATCAGTAAATCTCTCAACATATCAAAGACTTTGCTAACTATGGAATATCTGGCAATGTCTTTGTAACCGTTAAATCCTTTTTTTCTGATAAGTCTATAAAAATAGCTGTTGATGGGCAGAAGTCTGAAGTACATAGTACCAACGCCAGCATACCTTACGGATCTATTCTGGGCCCAACTTTCTTCTTGATTTTTATTACCGGTCTTCTAAATCAGATCACGTCACATGGCTCAAAGAGAGAGAGAAGTAAGTCTGTTCATTGGAAGGCTTAGGAGCAAACAGCACGTGTACAGAATGACATCAGAATTGATCGTAACAAAGGGATCAAGGGCCTACAGATGTCCATAGCCCGGAACTCCCTCTGCTGCTAGCAGAAGAGAAGGCGATGTCAACATCTTAATAAATGGTCTTTCTCCAAAATTTAGAATATTCTCTTTTCTTTGGTTGTTGTGAGACTTTAATTCCAGAGCGAGAATTCAGCCCATAGAGACGATCGAGTACAATAGACCTCAGTCACAGGAGGAGCGGACGACACAAGGTGCGATTTAATTGCATTCAATAACTTAAAATTTATCTGATTATGACTTACGAGTCATTGGATCTCTTCTTGGAGGGGAGGTATATGCAACACGAAAAGTTAAGATATTTCATAACCATCAAATGAATATATAGCAAAATGAAACGAGTAAAACATTTTATGCAAGTATTTTTTAGGCAAATCATGTTAAAATGTCACAGAATTATTTTCTTTTTAATATATATATATATATATATATATATATTCTTTTTAAAATATATATATATATATATATATATATATATATATATATTCTTTTTAAAATATATATATATATATATATATATATATTCTTTTTAAAATATATATATATATATATATATATTCTTTTTAAAATATATATATATATATATATATATATATATATTCTTTTTAAAATATATATATATATATATATATATTCTTTTTAAAATATATATATATATATATATATATATATATATATATATATATATATACTAGCAGAGTTACCCGGTGTTGCCCAGGTTAGAGTGTGGGATATGCAACATAATAGTAGGGAGAGTTTACTTTAACAGCAACGTTGATGCTGTCAGCTAGATATCTTACTCACCAGGCTATTCAAATATATGTTGATACTCTTAAACTAACGCTAATAAATAGATTCATTTTATTGTGTAACATGTTTGAAGATTGTTATTAGCTTCTTTAAGGGACATCCAAAGATGCAAAACACTTCCATTATGTTCACATGCAAATTGTGCATGTGAATACAATTATACTAAAAGTACACTTCCTAGTATGTCTCCGTTTTTAGGGACAGACATGCACAGACAGAGAGGTGTTCTCTTTGATTATATATATATATATATATATATATATAATATTAATTATTAAAAATAATAATAAGCAATTAGAACGCCATACAATGCATTTTAGTTTTATTAACTTTTTTTTTTCAATTTAATTTTCGAAAATATACTTCATCATCAGAATTACTGAATTTCAAAATAAATATATATAAAAATACCCTTTTTTTTTTTTTAGTCTTCATCTTGTTTTTTGGTGTTATCGGTTCGATGTTGATGAACGAATATCGATGAGAGTCTTTTTTTTTTGGACTGCACGTGGGGTGCAAATTGTAATAAGAGATGTTGTCCTTATTTAGAAAGCATTGTTTACATGGAAATATTAATTATTAAAAATAATAATAAGCAATTAGAACGCCATACAATGCATTTTAGTTTTATTAACTTTTTTTTTTTCAATTTAATTTTCGAAGATATACTTCATCATCAGACACACACACACACACACATACACACACACATACATACATACATACATACACACATATCAAAATTAATTTTAAAAAAGAAAAAAAAGCAATTACCTTTTCTAAGATCAAATTGGGATTCTTTATTAGAGCTTCATTGACCTCAATCAGTTGACCTTTGATACAGCTAAGCAAAGTGAATATTTTGCCATCGTCACAGGTTATTTTACACAAAGGTGCATTAATTCCCAACCATTGAGCTCCCTAGTTAGAAATTTTTAAAAAGTAAAAAAATTAAAACAATCCAAAAAACTTCTTTTTTTTTATTAAAATAAAATCAAAGAACGTGAAACAATTTTTAAAAATTGTTTCACGTTCTTTAATTTTTTTTTTTTTTTAAATAACAGAATTAAAAGTAAAACAATTAAATGTAAAACAATAAGAAAAAAGTAAAAGAATGGTTAAATAGAAAATTCCCACTCCGTCATGGCTGCCAAATCGCCTGGTATTAAAAAAAACAAAAAACTCCCCAATTATATTTTTGTCCACTTTGACAATTTCTGTGTTGGATACGTCATTACAGTTTAATTTGTTAGGATATATAAAAAATGTGAATTTATAATATATTTAAATTTTGCTGAGAAAATTTTTCATTTATCAAAAACAATTTGAATTTATTATTTGTCAATAATTGTTTGTTGCTTTGTAATATAATCATATTTGCTTCATATTTAAACTATTTAAAAGATATTTTCAAAATAAAACATTTTGATTTTATTATTGGAAAGGATTAATACCAGTCGAAATTTCTGATTAATACCAGTCGAAATTTCTGATTAATACCAGTCGAAATTTCTGATTAATACCAGTCGAAATTTCTGATTAATACCAGTCGAAATTTCTGATTAATACCAGTAGAAATTTTTGATTAATACCAGTCAAAATTTCTGATATCAGATTTGGCAGCCAATTGTTTAGTCTGTCTTCTGACATGTATTTACTACATATAAATCTGTTTTGTATAAATTGGCTGTTCCACATTCCATACTTTGGGACAGGGGTTATCAACCCGGTTTCCCCGTTAAGTACCCATTGAGTTATAAAACCATCTTCCCGAACCCTCAATAAGGTGACAATGAAAATAATAATAATTTATTGACTAACTCATTATACTACAATAATTCTGCAAAGGATATTATAAAATTGTTCAAATTTTGATGACCTTATTCAAAAGAAACATCAGTATTACAAATATTATATATATAAAAAAAATTAAATGGCATATTCCAACCGTTACGATATGCCATTTAATTTATTTGTTTTTTTCTTTGTTTCTTAACCTCTACTGGAGACACTTTCTTTCCACTGGAACTAGGTCGAGGGATTGATCTTTCACACTCCCATAGAATTTACTTAGATTACCATTTTAACTAACCTTTAATCATATTTGGTTTAACGTCTGTTTTACATGCTGTCATGTGTTGGACAGCTTTTAGAAATTCACTACGAAACTAACCTATCTTTGGCCAGGTCTTTATTTATCCCTCTTTGTCTCAAATTAATACTTATCACTTCCTCCCATGTTTTGCTTGGCCTTCCCCTGCCAACTGACCCTGCTATCTCCTGTTCTACACCCAACCCAAGCACCCTCATCCATTCTGTCAATGTGACCATGCCATTGAAGTTTCCTGTCTTGCATACATCTCCCTATATCATGGTCCAGATTTAATCTTCCTCTGAGGTCATCAGATCTAAGCCTGTAATTAATTTAAATATAAATTATTTTAACGCCAGAAAGTTTGACTATTAAATAAAATAGGTTTTGTTTCAGATTTAGCTCAGTTTAACTTAAAATGGCTATTAGTTGAAAACAACTTCTTTTCATAGATCAGAAATAACACCAGTTCACTATGATTGTCTCTGATTGAAACTTTTACTTCTCATCAACACCATTCATCATATCTCTGACCAAGTCTTTATTTATCCATCTTTCTCTCAAGTCCATCCTTATCACTTCCTCCTATGTTTTCCTCGGCCTTCCCTTGTGAACCTAACCTGCTACCTCAACTGTTCTACATCTACTAACCCTAGAACTCTAATACATTCTTTCAACATGGCTATACCATCGACGTCTCCCATTCTGCACACATCTCCCTATACTGTCCGGATTTAATCTTCCTCTGAGGTCATCAGCTCGAAGCTGTCTTTAAGACTCACATTACATATCCATTGTATCATTCTCATATCATTTACTCAATCCTCACTGGCCATGTTTCACTTCCATACATCATCAGACTGCAAACACGTCTGATAGATTCTTCCTTTGGTCAACAATGGTAATGCTCTGCTAGTTAGTAATGGTAGAAGTTATCTCTATTTACACCATTCACTCCTAACTCTTGCAATCATACTAGTACCTGCTCCTTCATGCTCCAATGGTATTACCAAGGTAAAATGGTATTACCAAGGTAAAATGGTATTACCAAGGTAAAATGGTATTACCACGGTAAAATGGTATTACCAAGGTAAAATGGTATTACTACGGTAAAATGGTATTACCACGGTAAATGGTATTACCACAGTAAAATGGTATTACTACGGTAAAATGGTATTACTAAGGTAAAATGGTATTACCAAGGTAAAATGGTATTACCACGGTAAAATGGTATTACCAAGGTTAAAAAAAAAAGACTTCTGAACAATCTCAATAGCTTTACCAAACAAATATACTTTCGACATCTGAGTTCTCATACACCTTCATCGCCTTGCATTTCTTAAACGCAAACTGGTTATCATCTACGAGTAATTCCACTGTACTTCCATTACACCAGAATAGTCGATATAAAATTTCCCAGCGTTTATTCAAAGAAGAGGTAAACAGATATTCGTCAAATAGATGTCGGATTTATTTCAGTATAGTTATTTTCTCACGTCAGTATAAATATCTAGGAGTCAAAAAAAGGATTTTAAAAAAAAAAAAAAAAGAGAGTTAAAAAAAAAAAGTTTGAAAAAAAAAAAAGTTAAAAAAAAGAAAGAAAATCTAACCGTGGTATTATCAATCCTCAACTCAAAAATTCTGAAAAATAATACTTTTTTATTTTAACAAAAGCACTACAGACTATTTAAAAAAAAATAATGTTGACTGTAACACAACGATATAGGGCCTATTTGTGGGAGCTAGAGATCCTCATATTTGGAAGCCTTGAGCCAGATGTCATGGATTTATTTCAGTATAGTTATTTTCTCATGTCAGTATAAATATCTAGGAGTCAAAAAAAGGATTAAAAAAAACAAAACGAGTTTTTTAAAAAAAGAGTTAAAAAAAAAAAGTTTGAAACCAAAAAAAAAGTTTTTTAAAAAAATTTAAAAAAAGAAAATCTACTGAAAAATGGAGAAAAATGTTAAAAATAAACATTGTTGTAATATATTCACCCTTTTACTTTTCCCAGAGACCTTGTTATTCATTCGGTTCAAGTCTTGTGACACTTGAAAGCTGATACTTTCCACCTTGTGATTCTGGGTAAACAAACAATGGCTTCGAGCAACCGTCACAATACAAACTCTGCAGAGAAAATAAAAACAAAATTCAGTCTTTAAAATGTCAGTAAACATACGAGAATTCAAGATAAGTTGTCAAGCTACATACAAAGGTGCTCCATCATTTTTCATATTAATTGTTCCTGCTTTTAGTATTGTATTTGATTTTAAATATCATCCTATGTTTTTAATATTGGAAATTTATTTCCAAAAGTATACAGTATGCTGTGCATTAAGCTGTCTTCTTTGTTGATGCTATTGTTGTGCAGATAATATTACTAAATAAGGGATTATTAAATTTCCGGGGCTGGATATAAGCATAAAATACCTCAAAGTGAAGATCCTGTAGGAGTCTCATTTTTCACATAGTATTATTTGCTAAATAATCGCCTTTTTAGTAATATTATCTGTGCAAACAATAGCACCAACAAAAAAGCAGCTTATTACACAACATATTGTATATCATCCTAAAAATACAAAATAATAATTTATACACTAAAATCCAATAAAGACTTGACTTTCAACTAAATTTTCAAAATATCAGAGAACATAAAATTGTTTAATTTGTTTAAAATTGAATTAGTAAGTATTATTTGCATAACTATTCTTATTCTTGGTCGTCAATTGAATGATGAAGAATATTATGAGAGGATTGAAAATGATGAATGGACTGGATAAAATAAAAAATGTTTGGCCGATGTAACCTGCAACCTTTTTCAAGTGCATCTTTGTGAACTTGCAAACCTTCTGTTAAACTATTAAACTTCCGAGTTCGAAAAAATGCCCCTAAAGAAGGTCAGAGGATTCTGATATGCTTTTTAATCAAGGGAGGCGCGAGAGCGCTCTATCCCTTAATAGACTGCACGAATGGCCTATGCTGGAAATCTCATTTCTTTGATCAATCATAACTCAAAAACCAATAAACCAAATTTGTTAAAACTTTGCACAAAATTTTTATTTGATAGGTTCTATAAGTGTGTAGAATTTTAGCATCGTTAGTCAAAGCAACCCAGAGATCCAGAAAGTTCAATCATGAAATCATGTTATCTGTGTGTACGTATGTACGTACGTCTGTGCCACCCTGTATCTCATCAACTATTTGATGGGTTCAGCTGATTTTTGGCAGAGATAGAGGCTCTAGGGTCCAGTTGATGGCATTTTAATTTCAGTTTACCATATATCTTAGTTTTCCAGAAAATTCCAAAAAACCTTATGAGAAGGCATTGTATTGAGGCATAGCCTTTACAAAAGTAGTGACATTCCATGAAAAATGCCAGTATACTGAAATCATATGCCCTTAATAGGGTTAAGATGAAAATTCATATACACTAAATGTACAAAAGCAAGTAAATTCCCAAATTTTTACACTTTTATTGTCATTAAGGGTATGACTACATATCAACCAAACCATTTCATTATCACATCACTACAGTATAAATCTCTATGCATGAGTGGATGAAGTGTGTGAGGTGCGCTGAAGAAAATTTCCTACCAGTAAAATACATAGCTCTGTTGTGCTCGCATACCCTTAATGACAATAAAAGAGTAAAAATTTGGGAATTTCCTTGCTTTTGTACATTTAGTGTATATGAATTTTCATCTTAACCCTATTAAGGGCATATGATTTCAGTATACTGGCATTTTTCATGGAATATGTAATATATTTCAATTAAAATGTAATATATTCTTATATTTTATTAAATATTTTAATATATATTTTTTCAGTGTATTTTCCTCAAACTGTGTTTTGAGCAAAGACTTTATTGATAGAATAGTGGACCCTCTGGCCATTTTAACCGTGGTATTATCAATCCTCAACTCAAAAATTCTGAAAAATAATACTTTTTTATTTTAACAAAAGCACTACAGGCTATTTTTTTTAAAATAATGTTGACTGTAACACAACGATATAGGGCCTATTTGTGGTAGCTAGAGATCCTCACATTTGGAAGCCTTGAGCCAGACTTTCTGTTGCCCTTATGAGGAGACAAGCAGAATCGTAACAGCTCTGCAGTGAAAAATATATCAATTTGCATGACACAGCCATGTTGTTTATATCAAAGTGGTCGGGTCGCCGGCGCAAGTTAAATGACGACTTAACTATAAACAATCAAACACTGCCGGCTGCCAGGTTCAAGCGGTCAGATCGACTGGCACCGAGATAGGTTGAAACTCGGAACAATAGCGGCTGTATTTTCTTTCTCGCCCTCTCTTTTCTCCCCTTCCTCTTGTTTAGTCTGTAGCGACGAGTTTGAATGCAGTTCGATGTTTGCGTGCATACGAGAACACACACGTGTCTCGAGCAGTTCACCAACTTAAGTTTTAATCATGATTCTTCGGCATAAATAAATTATATTTTTCTATACATAAAGTAATGTGTTGTTCCCTCATTACCAAGCCTTGATTTCCAAAAGCCGATGGTCCCAGCAGATGATTAATTCTCAGGAGAGAATTAATAAAGCAAACCTAATGACGCCTATTAACGCCGCTATTAATTCCCGTGAAATACCCAACTGGGTATGTACCACTTCCTTATTAAAGGAATGTAATGATCGTTTAGTCCGGAGAGCTAGTGTTGTGCCATGCCCAAGATCTAACAGCCCTTCCAGAGACGTCTACAAGGCTCACACTAAGTTACACTCCCAGGCAAACGGTCGTGTCACATGACTACCACATTTATATTTTCCTAGACAATGTGCTTTATTTAATTATTTTATTAATTTAAATATTTGGGCCGCATATTCCATCCAATTTATCTTTTCTTTTTTTTCTTTTTTTTTTAAATCAGTTCAGTATTCTTCTAAGATTACACAAACACGTTTGCACAAACTAAATTAATCCTGATAAGATTACACATCCTGGTGTCTAAATTCTGCAGTACTTATATCAGATATAAAGCGAGAAAGTACTTTCTAAAATTAACATATTACAACTTCGATATTACAAGTGCAGAGTTAGACACAAAGTCATTTTTTTATTGTGGTGAAGATCCAGCTCCCCAAAAAGGGGCACTCTGGATTGAAACAAAAATTTAAATTGCCTCAGTCTAAAAGGATTTCTCCTTCACTGACCAAGGACAGAACAGATGAAGTGTAGTATCAGAACAGATACTACACTTTGCATCTAGCCAAAAGGCCAAGGAAGCAGGGGTGAGGACTGTTGACTTTGGCTGATAACTCACTTAGAGGTTGTGTCTCGATATAACACATAGACCCTTGATTTTTAGTCAGGGCATATATATATATATATATATATATATATATATATATATATCTCCATTTGACATCATGTTTCCCTTTTCCAGAGATCAGAAGAAAAATGTTTACCCTGATAACGAGAATTTCATGGAAAAGTTTGCTTCGTACCATCATGCAACCCACATCTAAAATGTTGATTAACTCAGCCTTAGTATAATAATAGATATCTATATGAAAGTTGGTAATCTGAAATGGCGAGAATGTTGGTCTGAGTTTTTTTTCTTTTTAACTTATATATATATATATATATATATAAGGAAAAGTTTAAATCTATGACATAATATTTTAAATATTATAATCATGCTCTAAAAAGCAACACTTAACAATGTTTATCCATATGTACGCACGTTTCAGAAAATCATTTTATTATCACATCAGAGTAAAACTTGATTTTCCTCATCTGCATATAGACTTTATCAATTCCAATTTAGTTAATTTTCAGTGGAAATATTTGCAATCAGTTCAAGAACCGACTGCGAATATTCTTCGATATACAATGCTATATGATTATGGTTTCAATGTCATTACTTTCTAGAGTGGAGACTATATATATATATATATATATATATATAGTGGATCATTGTGGGCAATTCTTTGTTTTATATATATATATATATATATATATATATATATAAAACAAAGAATTGCCCACAATGATCCACTGCATGGCAGAGGTTTTTTTCAATGACTTTTCAATTTGTCAACTTTTCTTCTTTGTGGATTTTTTTCTGATGATTTTGTAGTGGGCTGAGCTGATATTGACATAATAATATTAGTTGGCCCACTTCAAGAGAAACGAGTCGTAAATATACATCTCACGAGAATGTTATGTTTTTTTAAAAAATAAAAAATAAAACCCATGGTTATTGGAATGTAAAATGAACCTGACTTATACATATATTTGCTCTATTGTTACTGGTTGACAATCATCGAGCTGAATCTTTTTGAAGAGAGTGCTAATTAAAAGGCACTGATAGTATATGCTAATACATATATTGTTATAATTCATATGCATACATATATATAATACCAAGAAACCCAACTTAAAATCTGAACAAAACCGAATTAAGATAATAAATGATAATACAATGTACTTATCTCAACACATTACTGATTATTAGAAGTGTACCCAACTGCTTTATAATTTCTGGCATTTCTGGCATTTCTATTAATGCCAGATTAATGTCAGATTTCGATTAATGCCAGACATTAGAGACTCGTCATGGACACTTGCGATGAGACTGCGTTAAATTGTCAAGATAAGTAGATTTTATCATCATTTATGATGTGTGACTCGTTCACCTATATAAAACTACAATATTTTACAAATTAATTATTTTCTCGGCCTTTTTGCTGAGATCAAAGTGTAGTATCTGTTCTGATGGCTACTACACCCCTTAGACCAGTACCGGCTTGGCCTTCGGGTTTGTCTTTTGAGAAGGGGTTAGCTTATTGCTAATCACCTGAGGTGCCCCTACTAGGGAATACCAACGGGGCTGCCCAGACATTTTTTGTAGGCTAGAGTGTTTTTCCTCTAGAGCGCTGGCTTTTCACCCCCACTTTCCAATCTTGTGTCACATCTTACCGCTGTGAGAGGGAGATAACAAAAAACAATAAAACTATTTTGCCCCTATTATGGTCTGGAGAAAATTGAGAAAACAACTAAACGATAACCAATGCCATATGACCAAATATCCGTCATATTGGCCCTAGTCAGGAGTGTAATCCATGTGAAATCCCGTTTAACAAATAATCCATACAAGGATTCTGTTTCTTTTGCAGTCTGGTCTGCTTTATGGAAGCATGAAGCAGTGTAATGATATCTCGAAGTGAAACCTATTAGGATTGAGGACATGTGTTGCATGGAGAGAAATGATATGAGAATGATACGATGGATGTGTAATGCGAGTCTTAAAGACATGTTTAGATCTGATGACCTCAGAGAAAGATTAAATCTAGACAGTATAAAGCGATGTGTGCATAACAGGAGACTTTGATGGTATGGCCATGTTGAAATAAAAATGGATGAAAGTTTTTTGGTTAGTAGATGTTGAACGATAAAGGTAGCAAGGTCAGTTGGCAGTTTCAAGGAAAACATGGGAGGAAGTGATAAGGATGGATCTGAGAGAAAGAGGGATAAATAAAGACCTGTCAGAGATGGGCTAGTTTAGAAGTCAATTTCTAAAAGCCGTCCAACACATGCCAACATGTAAAATGGGTGTTAAACCGAGTATGATGATGATGAAGGGTGTGACTCCCCAACAAAATAAATGCAACTTACCTGTTAGAATGTATTAGAATACATTGGTCTTCTTCTTTCTGTTTACAAATATCTGCAAAAAAGAATGTTGAGAGTTAAGAGACGAATGTTGAGAGTTAAGACAAGAATGTTGAGAGTTAAGACAAGAATGTTGAGAGTTCTGACAAGAATGTTGAGAGTTATGACAAGAATGTTGAGAGTTATGACAAGAATGTTGAGAGTTAAGACTAGAATGTTGAGAGTTATGACAAGAATGTTGAGAGTTATGACAAGAACGTCAGGAGTTACGAGAAGAACGTCAGGAGTTACGAGAAGAACGTCAGGAGTTACGAGAAGAACGTCAGGAGTTACGAGAAGAACGTCAGGAGTTACGAGAATCATGTTGAGAGTTAAAACAAGAATGTTGGGAGTTAAGAAAAGAATGTTAAAAGTTACGAGAAGAACGTCAGAGGTTACGAGAAGAACGTCAGGATTTAAGACAAGAATGTTGAGAGTTATGACAAGAATGTTGAGAGTTATGACAAGAATGTTGAGAGTTATGACAAGAACGTCAGGAGTTACGAGAAGAATGTTGAGAATTAAGACAAGAATGTTGAGAGTTAAGACAAGAATGTTTAGAGCTATGACAAGAACGTTAGGAGAAGAATGTCAGGAGTTACAAGAAGAATGTCAGGAGTTACGAGAAGAACGTCAGGAGTTACGAGAAGAACGTCAGGAGTTACGAGAAGAACGTCAGGAGTTACGAGAAGAGCGTCAGGAGTTACGAGAAGAGCGTCAGGAGTTACGAGAAGAGCGTCAGGAGTTACGAGAAGAACGTCGAGAGTTAAGAGAATCATGTTGAGAGTTAAGAGAATCATGTTGAGAGTTAAGAGAATCATGTTGAGAGTTAAGAGAATAATGTTGAGAGTTAAGAGAATAATGTTGAGAGTTAAGACAAGAATGTTGAGAGTTAAGACAAGAATGTTGAGAGTTAAGACAAGAATGTTGAGAGTTACGAGAAAAACGACAGGAGTTACAGGAAGAACGTCAGCAGTTATAAAAAAAACGTCAGGAGTTACAAGAACATCAGGAGTTACGAGAAGAACGTCATAAGTTACGAGAAGAACGTCAGGAGTTACGAGAAGAACGTCAGGAGTTACGAGAAGAACGTCAGGAGTTACGAGAAGAACGTCAGGAGTTACGAGAAGAACGTCAGGAGTTACGAGAATCATGTTGAGAGTTAAAACAAGAATGTTGGGAGTTAAGAAAAGAATGTTAAAAGTTACGAGAAGAACGTCAGGATTTAAGACAAGAATGTTGAGAGTTATGACAAGAATGTTGAGAGTTATGACAAGAATGTTGAGAGTTATGACAAGAACGTAAGGAGTTACGAGAAGAACGTCAGGAGTTACGAGAAGAATGTTGAGAATTAAGACAAGAATGTTGAGAGTTAAGACAAGAATGTTTAGAGCTATGACAAGAACGTTAGGAGAAGAATGTCAGGAGTTACGAGAAGAATGTCAGGAGTTATGAGAAGAACGTCAGGAGTTATGAGAAGAACGTCAGGAGTTACGAGAAGAACGTCAAGAGTTACGAGAAGAACGTCAAGAGTTACAGGAAGAACGTCAAGAGTTACGAGAAGAACGTCAGGAGTTACGAGAAGAACGTCAGGAGTTACAGGAAGAACGTCAGGAGTTACAGGAAGAACGTCAGGAGTTACGAGAACAGCGTCAGGAGTTACGAGAAGAACGTCAGGAGTTACGAGAAGAACGTCAGGAGTTACGAGAAGAACGTCAGGAGTTACGAGAAGAACGTTGAGAGTTAAGAGAATCATGTTGAGAGTTAAGAGAATCATGTTGAGAGTTAAGAGAATCATGTTGAGAGTTAAGAGAATCATGTTGAGAGTTAAGAGAATCATGTTGAGAGTTAAGACAAGAATGTTGAGAGTTAAGACAAGAATGTTGAGAGTTACGAGAAAAACGACAGGAGTTACAGGAAGAACGTCAGCAGTTATGAAAAAAAAGTCAGGAGTTACAAGAAAGTCAGGAGTTACGAGAAGAACGTCATAAGTTACGAGAAGAACGTCAGGAGTTACGAGAAGAACGTCAGGAGTTACGAGAAGAACGTCAGGAGTTACGAGAAGAACGTCAGGAGTTATGAGAAGAACGTCAGGAGTTACGAGAAGAACGTCAGGAGTTACGAGAAGAACGTCAGGAGTTACGAGAAGAACGTCAGGAGTTACGAGAAGAACGTCAGGAGTTACGAGAAGAACGTTGAGAGTTAAGAGAATCATGTTGAGAGTTAAGAGAATCATGTTGAGAGTTAAGAGAATCATGTTGAGAGTTAAGAGAATCATGTTGAGAGTTAAGACAAGAATGTTGAGAGTTAAGACAAGAATGTTGAGAGTTACGAGAAAAACGACAGGAGTTACAGGAAGAACGTCAGCAGGTATGAAAAAAAAGTCAGGAGTTACAATAAAGTCAGGAGTTACGAGAAGAACGTCATAAGTTACGAGAAGAACGTCAGGAGTTACGAGAAAAACGTCAGGAGTTACGAGAAGAACGTCAGGAGTTACGAGAAGAACGTCAGGAGTTACGAGAAGAACGTCAGGAGTTACGAGAAGAACGTCAGGAGTTACGAGAAGAACGTCAGGAGTTAAGACAAGAATGTCGGGTGTTAAGACAAGAATGTCGAGACTTAAGACAAGAATGTTGGGAGTTAAGACATAAATGTTGAGAGTAAAGAAAAGAATGTTTAAAGTTACGAGAAAAACGTAAGGAGCTACGAGAAGAACGTCAGAAGTTATGAGAAGAATGTCGAGAGTTAAGATAAGTATGTTGAGAATTATGACAAGAACGTTAGGAGAAGAACGTCAGGAGTTACGAGAAGAACGTCAGGAGTTACGAGAAGAACGTCAGGAGTTACGAGAAGAACGTCAAGAGTTACGAGAAGAATGTCAGGAGTTACGAGAAGAATGTCAAGAGTTACGAGAAGAATGTCAAGAGTTACGAGAAGAATGTCAAGAGTTACGAGAAGAATGTCAAGAGTTACGAGAAGAATGTCAAGAGTTACGAGAAGAATGTCAAGAGTTACGAGAAGAATGTCAAGAGTTACGAGAAGAATGTCAAGAGTTACCAGAAGAATGTTGAGAGTTACAAGAACGTCAGAAGTTACGAGAAGAATGTTGAGAGTTACGAGAAAAATGTCAGGAGTTTAAACAAGAATGTCGAGAGTTAAGACTAGAATCTTGAGAATTATTACAAGAACGCCAGGAGTTACGAGAAGAACGTCAGGAGTTACGAGAAGAACGTCAGGAGTTACGAGAAGAACGTCAGGAGTTATGAGAAGAACGTCAGGAGTTATGAGAAGAATGTCGAGAGTAAAGACAAGAATGTTTAGAGTCATGACAAGAATGTTGAGAGTTATGACAAGAATGTTGAGAGTTATGACAAGAATGTTGAGAGTTATGACAAGAATGTTGAGAGTTAACACAAGAATGTTGAGAGTTATGACAAGAATGTTGAGAGTTATGACAAAAACGTTGAGAGTAATGAGAAGAACGTCGGGAGTTATGAGAAGAACGTCAGGAGTTATGAGAAGAACGTCAGGAGTTACGAGAAGAACGTCAGGAGTTACGAGAAGAACGTCAGGAGTTACGAGAAGAACGTCAGGAGTTACGAGAAGAACGTCAGGAGTTACGAGAACAACGTCAGGAGTTACGAGAAGAACGTCAGGAGTTACGAGAACAACGTCAGCGGTTAAGACAAGAATGTTGAGAGTTATGACAAGAATATTGAGTTATGACAAGAATGTTGAGAGTTAAAACTAGAAGGTTGAGAGTTACGAGAAGAACGTCAGGAGTTACGAGAAGAATGTCAGGAGTTATGAGAAGAAAGTCAGGAGTTATGAGAAGAACGTCAGGAGTTACGACAAGAATGTCGAGAGTTAAGACAAGAATGTCGAGAGTTAAGACAAGAATGTCGAGAGTTATGACAAGAATGTTGAGAGGTCTGACAAGAACGTCAGGAGTTATGAGAAGAACGTCAGGAGTTATGAGAAGAACGTCAGGAGTTATGAGAAGAACGTCAGGAGTTATGAGAAGAACGTCAGGAGTTATGAGAAGAACGTCAGGAGTTATGAGAAGAACGTCAGGAGTTATGAGAAGAACGTCAGGAGTTATGAGAAGAACGTCAGGAGTTATAAGAACGTCAGGAGTTATGAGAAGAACGTCAGGAGTTATGAGAAGAACGTCAGGAGTTATGAGAAGAACGTCAGGAGTTATGAGAAGAACGTCAGGAGTTATGAGAAGAACGTCAGGAGTTATGAGAAGAACGTCAGGAGTTATGAGAAGAACGTCAGGAGTTATGAGAAGAACGTCAGGAGTTATGAGAAGAACGTCAGGAGTTATGAGAAGAACGTCAGGAGTTATGAGAAGAACGTCAGGAGTTATGAGAAGAACGTCAGGAGTTATGAGAAGAAAGTCAGGAGTTATGAGAAGAACGTCAGGAGTTATGAGAAGAACGTCAGGAGTTATGAGAAGAACGTCAGGAGTTATGAGAAGAACGTCAGGAGTTACGAGAAGAACGTCAAGAGTTACGAGAAGAACGTCGAGAGTTAAGACAAGAATGTCGAGAGTTAAGACAAGAATGTTGAGAGTTAAGACAAGAATGTTGAGAGTAAGACAAGAATGTTGAGAGTAAGACAAGAATGTTGAGTGTTAAGACAAGAATGTTGACAGTAAGACAAGAATGTTGAGAAATAAGACAAGAGTGTTTAGAGTTAAGAGAAGAATATTGAGAGTTATGACAAGAATGTTGAGAAATAAGACAAGAATGTTGAGAAATAAGACAAGAATGTTGAGAAATAAGACAAGAATGTTGAGAAATAAGACAAGAATGTTGAGAGTTAAGACAAGAATGTTGAGAGTTAAGACAAGAATGTTGAGAGTTAAGACAAGAATGTTGAGAGTTAAGACAAGAATGTTGAGAGTTAAGACAAGAATGTTGAGAGTTAAGACAAGAATGTTGAGAGTTAAGACAAGAATGTTGAGAGTTAAGACAAGAATGTTGAGAGTTAAGACAAGAATGTTGAGAGTTAAGACAAGAATGTTGAGAGTTAAGACAAGAACATCAGGAGTTACGAGAAGAATGTTGAGATTTATGAGAAGAATGTTGAGAGTTACAAGAAGAATGTTGAGAGTTACAAGAAGAATGTGGAGAGTTACAAGAAGAATGTGGAGAGTTACAAGAAGAATGTGGAGAGTTACGTTTTTTTGAACACAGGTAGGTCAACCGACTTGGCGTCGGTACTTTCCGGCGGTTTACGTAATTATCTAGAAAGTACCAACGCCAAGTCGATTTTAGTGTGCGTCCTAATCTAAGAAAGAACCCAAAAGGTTTAGTAGCATTATACAGGGTGTTTCAAAAGTCTTGGGAACATTACAAATGCGTATATCTCATGAACTATTCCAGGTAGAAAAATGAAACTGGTGCCATTTTAAAGCTTGCTTAATCAAGTTTTTGGTCATACTAATGATTTTCGTGTTATCTTTCCAGGTGCAGTAATGGCGTTCTCTAAACAAGACAAGGCATTTTGCGTCCTCCAATTTGCAAAGACTGAATCGTGGACATGTGTTCAGCGTGCATTTCGCAGGAAATTTAAAAAAGAAGCCCCTGAAAGGAAATCCATTGTCAGATGGCATGCTAAATTTGTGAAAGATGGGTGTTTGTGCCCAAGTAAGCGAACAGGTCGCCCTTCAACTTCAGAAGATGCAGTTGAGCAAGTTCGGACAGCCTTTCAGCGGAGCCCCCGTAAATCAGTGAGAAGAGCCAGCAGGGAACTTCAGCTTGCTCCAGCAACTGTCTGGCGTGTCTTAAGGAAACGACTGCAAATGGTACCTTACAAGCTCAAGTTGGTCCAAAAGTTGAAGGACACTGATAAGCCACTTCGCTCTGACTTTTGCATTGCAATGCAAAAGTTGGAAGATAACGGCTTTGATGACCGGCTTGTTTTTAGCGATGAGGCAACCTTCCATCTGAATGGCAAAGTTAACAAGCATAACACTCGCATATGGGGTACTGAGAATCCTCATGAACTTCTTGAGCACGAGCGAGATTCACCAAAAGTGAACGTGTTTTGTGCAATTTCCAAGAAAGGTGTCTATGGACCGTTCTTCTTTGAAGAGGCAACTATCACTGGTGAATCCTATCTCAACATGCTGGAAGACTGGTTAATGGCTTAGTTGGAACAAGCAGAATCTGATGACTTCATTTTTCAACAAGATGGTGCACCACCACACTGGAGTCTTAGAGTAAGGCAGTTTCTTAACACAAGGCTGCCTGGTAGATGGATTGGGAGATCTGGCGAGGTGATGACGTTCTCATGCCCTGGCCTCCTAGGTCTCCAGATCTTACCCCGTGTGACTTTTTCCTTTGGGGCTTTGTCAAGCAACAAGTCTATGTGCCGCCCCTTCCAAGAGATATTGACGAACTAAAGGCTCGAGTAACGGCAGTTGTGGGAACCATTGACGTCAAGATGCTGGAACGCGTTTGGCAGGAAATGGACTATCGACTAGATGTCTGCCGTGTGACGAATGGTGCTCATATTGAGCAACTTTGAAGATTCCCCACAAAACTTGAAACTTTAACCTTTCCAACGGTACCAATTTCATTTTTCAACTCCTAATAGTTTTTGAGTTATTAAAAATCGTTATGTTCCCAAGACTTTTGAAACACCCTGTATTTTGATTTCAATCTTCATAAGGGGACAAGAAAGTGGTGAAGAAAAGGTTCGGCTTACGAAAGTAATTTTACCTACTATAAAACCAGTATCCTTTTAGTTATAAATGATAATGAAAATTCCTCATTCCAAAAATACAAATAAATTTTTTTTTTTTAAATCACAATTTTATTTTTTACTAAGAAGTCATCACTTATCAAGGCCAAAAGCAATTAAGGGTTCAATTAAGAAACAATCTTCTTTTTGAAAATTGTTGTTTTCTCTGTAAATTGACCGAATAAAGTTTTTTTTTTTTATTGTCAGTATTTTCAAACCCAATTAAACAACAAAAAGGATTTTAGGATGGTCGGGTGGTAGGTAGAAGCAAACACCTTGCCCAAGGGTGTCGATTCCGGATAAATAAGGTATAGGAGTATAGAGTTGTTTTTGGTTTTTTTACTATGTTCATATGTAATGTTTAAACGTTCAATCCTTCCTATATCCAGAAAACCTATTCCAAACTATCCGCATTATTTGTTTAAATTCACACACAAAAAAAGTCACGCTTTTTATGAAACAGATGTTATAAATAAACAAATTTCTTTTTTCACAAGAATGTCGAAAATTGAAAAAGGAAACAAAATAAGTTCAACATGTAAAAATTTAAAAATAAAAGCCGTCCGCCTTAAAATACAATACAAATATTCAACTGCATTTTTGTTTTATTCAGGGAAACAAAATGTATAATAAAAAAAAAAATAATGCTTAAAAATAGCGCAAACATATCATGTGTAGTAGCATTTATCTTATTCAAACAATTTTCTTCCCATTTTTATTTTCTCAAAACTGCCACCTGCCAAATGGGGGGGGGGGGGGGCATCATCTGATTAGAAAACAAGAAAAAAAAAAAACAAACAATGCTTTTCTTTTTTCTTTCGAAATATGCAGTGAGCATAAACTGAAGAATGTTGACTGAAACAAATAGATGCCTTTCAAAAATGGTTTTTCCCTTAAAAAAGAAAAATGAAAAAAAAAAAAAAATGAAGAAAAAAAATGAAAAAACAATTTTCTTTTTAAATGAAAAAAAAAATGAAGAAAAAAAAATGAAAAAAAAATTTTCTTTTTAAATGAAAAAAAAAAAAAAAGGTCTCACTATTTCTGCAGTTTGTTTCCTTGAGATTATTTCACTTTCTTGCGTATTTTGTAGTAATTTACGTACATACTAGCTGAAGTTTACGTTTTACACAGGGTATCTAAACATTTTCCGGCATTGTTAACAGCCGAGAAATAAAAGAAATAAAAAAATTACAACTAATAACTTTCAACAAACGCATTAAAATTTCATTTTCTACCGACCCATATACTTTTAAAGTGTGGAAACTGATTGTAAGATCTATTATTTCTGAATTTGTTATTGTTAAGTTGACTTATCAAAACAGGAAACAAACTAATAGCGGCCGATTTTTTAGAGGCACTTGCTTAGATTTGGATAACTTTAGGTTGAAAAGATAGTTAAAAAAAAACAAGAAAAGAAAAAAAACGATGACTTAACCCTAAATCGGGGGGTAGATTGCCACTCAGACTTTGTGTTAGTGGTAGGGTAAGTCATTTTTATTTTAACTATTTTTTTAAGGAATGTAGCCCCAGTTACAACAAAGCAGCCATTTTGTTTCTTGTGTGTCAAAAAAGAGAGCTTTGAACAAAATTTTATTTTTGAAAAAAATAAATAAATAAATAAAATTAAACGCAGTTTCAGAATGTTTAAAGTATACAGCTCAGTAGGAAGTTAAATTTTAATGCATTTGATAAAAGTTATTTGTCGTATTTTTTTTGTTTTTCTCGATTTCTCGGCTGTTAACTATACTGCAACTTTACCTATTTTCTGAACTTTGTAAGTCACATCATGAAAGTCCTTGAGTCAGTTGGGGAAGATTTTGAAAAGTCCAAGATAAATAACTTTTGTGTTTTTTTGTGTATCGCCGACAAAGTTGGTGTGTATTATTGTTGGTTAAGTTTATATTTTTTGGATTATTCAGAATACTATTCTCATCTTAATTCTTATATTCGCAACGTTTCGGCCGATGTAACCTCCCACCTTCTTTAGGTGCAGCATTTTAAACTTAGGAACATCATAGTGGAACTTGGCAATTTTTATGTCAAACTCGGAACCTATTTGGAATTTTAAACTGAACCCTTTATTTAATCCATAAAGGTAGATTGTTCTCATTCCATCAACCATGACCGGGTAGAAGTTTTGTTATTCTTAGATATCGCCTACAGTAAGGATTGAACCTTCAACCTCCAGAAAACTGTCACTTAGAACTGGTTGCTAAACAATGCTTGTACCTGTGACAAATTCAATATAAAGATTCTCAAATTCGACCGGAATGTTCACAAGTTTGAAAAGTTGCACCTGAAGAAGGCTGAAGGCTACATCGACTGAAACTTCATGAATATAACAAACAAGATCAGAAAAATAGTCCAAATAACCCAAGTTATCACTCCTCACTTTCAAAAATAATATTCAAATTTGTTGTTTTTTTTAGCTATTAAGACTTTCAAAATATTAAAACAATTTTGTAGCCATATACTATATTACTTATCACAAGTTGATGTCAAATTTTAAAATATGAACAAGTTTTATCTTTCCCTGACCCATATTCCTCTCATACCCTTTTCTATTCTTTTTCTTCCCTCAGGGACACTGACCACACTCATATTTCCCAGGGTAAACAATATGGAACAAAACAAAATGTTATTTATTAAAGAAAATCAAAGAATTATTGAAAGGCAGTTGTTTAAGAATTTTGAAAATACAATTTCCTGTGAAGATTTTATAACATCAGTCAACGGACAATGATAAAATAGTTATAAACATTTGATAAACAAATGGTATTTACAAAAAATATGCGAGTCGGAGTAATGCAAAAAATGTGTATGACATGAATCATGATGCAGGCAAATATAGTTAAATAGACAAGCACAGCGAAAAGAGACGATAACAGAATCCAAAATGGAGTGAACTGCTTCGTCCATTTTAAAGACAAGTTATGCTAAAAGCCACGTAAATAAAAACACACACATACACACATCACACATACATGATAGTTGTAAATTTATTGACAGCTGAATAGACAAGTACATGCATGCTTGCTGACAGGCTGTGGCGTGTAACAGTCTATATACTAAAGCATGAATGAACCGTCAGCAAAATCATGTTTTGTTTACACTGGCATAAATAAAACCGAAATACATGTTGCGTGGGTGTTCTTCTTTGTTGTGTCTTGTGTGTACTAACAACGACTAACTAGGAATTACCAACAAGCAACAAAGCAAGCGTAGCATGTGAAACAACGAAACAACAATCTATCGGGTTTCAATCATCACTCTCACTAATACCAGACTATGCTACATGTATATTAGTCAAATGCTACATGTATATTAGTCAGATGCTACATGTATATTAGTCAAATGCTACATGTATATTAGTCAGATATGTATATTAGTCAGATTTACTTCTGAAAAGATGCAATCAATTCAGTTTCCTCCATCATCATAATCGGTTTAATGTCCATTTTACATCCTGCCATATGTTTGCCAACTTTTAGAAATTGACTTCCAAACTAAGCTATCTTTGGCCAGGTTTTTGTTTATCCCTCTCAAGTCCATCGCATGTTTTCGCCTGCCAACTGACCCTGCTACTTCAACTCTTCTACATCTACTAATCGAAGAACTGTGATCCATTCTTTCAATGTGACCAAACCAACGAAGTCTCCTGTTTTGCACACATCTCCTTATACTGTCCAAATGTAATCTTCCTCTGAAGTCATCAGATCTAAGCCTTTCTTTAAGACTTATATTACACATCGACCATATCTAAATTATGTGTGCGAATTCTTTACCCATACAATGATTTGCTACATCTTTACCGATGCCTGCTGTCTCATTGCATTTCTCCATTGTCCAACAATACACTATTGGTTGCAAGAGACTAAACAGTATTATATAGTAAAAAACAATTTTTGGTAACACCTTTTCTAGCAACCTTACAGACAATTGGGTGAGCATTGCTTGCCTCAAAGATGAAAGTGACAATTTTCTAAAAACCCTGGAAATATTTTGTATTAATACGAAGAAGATAATTTGTAATATAATAGTTTGTGCCAAGATAAAAGTGTAGTATCTGTTCCGATGGATACTGCACCTCATAGACCGGTATTGTCTTGGTCTTCGGGGTTTGATTTACGCCTGTCTATGGGTTTGTCCTGTGCAGTTCTAGGAGGTCCACCCTCCCAGTGTTGCCTCCCCTCTTTGGGGAGGAGTAAGTTTGTTGCTTACTGCCTGAGGCGCCCCTACCGGGGAAGGCATTTTTTGTCGGCCAGAGTGCTCACCTTCTCGGGCGCTGGCTTTTCAAATCCCACTTTCCCGACCTTGTGTCACATCTTACCTTTTGTGGGAGGAATATAAATAATTTGTAATATGATGATCTATGTTGAAACTATAAAATAACTTCAAAAAGATCCAAATATTTAAAAAAATATCAGAAAAGATGCAACTTTAGGTAACACCACGCATGTTTGACTTTAGATTTATTTTTTTTTAACTTCTTCAGCTCATATACTTCTGATAGTTTTTGTTGTTTCATCATTTTATTTTTAATCTTTTGGTGAATTGTTATTTTAGTCTTCTGCTTTCTTTAGCTTCTTTTCTCTTTCAATTTTTTTTATATTTTGAAACTTCTTCAGCTCATATACTTCTGATAGTTTTTGTTGTTTCATCATTTTATTTTTCATCTTTTGGTGAATTGGTATTTTAGTCTTCTGCTTTCTTTAGCTTCTTTTCTCTTTCAATTTTTTTTTATTTTTTTAAACTTCTTCAGCTCATATACTTCTGATAGTTTTTGTTTTAGTTGTTTCATCATTTTATTTTTCATCTTTTGGTGAATTGGTATTTTAGTTTTCTGCTTTCTTTAGCTTCTTTTCTCTTTCAATTTTTTTTTTTTAAACTTCTTCAGCTCATATACTTCTGATAGTTTTTGTTTTTATTGTTTCATCCTTTTATTTTTCATCTTTTGGTGAATTGTTATTTTAGTCTTCTGCTTTCTTTAGCTTCTTTTCTTTTTCAATTTTTTTTTCTTTTTTTAAACTTCTTCAGCTCATATACTTCTGATAGTTTTTGTTGTTTCATCAGTTTATTTTTACTCTTTTGGTGAATTGTTATTTTAGTCTTCTGCTTTCTTTAGCTTCTTTTCTTTTTCAATTTTTTTTTCTTTTTTTAACTTCTTCAGCTCATATACTTCTGATAGTTTTTGTTTTTGTTGTTTCATCCTTTTATTTTTCATCTTTTGGTGAATTGTTATTTTAGTCTTCTGCTTTCTTTAGCTTCTTTTCTCTTTCAATTTTTTTTTTTTAAACTTCTTCAGCTCATATACTTCTGATAGTTTTTGTTTTTGTTGTTTCATCATTTTATTTTTCATCTTTTGGTGAATTGTTATTTTAGTCTTCTGCTTTCTTTAGCTTCTTTTCTCTTTCAATTTTTTTTTTTTTTAACTACTTCAGCTCATATACTTCTGATAGTTTTTGTTTTAGTTGTTTCATCATTTTATTTTTCATCTTTTGGTGAATTGTTATTTTAGTCTTCTGCTTTCTTTAGCTTCTTTTCCCTTTCAATTTTTTTTTTTTTAAAACTTCTTCAGCTCATATACTTCTGATAGTTTTTGCTTTTGTTGTTTCATCATTTTATTTTTCTTGTTTGGTGAATTGTTATTTTAGTTTTCTGCTTTCTTTAGCTTCTTTTCTCTTTCAATTTTTTTTTTTAACTTCTTCAGCTCATATACTTCTGATAGTTTTCGTTTTTGTTGTTTCATCATTTTATTTTTCATCTTTTGGTGAATTGTTATTTTAGTTTTCTGCTTTCTTTAGCTTCTTTTCTCTTTCAATTTTTTTTTTTTAACTTCTTCAGCTCATATACTTCTGATAGTTTTTGTTTTTGTTGTTTCATCATTTTATTTTTCATCTTTTGGTTAATTGTTATTTTAGTCTTCTGCTTTCTTTAGCTTCTTTTCTCTTTTAATTTTTTTTTTAAACTTCTTCAGCTCATATACTTCTGATAGTTTTTGTTTTTGTTGTTTCATCATTTTATTTTTCATCTTTTGGTGAATTGTTATTTTAGTCTTCTGCTTTCTTTAGCTTCTTTTCTCTTTCAATTTTTTTTTTTAAACTTCTTCAGCTCATATACTTCTGATAGTTTTTGTTTTAGTTGTTTCATCCTTTTATTTTTAATCTTTTGGTGAATTGTTATTTTAGTCTTCTGCTTTCTTTAACTTCTTTCCCTTTCAATTTTTTTTTTAAACTTCTTCAGCTCATATACTTCTGATAGTTTTTGTTTTTGTTGTTTCATCATTTTATTTTTCATCTTTTGGTGAATTGTTATTTTAGTCTTCTGCTTTCTTTAACTTCTTTCCCTTTCAATTTTTTTTTTAAACTTCTTCAGCTCATATACTTCTGATAGTTTTTGTTTTAGTTGTTTCATCATTTTATTTTTCATCTTTTGGTGAATTGTTATTTTAGTCTTCTGCTTTCTTTAGCTTCTTTTCTCTTTCAATTTTTTTTTTAAACTTCTTTAGCTCATATACTTCTGATAGTTTTTGTTTTAGTTGTTTCATCATTTTATTTTTCATCTTTTGGTGAATTGTTATTTTAGTCTTCTGCTTTCTTTAACTTCTTTCCCTTTCAATTTTTTTTTTAAACTTCTTCAGCTCATATACTTCTGATAGTTTTTGTTTTTATTGTTTCATCCTTTTATTTTTCATCTTTTGGTGAATTGTTATTTTAGTCTTCTGCTTTCTTTAGCTTCTTTTCTTTTTCAATTTTTTTTTCTTTTTTTAAACTTCTTCAGCTCATATACTTCTGATAGTTTTTGTTGTTTCATCAGTTTATTTTTACTCTTTTGGTGAATTGTTATTTTAGTCTTCTGCTTTCTTTAGCTTCTTTTCTTTTTCAATTTTTTTTTCTTTTTTTAACTTCTTCAGCTCATATACTTCTCATAGTTTTTGTTTTTGTTGTTTCATCCTTTTATTTTTCATCTTTTGGTGAATTGTTATTTTAGTCTTCTGCTTTCTTTAGCTTCTTTTCTCTTTTAATTTTTTTTTTAAACTTCTTCAGCTCATATACTTCTGATAGTTTTTGTTTTAGTTGTTTCATCATTTTATTTTTCATCTTTTGGTGAATTGTTATTTTAGTCTTCTGCTTTCTTTAGCTTCTTTTCTCTTTTAATTTTTTTTTTAAACTTCTTCAGCTCATATACTTCTGATAGTTTTCGTTTTTGTTGTTTCATCATTTTATTTTTCATCTTTTGGTGAATTGTTATTTTAGTCTTCTGCTTTCTTTAGCTTCTTTTCTCTTTCAATTTTTTTTTTTAAACTTCTTCAGCTCATATACCTCTGATAGTTTTTGTTTTAGTTGTTTCATCCTTTTATTTTTAATCTTTTGGTGAATTGTTATTTTAGTCTTCTGCTTTCTTTAACTTCTTTCCCTTTCAATTTTTTTTTTAAACTTCTTCAGCTCATATACTTCTGATAGTTTTTGCTTTTGTTGTTTCATCATTTTATTTTTCTTGTTTGGTGAATTGTTATTTTAGTTTTCTGCTTTCTTTAGCTTCTTTTCTCTTTCAATTTTTTTTTTTTTTAAACTTCTTCAGCTCATATACTTCTGATAGTTTTTGTTTTTGTTGTTTCATCATTTTATTTTTCATCTTTTGGTGAATTGTTATTTTAGTCTTCTGCTTTCTTTAGCTTCTTTTCTCTTTCAATTTTTTTTTTTTAACTTCTTCAGCTCATATACTTCTGATAGTTTTTGTTTTTGTTGTTTCATCATTTTATTTTTCATCTTTTGGTTAATTGTTATTTTAGTCTTCTGCTTTCTTTAGCTTCTTTTCTCTTTTAATTTTTTTTTTAAACTTCTTCAGCTCATATACTTCTGATAGTTTTTGTTTTAGTTGTTTCATCATTTTATTTTTCATCTTTTGGTGAATTGTTATTTTAGTCTTCTGCTTTCTTTAGCTTCTTTTCTCTTTCAATTTTTTTTTTTTAACTTCTTCAGCTCATATACTTCTGATAGTTTTTGTTTTAGTTGTTTCATCCTTTTATTTTTAATCTTTTGGTGAATTGTTATTTTAGTCTTCTGCTTTCTTTAACTTCTTTTCTCTTTCAATTTTTTTTTTAAACTTCTTCAGCTCATATACTTCTGATAGTTTTTGTTTTTATTGTTTCATCCTTTTATTTTTCATCTTTTGGTGAATTGTTATTTTAGTCTTCTGCTTTCTTTAGCTTCTTTTCTTTTTCAATTTTTTTTTCTTTTTTTAAACTTCTTCAGCTCATATACTTCTGATAGTTTTTGTTGTTTCATCAGTTTATTTTTACTCTTTTGGTGAATTGTTATTTTAGTCTTCTGCTTTCTTTAGCTTCTTTTCTTTTTCAATTTTTTTTTCTTTTTTTAACTTCTTCAGCTCATATACTTCTGATAGTTTTTGTTTTTGTTGTTTCATCCTTTTATTTTTCATCTTTTGGTGAATTGTTATTTTAGTCTTCTGCTTTCTTTAGCTTCTTTTCTCTTTTAATTTTTTTTTTAAACTTCTTCAGCTCATATACTTCTGATAGTTTTCGTTTTTGTTGTTTCATCATTTTATTTTTCATCTTTTGGTGAATTGTTATTTTAGTCTTCTGCTTTCTTTAGCTTCTTTTCTCTTTCAATTTTTTTTTTTAAACTTCTTCAGCTCATATACTTCTGATAGTTTTTGTTTTAGTTGTTTCATCCTTTTATTTTTAATCTTTTGGTGAATTGTTATTTTAGTCTTCTGCTTTCTTTAGCTTCTTTTCTCTTTTAATTTTTTTTTTAAACTTCTTCAGCTCATATACTTCTGATAGTTTTCGTTTTTGTTGTTTCATCATTTTATTTTTCATCTTTTGGTGAATTGTTATTTTAGTCTTCTGCTTTCTTTAGCTTCTTTTCTCTTTCAATTTTTTTTTTTAAACTTCTTCAGCTCATATACTTCTGATAGTTTTTGTTTTAGTTGTTTCATCCTTTTATTTTTAATCTTTTGGTGAATTGTTATTTTAGTCTTCTGCTTTCTTTAACTTCTTTCCCTTTCAATTTTTTTTTTAAACTTCTTCAGCTCATATACTTCTGATAGTTTTTGTTTTTGTTGTTTCATCATTTTATTTTTCATCTTTTGGTGAATTGTTATTTTAGTCTTCTGCTTTCTTTAACTTCTTTCCCTTTCAATTTTTTTTTTAAACTTCTTCAGCTCATATACTTCTGATAGTTTTTGTTTTAGTTGTTTCATCATTTTATTTTTCATCTTTTGGTGAATTGTTATTTTAGTCTTCTGCTTTCTTTAGCTTCTTTTCTCTTTCAATTTTTTTTTTAAACTTCTTTAGCTCATATACTTATGATAGTTTTGGTTTTTGCTGTTTCATCATTTTATTTTTCATCTTTTGGTGAATTGTTATTTTAGTCTTCTGCTTTCTTTAGCTTCTTTTCTCTTCCAATTTGACGCCTTTGATTATGTCTTCCAATAGCTAAAATCTAAAATCTTGGAATTCTGGAAAAACCCCAAACACTTTCATTACTGTCGCTTAAACGAAGCTGCTTAATTGCATAAACCTCCACCACAGTTTGTCTCGGTCAAAATGAAGACGCAACAGGGATGTTATGATATAGTTTCTGCCGCCTACGTGCAGACTTGTAATTATGTGTTTCCAACGAGTTATCTTTGCACATTTCACCACTCCTCCAGCACCATAGAACTTTTAGTATATGCACGTAACCCTAACACTAAATTCTGATAGTTTTTTTTTTTGCAATAGAAGTTATATGAAGCTCAGTTATTGTTGTATTTAAAATATGTATACAATAATAAACAAACATAATAAATAATTAATAATCAATGTAATTGGTGGTAACTGTTGTAATGGTATTAATAGTGATATTATAATAATACCAATTTATGTAATTGCGGAATCAAAAACAATTGCCCATTGATAAATAAATGTTTAACACCTAATGTAATATACAAAGCAACCGTAAATAACAATATTAATAACAAAAAGAAAGTACTTGTCAGAAACACAAAAAATCCATTTACGGGTAGATATAGCTATTATATAACACTTGAAAATGAAAGATATAAGTATAATTGGTAACGAATTCAGAAGTCTATGACTATAGACGAAAACTATTCGGCTCACTGCAGAATCTCATTTGACACTCACATTTCTCGTTCCCTTTCTTCTAATTTTCTTGTCTTTATATTAGCAGATTTTCCCTCAGTTAATTCAGCTTAACCAATCAGAAAAAACATAATCCGCTGGCTCACTATTTGTCATGATAATTAAATCTATTATTATTGTGCAGCAACCAGTAGATTTGTTACTTCGAGGTTGTGAGTTCAATCCTCACTAGAAAACTAGTAAGCTAAAACTTATTTCCCTTTCCATCTGCAAGCCAGGCAAAGGCGGACCCTCTTACTGCAGGGAAGAACTAAGTCCGGGCCACCTCCACCGCTCGATTCTGGCTCAAGATCATCAATTCCGCCACAATAAGAATAGTACTAGATTATCTAAATATATGGAGAAACCAAAAAATGAAAACAAATACTTATATTAATTGAGAAATTGTAAAATTAGCACCTTTTTGTAATACAATGGAAACTGTAAATTATATTTAGAGGAAAAATATAAAATTAGAAACTTCAAAAACGAAAGCAAATTATATAATAAAAAAATGGATTTGTAGCCAAATAAAAACATCTAAATAAATATCTGCTTTGTTATTTACCTCCCCCCCAATTTTTTTTTACCCTCCACCATGAATACTAATATTTTCAGTTGAAAAAAGAAAAAAAAAAAATTTACCCTTAACCCCCCAAAAAATTTTTTCTACCCTTCCCCATGAATAGTGATATTTTCAGTTAGAAAAAGAAAAAGAAAGAAAAAAATTTTAACCCACCCCCCAAATTTTTTTTTACCCTCCCCCATGAATACTAATATTTTCAGTTAAAAAAAGAAAAAAAAACAAAAATTTTAACCTTCCCCCCCCCAAAAAAAAAAATTTATGTTATACTAGAAATTTGATCTGCCATCCTCATTATTCATGGGGAATTTTGGGTTCGTATGATTACGTTGGGTTCAAAGATGCGACAAGAGCGAACATGACAAACCTATTGGAGGCCTTATCGTTTTTCTGCTGACGTCACAGTAGTTGGTGTTAGCCGTCACCTAACTAGACTTCGAAATACCTGAAATGAACTGCTATTTTCAGGGGATTAATAGATTTTCTCCAATGTTTTTACATGTTGATTCGTGATCAGTATCACAGTATTGAAAAATAATAGAAAGAATGCTTATTTGGAGAACTTTAAATTCTCTGTTAAATAATTTTTGTGGTAAGAAAAAATGATAATATTAAACAGTAAAAGAAAATTTCAAACATTCAATCAAATTATCCAACAGATTTTTTTTTTATGAGTGAATTTTTAAAGTTTATTTCTGCGCTGGTAACTTTGTCTGTTTGTTTGTTTGTATTGAAATTATTTGTTTGAACATCGTTTGTTTGTTTGTATTGAAATTATTTGTTTGAATATCGTTTGTTTGTTTGTATTGAAATTATTAGTTTGAATATCGTTTGTTTGTTTGTATTGAAATTATTAGTTTGAATATCGTTTGTTTGTTTGTATTGAAATTATTAGTTTGAATATCGTTTGTTTGTTTGTATTGAAATTATTAGTTTGAATATCGTTTGTTTGTTTGTATTGAAATTATTTGTTTGAATATCGTTTGTTTGTTTGTATTGAAATTATTTGTTTGAATATCGTTTGTTTGTTTGTATTGAAATTATTTGTTTGAATATCGTTTGTTTGTTTGTATTGAAATTATTTGTTTGAATATCGTTTGTTTGTTTGTATTGAAATTATTTGTTTGAATATCGTTTGTTTGTTTGTATTGAAATTATTTGTTTGAATATCGTTTGTTTGTTTGTATTGAAATTATTTGTTTGAATATCGTTTGTTTGTTTGTATTGAAATTATTTGTTTGAATATCGTTTGTTTGTTTGTATTGAAATTATTTGTTTGAATATCGTTTGTTTGTTTGTATTGAAATTATTTGTTTGAATATCGTTTGTTTGTTTGTATTGAAATTATTTGTTTGAATATCGTTTGTTTGTTTGTATTGAAATTATTTGTTTGAATATCGTTTGTTTGTTTGTATTGAAATTATTTGTTTGAATATCGTTTGTTTGTTTGTATTGAAATTATTTGTTTGAATATCGTTTGTTTGTTTGTATTGAAATTATTAGTTTGAATATCGTTTGTTTGTTTGTATTGAAATTATTAGTTTGAATATCGTTTGTTTGTTTGTATTGAAATTATTAGTTTGAATATCGTTTGTTTGTTTGTATTGAAATTATTAGTTTGAATATCGTTTGTTTGTTTGTATTGAAATTATTAGATTGAATATCGTTTGTTTGTTTGTATTGAAATTATTTGTTTGAATATCGTTTGTTTGTTTGTATTGAAATTATTTGTTTGAATATCGTTTGTTTGTTTGTATTGAAATTATTTGTTTGAATATCGTTTGTTTGTTTGTATTGAAATTATTTGTTTGAATATCGTTTGTTTGTTTGTATTGAAATTATTTGTTTGAATATCGTTTGTTTGTATTGAAATTATTTGTTTGAATATCGTTTGTTTGTTTGTATTGAAATTATTTGTTTGAATATCGTTTGTTTGTTTGTATTGAAATTATTTGTTTGAATATCGTTTGTTTGTTTGTATTGAAATTATTTGTTTGAATATCGTTTGTTTGTTTGTATTGAAATTATTTGTTTGAATATCGTTTGTTTGTATTGAAATTATTTGTTTGAATATCGTTTGTTTGTTTGTATTGAAATTATTAGTTTGAATATCGTTTGTTTGTTTGTATTGAAATTATTAGTTTGAATATCGTTTGTTTGTTTGTATTGAAATTATTAGTTTGAATATCGTTTGTTTGTTTGTATTGAAATTATTAGTTTGAATATCGTTTGTTTGTTTGTATTGAAATTATTAGATTGAATATCGTTTGTTTGTTTGTATTGAAATTATTTGTTTGAATATCGTTTGTTTGTTTGTATTGAAATTATTTGTTTGAACATCGTTTGTTTGTTTGTATTGAAATTATTTGTTTGAATATCGTTTGTTTGTTTGTATTGAAATTATTAGTTTGAATATCGTTTGTTTGTTTGTATTGAAATTATTAGTTTGAATATCGTTTGTTTATTTGTATTGAAATTATTAGTTTGAATATCGTTTGTTCAATTTTTTACTTTTTCGTCTGTTTTCATTTTAAAAGTAACTTATTTATCGATTTTTTTTTCCATTTTAAACGGTTATTTTTAAAGTGTTAGCTCTCCAAATAGCTGCCAAATTTTATCGACTAGTTTTGTCTGATTTGCCAAACAGCGACAGGGCAAATTAATCCACGGTTTTAATTTTATTCATTTTTGCGGATTTCTATTTTTGTTTTAATTTTTATTTGGCAAATATTAATAAATCAAATAATAAAATAAAACTTTTTATTAAAAAAATTTTCCACTCGGACTTAGGGTTATTGGAAGGGTTAAAGAAGAGTATGTTTTTGTTTTTGTAAGAAACAAATAATAAAATCAAACAAAGTTTATTGAAAATGAAATTGAAATATATTTAAAATTAAACATAATAATGACGTATCCAATACAGAACATTGCCGAAGAAATTGTCTTTAAAAATACAATGTAATCTGCAAAAACTAAAAAACAAATTTATATTTTCAAAAAAAAAAAAGAAATCTGCAAAAATCAGAGAGTAAATTAATACAGTTAATTAATTTACCCAGTCGCCGCTTGGTAAATTAGATAAACACTAGTCGATAAAATTTGGCAGCCAATTTGGGAGATAACCACTTCAATATAAACCTTTAAACTAATTCTTAAATAATCACCTTAAAAGAAAATTCAGCTAAGAGGAATAACTCTTATAATAAGAGATATTCCTCTTATCTATTTGCACTCATTACTTGCTTTTAACATTATTACAAAACAAATTTGAACTTAATAGATCCCGACAATGCCAGGTTGGTATAATACAGGGTGGGCAAAAATAAGGGTCCTATTTTTAAAAATTCATAACTTTTTTATTTATTGATTTTTTTTGTTGATTTTTTTAGAATAAGTAAAGGACCCCTTCCGAAGCAAGCATGAGCCGTATTAGCCCTAAGGAACATACCCTCATTTAGAAAACATTATTTTTGCTTAAAAAACTCAAAACAGTGTAAAAAACAATACTTTAGTTTTTGTAAGTTTTAAGAAGTGTTTTTCGGCTAAAATTTGTTTTGTTTATTTCAAAAAATCCCGGAAGGGTCAGTCTACACACACATAAAGTTTGGTGAGTTTAACTTTTATTTTGTGGAAGTTATTCAAATTCAAGTTATTCAAATTTAAAGATAGGACCCTTATTTTGGCCCACCCTGTATATTAAAATGTGCAAAAGGTATTAGACATTAATACATTTAGATTTGGTCAAATTAAAACAGGACAAAAAACCTGAAAAATTGTGCCCCAAACATATGAAAAGATTAAGAAACAAAATGAACATTTACCAGTATGAAAATATGTTCAGATGTTTACCAACCAGGGAGATTTTCGTGTTTTCTATTTGAAAGCCATGTCTAAAACTGATTTTTGAAATTAGAAGGGGTCACGTGACTAGAAATCCAAGAATGTACATTTGGAAGAAGAGGGTGCAAAGAGGCAGAAAGACTGATTAAACAAGGGGAGGTAAGGAAGATTCAGCTTTAAGAAAGAACTTGACCACTAAATGATATCTTGCACTTTGATACATTGAACGTAACCTTCACAAAGGTTCTAAGATTCTATTTTTAGTAGCTTAGCTAGAAATGCTGGCACTGACAGGAATTTGTTCCGTGAGCAAAATTTTGGGGGACTGCCTTGTCCATAACATTAGACAGCATTAACAACTACAGATTTCCCCAAATATATACAACTGCAATTAAAGTAACACCTCCCTTGTCTGCTCTACATATTTCTATAGGCTGCACAGTCCCCAAGGATGCTATCACCTTTCTGCCAGATTAAAAAAAAAAAAAAAATCACCAAACGAGCAATTGCCTCTAATTAACACTTTACTTATTAGTGGGGCAGATCTATGAGAACCCCGAATCAAAGCGTTTCCAAATTTAACCCCGCAAAAATTAAAATTAAAAAGTAGTCGACGAAAAGAAATATCAAATAAACAGAATACTGTTGGAAAAATAAATGACCTATGAGTGAACCCAGAAATAGGGATTTCCACATGAATTTGTGCAATTAGAACAATGGTATAGGATATTTTGAAAGCGGCAAATTACCGACAGTGGTGGAGTATCCAGACTGAGGAGTTCCGTCGAGAGACATGTATTGAATGCAACCAGAAAAAAGGTGAAGAGATATGCAATGAAGGTGAGCATACGCACAAAAAATAAAGATTAACAGAAAACGAAATATAATTTGGTTTAATCCACCTTATAGAGTAAATAATGTTGTATGGAAAATATGCATATAATAATAAACAAGCACAAAAAATAAAGACAACTACAATAACAAAATTAACAGAAAACGAAATATAATTTGGTTTAATCCACCTTATAGAGTAAATAATGTTGTATGGAAAATATGCATATAATAATAAACAAGCATAAAAAATAAAGACAACTACAATAATAAAAATAACAGAAAACGAAATACAATTTGGTTTAATCCACCTTATAGAGTAAATAATGTTGTATGGAAAATATGCATATAATAATAAACAAGCATAAAAAATAAAGACAACTACAATAACAAAATTAACAGAAAACGAAATATAATTTGGTTTAATCCACCTTATACAGTAAATAATGTTGTATGGAAAACATGCATATAATAATAAACAAGCATAAAAATATTTCTCCACTCTATAATAAAGAGCAATGCGTATTTATTTATATATATCTGTCCCATCACGCAAAAGTTAGCGAGTAAAAAAGCTGTCAGATGCATCCATTTTAAGTATATAGGGGAATTGAGAAAGCAAGTCAGACCCCTCTGTTTTTTATCTATTCCCATAATGAGACTTTTTTCTTTCATAAACCTTCTAGCTTTCTTTTTTTGTCTTTTTTAACTTCACTGATTTAGACATTTTATATGAATATTAGTGCAAACACTAGTGAAGGATTTATTTTTCGTCACTTTTGATGGAGTGTGTACACTCACTAATAACAATAATAGTAGTAACAGTAATAATAACATTAGTCGAAGGTAAACGTAATAATACTATTAATAGTGAGAAGAATAATACCAATTTATGTAATTGCAGAATCAAAAACACTTGCCCATTAATAAATATTTTACACCTAATGTAATATGCAAAGCAATCGTAAACAACAATATTAATAAAATGAGAAAGTATATATAAGAGCTACAGAAAATTCATTTTAAGGGTAGATATAGTGTTCATATGATGACATTTGAAAAATGAAAAATATAAAAATAGTACTAGATTATCGAAATACATATGAGAACAAAATGAAAAATAAAAACGTAAATAGTAATATTAATTGAAAAATTAGCACCTTCTTTTAATAAATAGGTACTCTTATAAAGAACACACCGCTTTCTGTGACTTCGCGTCGTGAACGTTTGGGCAGGTCTCGGAAGGCCCGAGAGTTGAGGAGGCGAAAACTGCCAAACGATAAATGGAAGACTGGCAGACGATAAATTCAGACGGATAAAATCAAAGTAAAATACATATATAAAAATAAAGAACGAACAAATCATAGCTAAACAACTGTTATTAATTAGATGTTTATTTTTTTTTGTCAAAGGAACCCTTGTTAATCAAATGTTTTTAAATAATGTTTTTTTTTTGTGCACTATAAAGTTTCAAAAGATGATTTTTTTCATCTATAACAACAACCAAAACACCTTTTTTTAACCAATTTCTTGTTTGTTTTTTTGTTTTTTTTAAATGTTTTTTTTTTCTTTTTAACATTTTCTGGGTTAGGGTTTAGGGTTAGTCTTTCGCTAGAAGTGACCGTTGCTGACAGAACTCAATGAGTCCTTTGGGAGATTCAATGTGCTGCCACAGATTGTAGAAATTTTTTTTTTTTTAACACGCTGCAGATTGTAAACATTAATTTCTTCCAAAAGTTATCGTCTGCTTGCTTGAAACATTATTTTCTAATGCCTGCTGCAACCTGATTGGTTAAAAGTTTCGTCAATTCTCGGGCGCTTTAGAGACCTGCCCGAACGTTGACGACACGAAGTCACGGAAACGTGGCGCATTCTATATAAGCGTACTAATTTTTCTATTATTGAGTCACAACTTATAAAGGCCAAGAGCCACTCGAGGTTACGGGTTAATGAGACGGAAGTGATTGTCGGCCGAGAGATGAGGAAAACTATGGGAGTACTAACATTGATAAATGGTATGAACTGATTATAAATTATGGTGTGTTTTTTTGACAAGAATTTTTTTTACATTAGATTTGAAGACAACCGAGTTGAAATCAGCAGTGAAGCAGTCCTGTGGCAATGTGTTCCACAGATCATCATGCTCTTATGTTGTAAATTATATTTAAACAGATTTTGTTTTTCATTATTAATTGTAAATTAAATATGTGTAATTTATCGTCTGCCAGTCTTCAATTTACCGTTTGGCAGTTTTCGTCTCGTCAACTCTTGAGCACTTCCGAGACCTGCCTGAACGTTGACGACGCGAAGTCACAGAAACGCGATGCGTTCTATATAAGTGTACTAATCTTTCTATTATTGAGTCACAACTTATATTGTTTTTAACCAATTTCTTGTTTGTTTGTATTTTCATTATTTTTTTCAATGTTTTTATTTTGTTTTAACATTTTCTGGGTTAGAGTTTAAGGGTTAGGGTTAGTCTTTCGCTAGAAGTGGTCGATGCTGACAGAACTCAATCGGGAGATTCAACACGCTGACACAGATCGTAGAAATTCATTTTTTTTTTTTTACGTGCTGCAGATCTTAGAAATTAATTTCTTCTAAAAATTATCGTCTGCTTGCTGCAACCTGATTATCTAATGCCTGTTGCAACCTGATTGGTTAATAGTTTCGTCAACTGTCGGGCGCTTCCCAGACCTGCCTGAACATTGACGACGCAAAGTCATGGAAACGTGGTGCGTTCTCTATAAGAGTACCCAAATTTGGTGTGGGAAATATTGTGTAGTAAGAAAAAGGCCGACTCGTTAATATAGTGGTCTTGAAAATTTTAGTGAATTAAATTTTTGCTCTATAATCAAATTGCGTTTCGTTTGTTTTTTACATGGTCTAAATAGGAAGTTTTTTTTGTCTTTTTTAGATTTACTAGTGAAAAAAAAAAATAACTGTTCTCTAATATGCTATGCATCATATTAAAAAGATTCAATCTATTATCTGTTAAAATTAATCTTATATGAACAGTTAAACTTGTGTTTCCATGTCATTTTTTGCACATTTTTTCGAGGGGTAATGATCAAATAATTATTGCTTCCATTATGATTAATTTCATATGTCACATGATCACATTACATTTGTAAGGATTTTTCACTTATTTGAAGCTCGCATTATTAGTTGCACACTGAAAATTGGCTTCTGGACAAATAGCATAGAGGAGAACAAATTTTCTAATTTCCAACAAACTTTGAATATTCATAATTCGGTGGGTAATTGAGCTACAACAATAAATTTGGTACCATTGTTTGTTTTGCAAAGATCCATGTGTCCTCATTACAAGATTTTAGACATAATGGAAATAAAATGTTGGTTTTGGATACTTACTATGATAATCTCTCTCTATAAAATGTTGATTTTGGATACGTACTATGATAATCTCCCTCTATAAAATGTTGGTTTTGGATACTTACTATGATAATCTCTCTCTATAAAATGTTGGTTTTGGATACGTACTATGATAATCTCTCTCTATAAAATGTTGATTTTGGATACGTACTATGATAATCTCCCTCTATAAAATGTTGGTTTTGGATACTTACTATGATAATCTCTCTCTATAAAATGTTGATTTTGGATACGTACTATGATAATCTCCCTCTATAAAATGTTGGTTTTGGATACGTACTATGATAATCTCCCTCTATAAAATGTTGGTTTTGGATACGTACTATGATAATCTCCCTCTATAAAATGTTGGTTTTGGATACGTACTATGATAATCTCCCTCTATAAAATGTTGGTTTTGGATACGTACTATGATAATCTCCCTCTATAAAATGTTGGTTTTGGATACTTACTATGATAATCTCCCTCTATAAAATGTTGGTTTTGGATACTTACTATGATAATCTCCCTCTATAAAATGTTGGTTTTGGATACTTACTATGATAATCTCCCTCTATAAAATGTTGGTTTTGGATACTTACTATGATAATCTCCCTCTATAAAATGTTGGTTTTGGATACTTACTATGATAATCTTCCTCTATAAAATGTTGGTTTTGGATACGTACTATGATAATCTCCCTCTATAAAATGTTGGTTTTGGATACGTACTATGATAATCTCCCTCTATAAAATGTTGGTTTTGGATACGTACTATGATAATCTCCCTCTATAAAATGTTGGTTTTGGATACGTACTATGATAATCTCCCTCTATAAAATGTTGGTTTTGGATACGTACTATGATAATCTCCCTCTATAAAATGTTGGTTTTGGATACGTACTATGATAATCTCCCTCTATAAAATGTTGGTTTTGGATACGTACTATGATAATCTCCCTCTATAAAATGTTGGTTTTGGATACTTACTATGATAATCTCCATCTATAAAATGTTGGTTTTGGATACGTACTATGATAATCTCCCTCTATAAAATGTTGGTTTTGGATACGTACTATGATAATCTCCCTCTATAAAATGTTGGTTTTGGATACGTACTATGATAATCTCCCTCTATAAAATGTTGGTTTTGGATACGTACTATGATAATCTCCCTCTATAAAATGTTGGTTTTGGATACGTACTATGATAATCTCCCTCTATAAAATGTTGGTTTTGGATACTTACTATGATAATCTCCATCTATAAAATGTTGGTTTTGGATACTTACTATGATAATCTTCCTCTATAAAATGTTGGTTTTGGATACGTACTATGATAATCTTCCTCTATAAAATGTTGGTTTTGGATACGTACTATGATAATCTCCCTCTATAAAATGTTGGTTTTGGATACTTACTATGATAATCTCCCTCTATAAAATGTTGGTTTTGGATACGTACTATGATAATCTCCCTCTATAAAATGTTGGTTTTGGATACGTACTATGATAATCTCCCTCTATAAAATGTTGGTTTTGGATACGTACTATGATAATCTCCCTCTATAAAATGTTGGTTTTGGATACTTACTATGATAATCTCCCTCTATAAAATGTTGGTTTTGGATACGTACTATGATAATCTCCCTCTATAAAATGTTGGTTTTGGATACGTACTATGATAATCTCCCTCTATAAAATGTTGGTTTTGGATACTTACTATGATAATCTCCATCTATAAAATGTTGGTTTTGGATACGTACTATGATAATCTCCCTCTATAAAATGTTGGTTTTGGATACGTACTATGATAATCTCCCTCTATAAAATGTTGGTTTTGGATACGTACTATGATAATCTCCCTCTATAAAATGTTGGTTTTGGATACGTACTATGATAATCTCCCTCTATAAAATGTTGGTTTTGGATACGTACTATGATAATCTCCCTCTATAAAATGTTGGTTTTGGATACTTACTATGATAATCTCCATCTATAAAATGTTGGTTTTGGATACTTACTATGATAATCTTCCTCTATAAAATGTTGGTTTTGGATACGTACTATGATAATCTTCCTCTATAAAATGTTGGTTTTGGATACGTACTATGATAATCTCCCTCTATAAAATGTTGGTTTTGGATACTTACTATGATAATCTCCCTCTATAAAATGTTGGTTTTGGATACGTACTATGATAATCTCCCTCTATAAAATGTTGGTTTTGGATACGTACTATGATAATCTCCCTCTATAAAATGTTGGTTTTGGATACGTACTATGATAATCTCCCTCTATAAAATGTTGGTTTTGGATACTTACTATGATAATCTTCCTCTATAAAATGTTGGTTTTGGATACTTACTATGATAATCTCCCTCTATAAAATGTTGGTTTTGGATACTTACTATGATAATCTCCCTCTATAAAATGTTGATTTTGGATACTTACTATGAAAATCTCCCTCTATAAAATGTTGGTTTTGGATACTTACTATGATAATCTCCCTCTATAAAATGTTGGTTTTGGATACGTACTATGATAATCTTCCTCTATAAAATGTTGGTTTTGGATACTTACTATGATAATCTCCCTCTATAAAATGTTGGTTTTGGATACTTACTATGATAATCTCCCTCTATAAAATGTTGATTTTGGATACGTACTATAATAATCTTCCTCTATAAAATGTTGGTTTTGGATACATACTATGATAATCTTCCTCTATAAAATGTTGGTTTTGGATACTTACTATGATAATCTCCCTCTATAAAATGTTGGTTTTGGATACGTACTATGATAATCTCCCTCTATAAAATGTTGGTTTTGGATACGTACTATGATAATCTTCCTTTATAAAATGTTGGTTTTGGATACTTACTATGATATTCTCACTCTATAAAATGTTGGTTTTGGATACGTACTATGATAATCTTCCTCTATAAAATGTTGGTTTTGGATACGTACTATGATAATCTCCCTCTATAAAATGTTGGTTTTGGATACTTACTATGATAATCTTCCTCTATAAAATGTTGGTTTTGGATACGTACTATGATAATCTTCCTCTATAAAATGTTTGTTTTGGATACTTACTATGATAATCTTCCTCTATAAAATGTTGGTTTTGGATACTTACTATGATAATCTTCCATCTATAAAATGTTGGTTTTGGATACTTACTATGATATTCTCCCTCTATAAAATGTTGGTTTTGGATACTTACTATGATAATCTCCCTCTATAAAATGTTGGTTTTGGATACTTACTATGATATTCTCCCTCTATAAAATGTTGGTTTTGGATACGTACTATGATAATCTTCCTCTATAAAATGTTGGTTTTGGATACGTACTATGATAATCTTCCTCTATAAAATGTTGGTTTTGGATACTTACTATGATAATCTCCCTCTATAAAATGTTGGTTTTGGATACTTACTATGATATTCTCCCTCTATAAAATGTTGGTTTTGGATACGTACTATGATAATCTTCCTCTATAAAATGTTTGTTTTGGATACTTACTATGATAATCTTCCTCTATAAAATGTTGGTTTTGGATACTTACTATGATAATCTCCCTCTATAAAATGTTGGTTTTGGATACTTACTATGATATTCTCCCTCTATAAAATGTTGGTTTTGGATACGTACTATGATAATCTTCCTCTATAAAATGTTTGTTTTGGATACTTACTATGATAATCTTCCTCTATAAAATGTTGGTTTTGGATACTTACTATGATAATCTCCCTCTATAAAATGTTGGTTTTGGATACTTACTATGATAATCTCCCTCTATAAAATTGGATTATCGATGGATGTTTGCATAGGAAAAAAATGGTATAAACTGTAAATTATTTTTTAGAGGAAATATATAAAATCATGAACTTCAAAAACGAAATTAAATTATTAAAAAAAAAGAATTTAAATCAAAATTTAAACATAAGTATTTGCTTTTTTAATTAAGTTCTAATTAAATTGAATAAATAAATTAGTTGTATTTATAACAATATATAATTCTCACGTCGTAATTAATTCTAAATTGCTAATTTTTAAACACAAGTGACTATAAATTTATTCAACAAATTTAAAACAAAAACAAATAATATCATTATATATAGATCTAATATATAAAGTAAAGTCAGTCTCTTAATGTGTTTTTGTCATTGATAGCTTTCTTCTTACAAAATCAGTATTTTATTCTTATTCGTCAGTTTTTCTTGTAGATCGTTGTAGCATATTAAGAAGAATAAAATGTAATTCGATTTAATTCCTTTCAGAAACTACTTTGTCCAAGTCGGATTTATTTTCAAATGGTCGCTATTTTCTTTTAAAGGGAAATAACTGTAATCATCCATACAGAGTTACTAGAATACGATTGAAGCAAAACATATTTTGGAAGAAAAAAAGACGGTATAGTTTTTAAAAAAAAGCAAAACAAATTGCAAGTAAATACACTACCGGACAACGCTGGGTCGGGACAGCTAACATGTAATAAGGAGAAATATGAGACTCATTTATTTAATAACTGTATTACCTCTGCAAACACGAGTTCCAACCAAAGAAGCAGTGTTATACACAAAAACGTGTCGGAAAATAATTCTTTTGTTTACTTTGTCATATTCCCTGTTTGACACACATTCCGAGGGGATATGGATTGATAATGAAAGTAAAACAGATATATATATATATATATATATATATATATATATATATATAAAGGAAATGGTAGTTTGCTTGAAGCATTGCTAGTAAACAAATAAATATGAAGGTGAGAATTCCGAGGCAGGAGCAATGCAATGTTGAAAAACCGGAAGGTGGAATAAACAAAAATAAAAATAAATGACAAGAGACGGTAAATCTCAGATCAATTCATTTAAAATTCTAAAATTTAAATATAAATACAGTAAATTGTAAAATATTTAAAGGTCCGGAATGGTAGAGACTTTGATCATTTCGAAAGTAACAACCTCTCTTTTTCAAAAAGAAAATAAAAGTTGGACTGGCTGTGTCAGTTGAAAATAGCCAAGTGAACGCTGCTATTCAAAAATTGGAATATGAGATTCGCAGAAAAAAAAAACAAAAGGCAATATATTTATACTATTGAGTCCTCGCTTATCAAGGCCCAAAGGCCATTCAAGGATAAGGATCAATAAGTTTGTCAGTTGGACGATGAGACGACATTTTGAGTAGATTAAAGACGATGGGTGAAATGGGCAGAATTTGATTATGTAAAATTGCTGGATAGGAATTTGTCAACATTGGACTTTAAGACGACCATGCTGTAGTCAGCTGAGAAGCAGCCCTGCAGCATTATGTTCCACACACAGGAAGTTCTTGGAAAGAAACTTCATTCGCGGAAGTTCTGTTTAGACGAGTTTTGCTGTTAATGTTTTACAGGGGGAACCGGATATATTATTATATCGAAGTAATCCTCACTCACAAACCAGGGGTGATGATATCCACAACCCTACATTCCTCAAGATTAGACTTATTTTTAACACGATATTACATTAAAAAAATTCCATACAATAATAAATAGTTTTACATTCTTATATTTTCTCCCCTTTTTACATTATCTACTATATGAAGTCGTAATTCTGTCTGGGTTGCGGGGAGTATCCGGCTTAACATCAGAAACTACACAAGATACACGTTACAAACATTACACGGTGTGCCTCGGGCTTGATTATGGTAAAAAAAACAACTTTAATGCTGGGTTCACCAAAGATTAGTGTGGGATGGTGAGGGGGTGAATTACATTTTTTTTATTTTTAATGGTAGTTGTTTCGAAATAAACCAAAGTAGGTAAAACTATCAGTCAGATTTCTTTTTTTCATTTTCCTTTCTTTCTATTATACTGAACCAATTGCCAGAGAGGGAGAGGGAGAGAGAAAGAAGTGTTAAAAGAAAGATGTTACACATACTTTGTTATCCATGCCCGGGCAACGCCATGCAACCCTGCTAGTGCAAACTAAAACTATTAAAAAGCGTTCATTACCGATTGAACTTTAGATGCTACACAGCATGAACATATTTTAAACAAAATGAATTAATCAAACAAGATTGGTCTTCAATAATTTTGATTTGAAATTCTCCATAATATCAACTGATGTTGATCGGCAGGGGAGATAATTCAATCCAGGGGAGATAATTCTTACATAAATTAATTAGAAATTACATCAATTTTTTTAGTCTATATTCTTGTCTCTTAATAGAACTATAAGTTTAACCGTAAAAAGCAACAGAACAACTGCAGAGGCATAATAAAAGTAACGAGAAAATTTGTGACCCGTTGGGTCATCCATTCAGCTCTGCTTAGATTGTTTGAATATGGAAAAAGTGAGTTTGCAAAGCAAGTTAAATATAAAAAAACAGACATGGAACAGGTGTTACAGGCTGAGTAACCTTTTTCCTTTTTTTTCAAAAGAATCCCAAATTAGTTTTTCCTGTTCACTATATCTCCCCTGCTCTGTTTATCTATCTTTTTTTCTCTCCAGCTATGGATTGAATAGTATTAATACTTGTAGTGATATTCCCTATTGTTTATAATGGACTATTCCAATCTTCTGTTTTATAGTTGGTTTTATTACCTTTGACTGTTAATAAAGAGAGAGAGAGAGAAGTGAGAGTGATAGACACTGTATAGAATAAGAGCTGGCGGTCTAAACAATATCGAGTGAGAGAGGGTAAGAGTAATAGGCAGAAACTTAGAGATGTCGAAAAAAAAAATCATCGGTAACAAAGAGTGAAACTAGCTGAAGAGTGAGGTTGCGAAAAAAATAAAAACTTCCTTCGCGACCCTCTCCTTAGGTCTAATAACGTCAGTATGTAGGTGACAAATTGACGAATGACGCTCTTCAGCAGTGAGGAAGGTTTTTATAACAACTGAACACCACCCCCACTGCTATAAATTCTCTGCGACAATCGTCCTTCTTCTTAGATGTTTGAAGAACGTCCTCAGTCGCCAGCAGCCACTCTCTGGTAAGTCACCGCTCCTCCAATTTTCCACATTCTCCCAACAAAAAGAAAAAAAAAAAAAAAGAAGGAAAAAAAAACTTTACGTAACCCTGCAGGGGGACAGACAGGTGCTAGGCCTTAGTCGGGGGCCACCTGGAGGTAACAGTGGTTCAGGGTACCCTCATTCTGTCCCTTAGCCGGAGCTCCGCTGTCGGTTGTAGTTTTCGTCATACCCAGGACTATGGAATTATTGATCAGGAAGAAGACTCGGTCTTCCCCTCCGTCTTCTTCGAGGTGCACAATCACAGCAGTACCACTTCTGTCTTGCGGGTGGAGCTATTTCAATGCCAACACACTCAAAGTGGTACCACTCATCACAAGAATCACAGCATATCATGTCATGAATCCCTTGAGGTCTATTACAAGTAGGACACAACCAGATTGTGTCATCTCCTTCCTGAGATGAGCCTGAGGGTTCCGGGTTTCGGCTGCTGCCTGAAGCGACAGGCACAGAAGGATCAGCATGATTAGGATCACACCCCTCAGGGTCCTCAGAAGATTGGGAAATCTCCATCGGGTACAGATGTTTTAGGGAGTGGACCTTCACATGACCATCACCCTGTTTGACACGAGCCGTTCTCACTACCCCATCGTGTCCTGGGAAGACCTCCAGTATAGTTCCCAACATCCAAAAGGGTCGTGGTTTTAGAGGGCTCTTGACCAGTACTACATCATTCCTTTGAATACGGTTCTGGAATGGTATCTGGGATCTTCCTGGAGACCTTCCTCTAAGATCAAGGAGGTACTCATTGTACCAAAGTTCCCTAAACCTTGTCAACCATTGGTTCCGCAGTTCAATTGTCTCAATCAACCTTTGCCGGCTGGGAGGAACGAAAGAAGAGAGATCATCTCTTTTTAGATACAGTAACAAGCCTGGGCTCTTGTTAGGTGTTAAAAACATATTCGGTGTGATCACTGTCAGTTGCCTTTCAGAGGACTCTTGATAAGTGAGGGGTCGGTTGTTTACTGCCCTCTGAATATCAGAGACAATAGTCAGGAAGGTATAATAATCGACCTTACCCCTACCAATAACCTTGTAGAGGCAGGTTTTTAAAGTCTTGATGTTACGTTCCCAAGCTCCCCCAACCCAAGGGGAAAACAAAGGAATTGTTTTCCACTTAATATTACAGGACCCAAACTTGTCTTGATAGTCCTGAAGGAGACGAACACGGCTAAGCAGTCTTCCACTGCCCAGAAAGGTCTTTGCATTATCACTAAGAATAGATTCTGGAACACCATGCACATTAGTGAATCGGACCAGGGCCTGAAAAAAAGACAAGATGCTCATATCAGGAACAACTTCGATATGTACTGCCCTTACACTTAAGCAAGTGAACAGTAACAGGTACATTTTTCTCTCCGTGTTCCCTTCCTTCACCCAAAAATGTCCCGTGAAGTCAACTCCAGTATTCCTATAAGGCACCTCGAATTCGACACGAGGGAGTGGTAGGCTGGCTAAATTATCTGGCAGTACAGGTCTAGAATTATATTTCTTGCACTTGGTACATGATGTTAAGGCACCCTTGACTGCCTGCCTTCCCTGAGGAACCCAATAGCCACAACGCCTTAACTCAGCCAAAGTTGACCCTACACCAAGATGGGAACACTTGTTATGGCAGTCCAAGATGAGAAGTCGGGTAAAATGATGGTTTTTGCCCAGCAGCAGGGGATTTTTGACTTCATAAGAAAAATGAGGCGACCTGTCCAGACGTCCACTTGAGCGGATCAGCCCCTCCTGATCCAGAAAGAGATCAAGCGCACGGACACGATTGGGTGCAGACTTTCCAATGGGATCCTGGAGGTAATCCAACTCTCTAGCAAATTCCTGCTGCTGGGAGATCTTTACCAAATAAAGTGCAGCTTTCTTGTCGTAATCTTCCTCCCTTTTCCTTGTCAAGCCGATGAATTGGAACACCAAGGAGGTTACTTTCAACAAGCGAGTAAATGTTGAGAACCGCTGCAAAGAGACTATAGAAGGACACTCTTCCGTCGTAACCACAGTGAAATTCGCCAAGGAACGGGCGATCTGCTGGCACTGATCATCAAGGCAGGGTAAGTCCTGCTCTGGCCATGGGAAGACACCGCTACGCAACCAAGAGGGACCATGATACCAAAATTCGAGGTTGCACTTGAACTTCTTTAAGGTTAATCCTCTAGTGACTAGGTCTGCAGGATTCTCAGTGGTTGAGACATACCTGAAGGTTGGTTTGATGCCATACCTGGTATCTAAAGCAAGGCTCATCTGCAAAATATCCTTAAGCCTATTCCTCGCAAAAATACTTTTGCTTGCCATGGTTTGTGACAAAATCCACGACAGCACTACTTGGGCGTCCGTTGCTACACACACCCTGGAAGGAGGGACGCCCTTGCATCCATTCAAGATGGTTGGCAGACACTTCAGGGCAAGAAAAACAGCCATCAATTCCAATGTGGGTAATGTCTTATCCTTTACCGGTGCAACCTTAGCCTTGGCAAAAATCAAGGCAGATCGCTGGTCCTGCACATAGTAGGAAGCAAATCCATATGCTTCTTTTGAGGCATCACAAAATATATATAATTCTCCAGATCGGCTCCCATTGCGGGCCTGTCTGCTGAAATGTATATTACTCAATCCTGAGAGATCCTCCGCAAGGCTCTTCCACGATGATTGAAATTCAAGAGGGACTTGATCATCCCAGTTAAACCCTTGTTTCCATAACTCTCCCACCAAAACCCGACTTCTTATGGTCACAGGTAGACAAAGGGACAAAGGATCAAACACCCTTGCTGACTCGGAAAGGATTCGTCTTTTGGTCGAAGCACTTGAATCGCATCTAACGGGGGCAATGCACACCTTCTCTGAAAGAGGATCGTATCTGTACCCGAGCACCATCTCCCATATGGCCTCAGGAGCACCCAACGTACCGTCGTTTCTCATCTCCTCCCTAAGGCTGTCACAGTTGGAGCTGCATGACTGCACTACAAATCCGCCCTCTTTCAGACGCTTCCTGACCTGTGAATAAAGTCCTGCAAGCTTCACAGGGTCAGACTCAGTCACCACCAGATTGTCAACATAAAATTTGTCCTCCATCGCTGCTCGACATTCATCTAGGGGGTACTGGGCCGCATGAAACCTCAGGATACTACCCAGTATAAAGGGGCTGGAGGTGAACCCAAATATCAGGGTTGAGTAGCGGAAACATCGAAGACGGTCACCATCCTTAACAAAAAAACAAAACCTGTTTCTGTCTGCCTCAAGGGCAAGACGAACCATCAAGAACGCCTTCCTGATATCCGCGAGCAAAACAAAATCATTCGATCTGAATGACATCAATAAGTCCAACATATTCCCCGTCATATTCACCCCAGAGTAAGCAGCCTCGTTAAGCGAAGTCGAGCCACCCGCCTTCAGGCTACAGTTAAATACCGGCCTGATCTTAGTAGTTGCTGCCGGATCCGCCTTAAAAATGGGTCGATGAGGTATCCAAATATAATCCCCAAATCTTTGTGGGGCTACGTGTATTTCCTCAATGATACCCTCATCCTTCTGCTGGATGAACACCTTCAGATACTCCTGGTACAACCCCTTCTTCTCCAGGCTCCTGACAACACGATCCAGAATGTGTAAAGCAATTGCATGATTTGAAGGAACCTGAGCCAGTTTGTCCAAATACCAGGGCAACTCGACATGATATTTTCCATCCCTGAAGGTGATGGACCTCTGGAACTGCTGGATCTGATCACGATCATAGCCTGAAATCTCTTCTCCATCATGAATCCCCAATGACTCAATGCTGAACATTCTCTCTAATCCTCTCTCCACATTGCTGAAGGGAAAGACATCTACCAAGGGGTCTACATAAGTTGAATCAGCCTCCAGAACAAAGCAAACATGAGTTGATTCCACCTCGGGTGTATGTTCCATTACCGAGTTGAACAAAAGAGCCTCCCCTTGAACCGAAGAATGGTCTATAGAAAAAAAAGAGTCTATCTCACCAAAGGGGATGAGACCAGCAGGGATAGAGAAAGCCCGACCCTGCAGACAAGGAACCAACTGCAAGGGACTCAAATGCTGCACTAGATCAAGTCCCATAATTCCCTCTATAGAGACCAAATCAGTACCAGATTCAAATTGCCCAGCCAAAGAACATCCGTTCCGCTTGAACTCCTCCAACAATAAGCTCCAACCCTTCAGACGAAGAGACAAGTCCAATGTGTCGGCAACCAGCACCGGAAATTGCCCAGTATAGCTGGACCCTAAATTAACCTCCAGCACCACCTCCTTTAACTTCCGCTCGCATTCTCCAAGAAGGGTAGTCAGCTTCAAGCGACAATCCAATCCATCAGAAACCACAGATCCCAAGGAGTGCAAGATGTCACCAGACAAATAAGTTCGGCCACTGCCAGTATCCAGTAGACAATTCACTGAAATAGCCTTCCCTCCTCGACCAAAGGTAACACAAATGACAGGAGGCAATTTACTGGAATACCCAGAGGGAGGTTGGAAATCCGAAACAACCTGGAAAGAGGCATCTCGGTGTGTAGTGGATCCTCTGGATTTAGAAAAAGTTACACGTGGATTACTTTGATTAATCCCTAGGGAAGGACCAGGCACGCCGCTGCCTTTAATTTGCAGGCGTTTAATTGCCTCACTGGTGTCTCGCAATAAGACAGACAGAGATGGAATTCTACTTCCGCATAATAGAATCAACTCTCCTTTCAACTCTCTTGGAAATTTCAAGAACAGAAGTTTGGACATTAGTCGGGCTCCTGCCGAATCATCTTCAGAGAAGTCGCAAGTAAGTGAGTGGGCCAACTCTTCCAAGATCGAAGCAGTCCTGCTAATGAAACCCCCAAGATCCGCATAAGAACTCTCCCTTTTGGGAGAGAAATCGATGATATCTTGGAAAATCTTGTCAATGATGTCATTTACATCTAAATATTCCTTTTTTAATACAGAGAGTGCCTGCTGATAATTTGCATTGACACAACTCAAGTGATTAATCAACAGCAGAGGTCTCTCAGACAAGGAGCATTTTAAGAAATTTAATTTCTCCGCATCGTTTGCCATGCCCGCGACACAATTTTCAAATCGGGATAAAAAGTTGTGGAAACTCATTCGGTCATTCTCCATTTCACGACCACTAAACGTGGGTCCCGTGATCTGCACCTGGGGGAGTCTCACTGAAAACGATGAATGAGTTCTATTCAGGGTAGATTCCGACGTATATGGAAGGGACTGTTGGTCCAAATATCCACTGGCCTCTGGTACATGTAGAGAGGAACAGAGATCTTCTAATTCCTTTCGTATAGATATTTGAGAATATAACCAATCCGATTCCATTTGCTCTCTCTCCTCACCAGATGTGCAGGAAATCTGGAGTTTGCAGATGACTATCTCTATTTCATTGATGTACTCCAAAATTTCCCGATGAAATACTGAGAATATAGCAGAAGTAATTTCCGATCCATGGGACAAACGCAGCCTTCCCTTAATTTTCATCTTCAGAATGGAGATCCTTGTAAGGTGCTGCTCCCTGGAATCTGCCATAGTAGGTGTGTTAGAAGCCTCCATATCTCAACAGGGATGGTGAACACAAGATTCAATATATCTAACCGTTGTAAAGTTAGACTTTCTTCCTTCAGGAAGTAGTGTCGCGTTTTTTATTTTTTTCGCAAAATGTCGAAAAAAAAAATCATCGGTAACAAAGAGTGAAACTAGCTGAAGAGTGAGGTTGCGAAAAAAATAAAAACTTCCTTCGCGACCCTCTCCTTAGGTCTAATAACGTCAGTATGTAGGTGACAAATTGACGAATGACGCTCTTCAGCAGTGAGGAAGGTTTTTATAACAACTGAACACCACCCCCACTGCTATAAATTCTCTGCGACAATCGTCCTTCTTCTTAGATGTTTGAAGAACGTCCTCAGTCGCCAGCAGCCACTCTCTGGTAAGTCACCGCTCCTCCAATTTTCCACAGAGATAGATGACTTGGTGAGTAAGTAACGAATTATGGCTAATTAGAACACTTAAAATGGATTTTTCTTTTCACATATAACTTAATTGCGAAATCAATAAAAATTTAACATGTATTTTGTGTGATTAAAGTATATAAGAAAAAAGCCTTAGGTAAACAAACGTTGATTAATTCAGCTTTAGTATAATAATAGATTACCAGATTGAAAAGATATTTTTTAAATTTTGTAACAACTGATTTGGTTTAGTTGCTTTGTTTTACGGCATATCAACTCTTTTTGGGTTATTTAATGCCGAATCCAGTCATTCTGGTAAAGTTTTTATGCTTCAAGTTCTTTATATCTTCAAATACTTATTCATGGTGTTTGGTTTGCTTGTTTTGTTTTATGGCATATCAACCCTTTTCAGGTTATTTAATGCCAAATCCGGTCATTTTGGTAAAAGTTTTTATACTTCAAGTTCTTTATATCTTCAAATACTTATTCATGGTGTTTGGTTTGCTTGTTTGGTTTTATGGCATATCAACCCTTTTCAGGTTATTTAATGCCAAATCCGGTCATTTTGTAAAAGTTTTTATGCTTCAAGTTCTTTATATCTTCAAATACTTATTCATGGTGTTTAGTTTGGTTGTTTTGTAAAAGAAAAATGTTTTTGTTTTTTTTATTTAGCTTTGTAGAACATGATTGAATTTTGCAAAGGGAAAGGAAATAAAAACAATAACATCAATGTTTGGTGCATTTTAAGTCAGGAAGCCTGTTTGTGATAACTGAAGAAAATGTATAAATCGTTCTGATTGTTGAGTTTATCTGGTTCTGCAAAGAAAAAACTTACAGAAGAACCAGAAGAACTAATTATTTCGATTAAAACTGAACAAAACAGAATTATTATTATCTAAATCATTCAGACTACTATTCGCATCTTGGTTATTATATACAACGTTTCAGTCGAAGTTAACTCCCGTCTTTTTCAGGTGCATCTTTTCAAACTCAAAAATCTATACAAAATTTCAAACTAAACACTGTCAACCATGACCGGATAGATTTGTGCCATGGATAAAGGTGCTGATTAACAATCATAATACGATAAAAATTATTTAACACTTCTATCCGGTCATGGCTGATGGAATGAGAACAATCTACTCCTATGGATTAAATAAAGGGTTCAATTCAAAATTCCGTATAGATTAGAGTTCAAAAAGATGCACCTGAAGAAGGTCGGAGGTTACATCGGCCGAAACGTTGTGAGAATAATAACTAAAATGAGATCAGTAGTCCGAATAATATGATAATGTTTAGTGGTTCACAAAATTCTGCACCTTCTGAATAATGATTTGAAATCTCATCTCCTATTTTCATCTTGTTTGTGTCAGGGAGTTACCGGTGATTAAGTGGAGAACGACACAAACTGAGACCTGAATGTGCCGAGTTCGAATCCAGTCGATTCCATAATATGTGGTTGTGATATCACAAACAAAAAGTGAGAGAATTTAGTAAGAACAGACATCTCGAATGCTTTAAGGCACAACACACACGCCTCCGGTCTCGGGAGGAGGAAGTTTGTGTAGATATAATGGCAATTTGGTACCACGGTTCACAAAGATGTCTTCCCTGGCTAGGGTTTTTAATAAAGAAATGAAATGTGAATTCATGTTCAGTTGTGTTTTTTTTAATAGTGCTGGTGTGGCCCCAATTTATGCTAGAATTTTCAGATTAAATGGGCCTCATTTGCGAGACGATACCAAATACAAAGTGATTGAAGACGAGAAAACGAGAATTTAAAAATCTAACGAATAAGAAATTCTCATTCAATTTATTTAGTAGGAAATATTTTTATATATAATAGACTATGAGAAAGGAAGGATGAAGGTAATCCGACGTAATGGGAAATGAAAAAGGAAAAACCAAAAAGGATGTTTTTTTTATATATTCATCAACGTTTTGTCTTTATTTGTAAGACTTCCTCAGGATGATAATTTTAAGAAAAATGTCATGCAAGTATGTGAAAATATTGGGTTGACATGATGGGTTGATGAGAAAAAGTAGTAGCCACTACTGGGTGCGCAGTGGCTACTACTACATTTTTCTTAAAATTATCATCCTGAGGAAGTCTTACAAATAAAAACGAAACGTTGATGAATATATAAAAAAAACATCCTTTTTGGTTTTTCCTTTTTCATTTCCCATAATAGAATATATGTATACACTGATATGTAGTAATAAAAGTAGTGATATATAGTGATAAGTAGTAAGACTACACATTAAAAATCAAAATAAGTTTGAGGCTGCCAAAATTAAGACTAAAATTGTCCGCAAGGCCCCGTGGCGCAGTGGATATAGTACTAAGTAAAATTCAGTTCTAAGTTGACAGTCATCTGAAGGTTGAAGGTTCAATCCTTAAGTTTTATATTATTATTATATGAAAATATTATTCATTATTATTCTTATATGGAAGTAAAGATACTTAACATTTTGCCATCCGATTTGCATATGTGTTTGTGGTGTATACAGACTCTTTCTCTAAATGCCCACACAAACATTAAGAAATATTAGAGAATGGTTGAATGAACACAGAGTGAGAGGGGGCGAGAGAAATACATAGATAGTGAAGTAACCGTGTCGGGTTATTGAATGATGCTTGAGTAGGTGAAAATTTGAATATGTGAATGTGAGTAAACAAACAAAAATATGAGCCAGAATGTGACTGAGGAAATTTAGTATGATATAAAATTAATTATTTATTTACTTTTTACAATTGGAAGAAAAGGATTTACTAATTAATTCACATTTATAGTGGGATCTGAAACGATAAAGTCATTACAGAATGTATGTCTCTTGTTGGAAGCCAAGGGGACGTAACTCTTCAAATTCTCAAGGGGAATAACTCTGACAAGTTTTCTCCCTTTAATATGTGTATTTTATTTTCTTAGGTAGAAATGCTTTCTGTCTAACAGATAGCTAAGAGAGAGATGGGTGACTTGTTCAGTTAATTATAAATTACAGCTAATTAGAACAATTAAAACAGAATTTTTTCAAACATAAGCCAATCCCAGAACTAAATTATATTTTATCATGTATTTTGTGTTATTAAAGTATATAGGAAAGAACCCTTTAATGCAAGGGCGAGCAACCTTTTCAGAGTGAGGGCCAGATGAGACTTTTGGAAGGAGATCGCAGGCCGGAGTGAAAAACGAAATCTCAGAATTACTATATTTTTTTTACATGAATAAATTGTACAAAAATTGCATTGAACACTCTACAAATCTGATATTTTTTCTCAAGAAATTTCTGTATGTGATGTTATAAAAGGTGTCGACGAAGAGCCATTTTGGAATCATAAAAAATAATGACAGGGAAGTAGCAAGTTGATCCAGCATTCGTTTTGACACACCTCATATGTTCTATGTTTTATACCCTTTCCTCGTCTCTCGTTTACTCTTTGCCTCTCTCTTTCTCTATTTTTATCTCAGGCCAAGGATTTGAAATTAATAGTTAAAGAAAAATGAAATATACATGCATCATCGCTCGCTGATATTTATACATTTTTATGCCACTGTAAATCTTAATTGAAACCTACTTTTACTTCTATGTCACAAAATGATATGAGTTTTACTGGAAGGTCCGCGGGCCGGATTGCTATAATAAAGCATAGCAGGGTGGCGGGCCGGACGTGTGGCCTTCAGGCCGGAGGTTGCTTTAATGAACCAACGTTGATCAACTCACATTTAGCATAATAATGGATAAAAGTTTCAGATATTTTATTTTGTTTTTTTTAAACTTTTTGATTCCTTAATTCAACACCCATAAAAATGATAAAAATATATCACTTGGCTAATCTTTATTGATGGGACGAATTTCATTTTTTTACCGTATCAATATATAAATCTCAGATTCTGAGTTCCTGTTTTATTTTTAACTTAAAACAAGAGGGTAAATCGGGTTTTCTATTATTATTTTTTTAATTAAAAGGATTTGTTTTAGTATATTTATCTTTTTTACACTTAGCCTCCAGGCTGTTAACAGAAAAATAAAAAAATTTTTTTTTTTTTTCTAGAAATAACCGACAAGATTTTTTTTAATATATTTCAGATTTTAGCGTGGGAGTACACTTTATTATATAAATCTAATATAAAATGATCACCCATTTCTTGACCACATAGCATAGGACAAAACGAATAACCACTTTATATTTTGAAAATAGCCGCCATTGGTTACTTAATTTTATTTTTCAGAACTACAAGTATAATTTAGATTCATTGATTTATTTACATTTTTGTCACACTTGACTTCGGGTTATGGGGGTTAATAAAGGGTATGTTTTTTTTTACATATCCTTTTTTTTTTCTGTAAAAAAAAAAAATAGAACCCTTACGTAAAAAATAAATAAATAAAACATGGCTATCATTAACCCAAATACTAACCCTGAGTCCGGATTGACAACAAGAGAAAAAAATGGTGGAACCATACAAAAAAAAAAAATCTAAAATATACTAGAAGTTCTGAAAAAGAAAAAAAACATAATTAAAAAATGGCAGCCACTTTAGAAATACAACAAGCCGCGCATGCGTGGTCCCCCTCTGTATGTGACTTGATGTGGTGAGTGTAAAATGCAATAAATTTGGGCAATTTGTGGCATTTTTGACCCTCCTTTGACCCCCTGGGGGCGCGAACCAGAATTTTTCTGAGGTCAAGGATGCTCATTTTATATCCAGAACAATTGCCTCTACATGTTGGCCAAGTGTCAGAAAAATTGAATGGATGGATGGATCAAACGTTATAAGAGAAAAGGGTCATTTTTTGCCATTTTGGGGGCTTTTGACCCCCTGGGGGCGCGAACCATATTTTTTTCCAAGGTCAGCGATACTTATTTTCTATTAGGATCAATTGCCTCCACATTTTGGCCAAGTTTCAGAGAAATTGAATGGATGGATGAAAAGTTATGGGCCTTTTGACCCCCTGGGGGGCTAACCAGATTTTTTTTTTTAATCGGAGAATGTCACTTTCTAACCTGACCAAAGTTACAACTTCATGCAAAATTTCAGAGAAATTCAATGGATGGTGTGGAGAAAAATCCGGACCGACATGCCTCAAAACATAAGTCCCCCGATTTTATAAATCGGGGGACCAAAAATAGTTTCCCGTTCTGCCCTACGCTATATGGTCAAGAACTGGGTCATCAAAACCATTTTCTAGTGAAGAAGTGGTTGATCATTTTAAGTTATTATATTTATATAGTAAAGTGAACCCCAACTAAAAAATATATATACCCTACCACCAAGAAAGTGATATGTAATCTCATGAAAAAAGTTGAATCCTATTTTTATTTTTCCGTGGACAACATTAAGAGTAAAAAAAATCACTTTTTTCTTTTATACTGTTTTGTTTAAATACTGTCAGTTACTACTGAATTGTTTCCCCTTACACAAAAACTAAAAAATACTGAGTTATTCCCCTTACAAACAGTTATTGCCCTTACATTAGTTAAAAAAAATGATGGTATAGCATTATTGTTTCAAAATTTAAATATTTTGTGTTATATCTTTAAACACGAGGCGACATTGTTTTTGCAAATTGAATAGAATTTTATGACTAATTTACAGTTAGGAAGAAAAACGGTTCAAGAGGAGCAAAAGGAGAAATAAAAAGAAATTTTTTTTTTTTTAAAGTTGACAAGAATAGGAAAGTGAGTCCTTATTTACTTGCCTCCCCACGAGAACAAACATAGACACAAGATCGGTTTTTAATCTGGGAAAATTCCAGCTCCCCAAAAAGGGATACTCTGGATTGGAACAAAATTTTAAATGATCTCAGTCTAGAAGGATTTTTACTTCACTGATCAAAAACAGAAAAGATGAAGTGTGGTATTTACACTTTGCTCCTAGCCAAAAACTAAGTCGACTAAATGAAAGGAAAGTGAGTGTCGACTGAATGAATCTTATCGCTTAACCAATCCTAAGAATTTCGCACTTGCTTGATTATTTTAAAAAATTGACAGAACATTGTAAAACCTTTTTTTTTTTTTTTTTTAATTATTTCTTTTCTATTTTCTAAATCAGGAAAAAAGCTAGAAAAAAAGGAGGGAAGAAAATAGGAATTTTTCTTTATATTGTTGAATTTGTTTTTTTTGTGGAGGGGGGAATAAACTACAGAGTACCCCCACCTCCCCCCTACCCCCAAAAATGCCACCCATGAAAATGAAAATCTTTATTAATTGAGCAGTTGCTTTAATATTTCAGGTTTATGAAGAAAAAGAATGAATTGCAAGGAAGATTAAAGCAGAGTAGTTTCAAAAATGTCTCGGACAGTTCAAGAAAAGACACAATCAATGCTGACTATGAAAGCTCGGTTCAAGAAAAAATTTCCATGTCATTAATATATAGAGAAAAAACTCATGTACGGGTGGGTTTACAAATCCAGTGCTCATGGAAAAATCTTAAACAAGGCTTAGTCTAGTTTTAACGTTTATAATACTTTTTATTTCACACTTTCTCAGCAGAGGAGACCACCTCTGGCAGACCCAAGTTGTCTTGGGAGGACGTGATCAAACGTGATAGGAGAGCCTTGGGTATGGATTCTGTCGAGCCTCACCAAAGACAAGAATGGAGGGGAAGACTAAGATCGAGACTGGACAATCAGGCTCATCAGAGGATTAATTGTGACCTGATTCAACAAATAAACCGGTCGACGACGACAACTTTTTCTTCTATAAAATTTGCTTGGCCTTCGCTTCAAGAAAAACATTTGAGGTCATCATATCTAGAGAAAAAACTCATGTCCAGGTCTACAAATTCATTGTTCATGGAACAATCTTAAACTAGGCTTAGTTTAGTTTTAACACTTTTTCTTCTATAAAATTTGCTTGGCCTTTGTTTTCGGTTCTGTAAAAACCGGAAAACAGTGAGCGTCTATTATTTAGAAAGGGTTGGGAGGGCCTTATAACCAATTTTTTGCTTTTTGTTCTGTTCCTACTCTCCATTTTATACCAATTAAATCTTTGTATATATGTATATTTATGAGCAATAAAATTTCCAATTAATTTAGAGATATCTTAAGTAGAACAGCCCCTAGAGTTAATGTGGTATTGTGGTGACTGAGATGATTCTAGTTAAGAGTAGGATAGACATTTTTATCACTTTAGACCAAAGATGATTGATGACATCCATTTTCCCCACACTTTTGATGACCATGTGCCTAATTTGTTTTAAACGTATTTTTTTAAATATTTTCTACAAATAAATAATTCAAAGTGTAGTATCTGTTCTGATACTACACTTAGCCTATTCTGTCATCAGTCAGTGTAGACTGAAGCAATTTTTATTTTTGTTCGAATCCAGAATGCCCCTTTTTGGGGAGTTGGATTTTCCCCACATTAAAATTTTACCTGGGCCTAACTTTACCCTCGTGGGGAGGCAAGTAAATAAGAACAATCGTAGGTATGCTGCGGTCATCATTAAATGTCGATTGTTGAGAAGACAGATTTTATAGAAGAAAAGGTGTGAAATAAAAAGTGTTAAAAACCGTTAAAACTTGGTTAGTTAAGTAGAGAATTTCATTCTAATGCGTTTGATATTAATCATATCTTGTTTTTTTTTTGTTTACGAGTTATTAAGTGTTAACTATTCTGTACTTTTACCAGCTACCAAATAATTTTCATCAAAAAAGAAATTCTTAAAAGTTTGTAGAATAATTTCTCTCCATTTAGGGTCTCCTAAATTATCTGGCCCAAAAGAGTATTAAGCTTTAGTATTAACAGCTGGATATCTAGCAGAAAACATGTTTATAACACTAAGACACTCTTGGATACTTTAAGAAAACACCCAAATTACTACCTTTTAATCTTTTTAAGTAATTATTGCCTGGAGTAAGGATTGAACCTTCAACTTACAGAAGACAGTCACTTAAAATTGATTGCTAATCAACGTCTTTAACCATTGCGCCACCTTCAGCTCTAATTTCACAGATTCAGCATAACAGTATATTTTTGATTCCTTTGAAGAAAAAACTGGGGGAACCAATGCCAACAAGAGAATCAAGTCCGTCCAAAACGTTGTATCATGCCGATTCGTATGGATGTACGTTTTTTATCAATTGACAGTGTTGAACATATTTGTCCGACACCGACCGGTGTATGTGTGAAATAAGAGATATTGTATGGTCACATGTGTCGATTAAACAACTACAGAAATTGACCATCAACAAATAAATAAAAAGACTACACATCTAAAACAAGAGATTTCAGGCTCCTAAAATTCATACTAGATTTGTCTTCTTTTTTTTTTACAAATGAGTCACCGCTTTTATGAAGGCCCAAAGGCCACTCGAGGATAAGGATTATTAGGTTGGGCAGATATACTGTGAGACACCGAGGGGATTTGTAACGATGGTTGTAACTGGTCAGTAATTGACAATTGAAAAGGATGGTCCAACAAGAATTTGGTTACATTGGACTTGTAAACGGCAGAGTTATAGTCAGCCGGGAAGCAGCCCCGTGGTACTGTGTTCTACAGACGACAGTTTTTAGGAAATAAACTTTGCCCATAGAAGTTCAGTTTAGTTCTAGGTACACAGAGGGAAGAAAAAAAGGAAATTATTGACAATGGTTGTAGTTAGTTCCTGTTGCGAATGTTTTACGGGGAGGGGGGGGGGATAGATTGAAGATCAGTCAAGCACCTGCCATGAAAATTGAAAATAACAATAGAATAGAGTGTGTACAAAGACCCATGGCACAACGTATAAAAGTGTTAAGTAAACATCTAAGTGACAGTCTTCTGGAGGTTGAAGGTTCGATCCTCAGTACGGGCGATACAAAGAATACAATTACGAATTATTAAGACTTCTACCCGGTCATGGCTGACAGAACGAGAGCAAGCTACCCTCGTAGATTAAATAAAGGGTTGTTCAAAATTCCATACAGATTCTCGAGTTTGACAAGACACATCTGTAGAAGGCCGGAGGTTACATCGGCTGAAACGTTGGGAATAACATCCAAGACGAGAACAGTAGTTTGCTTAATCCTAACAAAAAGAATCAAGTTTATTTTGTTTGCATAAATTAAAGAACATGAAACTCATTCTTTGCCTTTTGAGGGTTAGAGTAAGGGCTAGGGTTAGGTTAGGGTAAGGGTTAGGGTAAGGGTTAGGGTTAGAGTAAGGGTTAGGGTTAGGTTAGGGTAAGGGTTAGGGTAAGGGTAAGGGTAAGGGTTAGGGTTAGCGTAAGGGTTAGGGTAAGGGTTAGGGTTAGGTTAGGGTAAGGGTTAGGGTAAGGGTTAGGGTTAGAGTTAGGTTAGGGTAAGGGTTAGAGTAAGGGTTAGGGTTAGTTAGCCGAACTATATTTGCACAGGTATCATCAGAGTCAAGACAGAATAAATGTATGTTTCTGAAATCGGCCATTATTTTTGTAACCTAATAATTTAATAATATAAGTAAATAGCTATATACGTAAATGAGTATGTAACTTTATTTTCATCATAGCAACTAGATTTATTACATCACTGTTAACATAATTTCCCATCTGTGGAATACGTTGTCACAGGATTGCTTCCCTGCAGACTACAACATGGCCATCTTCAAATCCAACGTCAACAAATACTTTGTCATAACCCATCCTCATAAGTAATCAAACATTGTCCATTCGTTTAATCATTTTCAATCCTCTCATAATATTCTTCATCATGAAATCGACAATCCATCCATATCAGCAACCCTTATCCTTGAATTGCTTTTGGCCTTAATAAGTGGTGACTCATTAGTTAAAAACAAAAATTCAAAGTGCGACACACTGATGATTCCGGAAGGATGAAACGTATATGTATGTAAATATTTAAATATTTATCATTAAAAAGATTATATATATATATATATATATATATATATATATATATATATATATATATATATATATATATATATATGAGGAAGTGGTACACTCCTTTTGCTACCTAGAAGATATGCTGAGTGCTGGAGGTGGCTGCGAACTAAGTTCGATCATCAGAGTCAAGACAGCTTGGAGAAAGTTCAGAGAACTTCTCCCAATCATAACACCCCGTGCCTTCCCAATTATTACCAGGGGGAAGGTCTATGATAGCTGCGTAAGAAGTAATAACTGGTAATAACTGGGATGGCACGGGAGAAGATTGCAAGTAATTAACAATCAGTTCTAAATGACAGTCTTCTACAGATGGAAGGTTCAATCCTTACTACGGGCGATAATAATTACGAATAACAAGAATTAACACTTGTATCAAATCATGGCTGACGAAACGAGAACAATCTACCTCTGTGGATTAAATAAAGGGTTCAGTAAACAATTATTACCAGGGGTAAGGTCTATGATAGCTGCGTAAGAAGCGTGATGTTGTATGGCAGTGAGTGTTGGACCCTCACCCAGGCCTCACTTGCTCGACTCCAGAGAAATGACAGGGCAATTATTAGGTGGATATGCAATGTAAAGCCGGACCAGATCCAGAACATTAGATCAGACACTCTAGTTGAGAAATTGGCCATTCCAAAACTTGATGTCCTAATAAAAGCAAACCGTCTTCGCTGGTTCGGGCATGTTGAAAGAAGCAAGGGGTATATCAGCACATACAGAAATTTAAGGCTGGACAGCAAAACGAAAGCTGGGCACCCTAGGAAGACATGGAAAGAAACCATTAGGCAAGATCGTAAACAGCAGCAAATAGACACAGTCAATATCCACAACCGTGATCACTGGAGACTTAGCATAAGGACAACCAGACAATGATGAACCCTTGTCAAAGGGAACGTAGACGATAAACCTGGTAATAACTGGGATGGCACGGGAGAAAACTGCAATAAAATCTATAGATATGCGCCCTAGGTAGACATGGAAAGAAACCATCAGGCAAGACCGTAAACAGTGGAAAATGGACACAGTTAATCCCCACAATCGTGATCACTAGAGACTTATCATAAGGACAGCTAGACAACGTTAAACCTCTTGTCAAAGGGAACGTAGACGATAAACCTGGATAGTGAGTGAGTGAGTGATCATGTGATCATAACAAAACAAAAAAGGGAAAATATATCAACCACACTATAAGAGCTAATCTTGCATAGACTATTAAGACCAACTCCTATAATGTTTTTTGTAACAACTAAAACAGTCGTCACACGAATGGAAAACAACGAAAAGTATTTAAGTTACTTACACCGTTGGGTGTAGGTTGGCAAACGTATAGACAATGTCTATGTGAAGAAAGAAATGAAGTAAGCAAGTCAGCTGCCGCTTTTCTTCCAGCGGAGAATAGCTTTGCTCGGCTGTCCAGTGGATGGAAGCAGGAGAGAAGATATCAATGTCTTTCTCGGTCAAGGAACTCTCTGATGACTGCTGCGATTCCTAAAGGGGCTAAGGTAGTCCTTCAGGGGACAGATGAAATTAATTTAATACACCCTGGACGCTGATTGATCGGTGTGTGACCAAATCACCTAACAGGGACTGCTCTCCGCGAAGAGAAATAAATGTTATGTCTATGACCATCACTAATTTAACCATTTTTTTTCCCTGTGTACACTTCACTTTAGTATTTTTTCTTTAAAAAGTTAAGGCATTGCCCGTAGAGTCTATACAAGTCAGGGGCGTTAATGAGATGCGCTTGTTAGCCAGTTTCTGTTGCATGAGCAAACTAGTGCGTTCGAGGTTCATTTGGCTATTGTTTCTGCCGGTGCTTGAATGTGGGGGTAAAGTTCATACATTCAGAGGGCGAGTGTTTCCGGATCACAAAAAAAAAATTGTTTTAATGCTATGTAGTGAATTCACTACTGAACGGAAATTGTTGAGCCCAAAACAAAAACTAATTATATCACTTGCACACTGTTCTGCACAAGAATTGAAATTGTAGAAATTTTTTTTAAAAATCTAAATGGTCATTAAAAACCGACTGTCTCGTAAAAAAAATTGGTACTTCTTCAGATTAGGACCCAGGCTAACTCTGACCCTAACCCTTCGGACCCGAGCTAACTCTGACCCTAACCCTTCGGACCCGAGCTAACTCTGACCCTAACCCTAACAACGCCAAGTAGATTTTAACTCAGTTCCTAATCTGGAAAAGCACCAAAAGATTGTTACTCTTGTCAAAAAAGAGACAAAATTTTTTTTTTAAATTGGTTGCACGTTTTTTCTACATTAAGTTTCCGAAAATTTGTGATGGCCAAGAAAGTGGTGATCATTTTACGTTAAATTTATATAGGAAAGTGATCCCCACTCTAAAATATTGGCTTTAAAAAAAAAAAAAAACGGAAATCTCTAGCGACATACTCAGTAATACAGAAAAAAAAATATTGGTCAAATTAGTAATGGTCATAAAGTGGGTAATCAGTTTACGTTAAATTTATATAGGAAACTGATCACCCACTTTATGACCATTACTAATTATATAGGAAACTGATCACCCCTCTAAAATATTTTAACCCCCCCCCCCCCAAAAAAAAAAAAAACGTTATTCTCTAGCGAAATGGTTCAGTAATTGTACAAAAAAAATATTGGTCCGTAAAAATGGGTGAAAACAAGTGGTGGTGGTGGTGGTGGTAGATAACGAACAAATGGCAATAATTTATTCAGTTGTGGATTGGAGTACGAAATGGCTTGTTTCGTTTAATCTTGTTAAGACTCAGCTCGTGTCTTTCAATCGTAGGTGTGTCCCTTTTCTTCCTGTGATTCTCATGGATGGCTCTGCACCTGAGGAGAAATCGACTCTGAAACTTCTTGGTCTTTCTTTCTCATCAAATCTTTCTTGGAGTTCGTACATTAGATCCATTGCTCTTTCTGCTTCTCATCAAGTCGGTTCTCTCTATCACTCCAAACACTTTCTCACACCTGAGGCTATTCTCCATCTCTACAAATCTACAATCAGACCATGTATGGAGTACTGTTGTCATATTTGGGCTGGTGAATCTCTGTCCCATTTGAGGGTTCTTGATAAGGTGCAGAAACGTGTGGCCACACCCTTTCTTCTTCTCTGCACCCTCTCTCCCACAGACGTGATGTTGCTAGTCTCAGTCTTTTCTATAAATACTATTATGGCATGTGTTCTTCAGAATTATATGAGCTTCTTTTGTTCCAGCTCGTTGGTCTAGTTGTCTCCATCAATTCGCTGTTTTGATACCTCATTGTAATACAGCTTCCTATTCCAGTAGCTTCTTTCCAAGAACTGCAGACTTGTGAAACCCTCTTCCTGCTGACTGTTTTCCTCCTACCTATAGCCTCGGTCTTTTCAAGATTAAGGCAAATAGGCATCTCCTGTCTTTGCAATAATCCTCTTTCGTTCTTGTTAGCTCCTTACATCAAGTGGCTTCATGCCTTGTCTAGAGCGATTTTAATTTTTTTTTTTTAAACAGTTAAAATATTTATTAAAATATAAATATTTTAATAATAAATTTACATGGGTTGGGAAACTACATGATTACCAAAAAAAGATATCTGGGAAAAGGCTGTTCGATATAACCATTAAAAAAAAAAAACGATTTGCTATTTTTATGTAAATATAAAAAATAGGTACTTGTAATGAATGGGCACCCAGAGGATTTCAGTACTTTTGACGGAGAACCCTGAGTCGGTCCCGGAAATTGCCGAAGCAGTTTACGATTTTTTTTTTTTAAACTGAACGCTAACCATTCGCATACTTAGTGTCGTCTGCCTTCTTACATTTTTTCGCGGCTTTCAAATCGTAAACTGCTTCGGTCATTTCTGGGACTGACTCGGAATTCTCCGTCCAGGTACCGAAATCCTCTTTAGATATCCATTCATTTACGAGTACCTAAAAATAAATATACAACACGTGTTTGTGTTTAGTTTCCTGTTCCGTCCTTAAAAATAGACGTTATAGTTAAACACGAGGAGGATATGTATATACATTACCTATGCTATATCTACACGTGTAATAGCGTTCAACAACACTACGGCGTGTTGGATTTCCATTACTTTGCTCGGTTTTTTCGTCATTTGTTTCCTTGTCAACTTGAACGGGAATTGTAGAAGCCGACATGATATGGCTGACTGGCTGGCCTAAAAAGTAAGGGAGGCAACTTAAGTAACGAATTACGAAAGAAAAAAAACAAAAACTTTATTTACTGCGAACCTGAATTCTAATAAATATATAGATATATATATTGTTAATAGCATTTACATAGTTTAAAACAAAATATCATTAATTATTTAAAATAATAAAACTTTAAAACAGTTACAATATCAAACTATTGATAATCGCTTGCGTCATACATTTTTTATTTCTAAATTTTAATTTACAATCAATTTGAGTTATTAAAAATTATTAACAATTACAAAGTTTATTTTATTGTATATAAAAAATATATCTGTAAATATCAATTACAAATGGTTAGTTTTAAAAGTGTGGATATGATCTTTAATTATAACTTATCAAAAACAAGTTAATGTTATCTGCGGTACTTATCTAGACGGCCATATTGGACAACTTGGCTGTTATTCTGTTTTTGTTGTTCTAAACACTATGGGTTCTTCAAAGAAACATAAGTCCGACCGCGAACATAAGCATAAACACAGGCACAGATCACGGTCAAGATCTCGGTCGAGGGAAAGGCACCAAGGTAAAAAACGTCGAGAAAAGGATGAAGAAAAGAAATCCAAACAGCACGTGTCCAGTCGTGTTGAAACTGACGTTCCTGATCGCACCGACACCAACTTGGAACCCGTCCTCGCGGTAAGTGGCGATTCGAGTTCTCTAAGCATCGAGAATACAAATAAGATTAGACTTAAACTAGGTTTAAAGCCTTTGGATGTTGGTGGCAAATCCGGTGTCTCTTCCACTGTTACGTCGGCGACCAAAGAAGACGCGGAGGATGCGCCCAAGAAGAAGGAAGACGTTCATGTTCCGGCTGTTAACATCGGTCACATTAAAAAAACGGCCAAACTGCGCGAGAAAATGGAAAATCATCGCCAGAAAAGGCAAATTTCACAAAAACTCAGCAAAATTAAGACTTTAGGAGAAAGTGATGACGACGACGATCTTAGTGAATGGCTGCAGAAAAGTCGGCGAATCGAGCGAGAGCGACAGCTGGCCGAGAAAACGGCGAAAATGCTCGACCAGATGGACCAGGACTTCGGAATCGGTAGTCTGGTCGAGGAGGAATTCAGCCGGGATAAGAAAAAGAAGGAGTACACATCCCGCGATTTGAAAGGAATTAGAGTCGAACACGACGTGGAGAGTTTTAAGGAAGGGCGATCGGTTATTCTGACTTTGAAAGATCACGGTATACTCGACGAAGATACGGAAGAGGTCCTCGTCAATTATAACATCGGGGCCGAAGAAACAGCTGCGAAATTGGAGGAGGCCAGGAAAAAGAAACTGAAGGATGACTACCAACCGTACGACGATGATGAATTCACTGAAGAACGTGGACCTAAAAAAGCCAAAACGGTGCTTGGTAAATACGACGAAGAAATTAGCGGCCCGAAGATGAGAAGCTTTCAGCTAGGAGCAAGTGGCAAATACGTCCCATCTGCGGAGAAGGAGCTTGAACGAATGCGATCCGAGCTTAAACAGCAAGAACACATCTTGAATCAAACGTCGGTCCTAGCGAAGGAGTTCTACACAGCGGAAGAAATGGAAGACGCTAAATTCAAGAAGGTGAAAAAGATTAAGAGAAAAATTAGGAAAAAGACAATTTTGAAAGCGGCTGATTTGCTTCCGTTGCCAGATGAGACCGCGTCACATTTTGGTTCGCGCTTCAACCGAGTGAAGGAGGAAAACGGTTCCAATGAGAACGGAGATTTGGTTGAGACTAAAACCGAACCGCAGGATGGCACGGAGCCGATGGAGATAGATCCGCCGCAGTTTGAAGAGTCTAAGATATTAACAGGAATTGATGATGACGACGATGTGTATTATAATGGCGCCGCGCTTGAGGAAGACGAGGCGATGAACGAATTACATGCTACTCTAGACAAAGTCCGAAAACTAAAACAGAAAAAATTGGTTCACGTAAAAGATGCCATCGAGAATACGCTGAATCACGCGAAATCTCAAAATATGGATGCTAGTTCAGCAGTCGACATTAAAGGAAGCGACATTGTACTCAATTCTACCTCTGAGTTTTGTAGAGCTCTTGGAGACATTCCGACCTATGGTCTAGCTGGTAACCGTGACGAAGAACGTAGTGCTTTTCTTGATCTTGAACTAGAATTGATGGAACGGAAGAAGAAAATTCAAGATGAAGAAGATATGTCCAGCCAATGGAATGAAGTCGACATCGATACGAAACCAGTGAATATCATAAAAGAAGAAAACTCTGTTTTAGATGAAGAGCCCTCCATCAACATGGGACTCAGTGCCGCACTTCAAGTCGCCCACAAAAAGGGTTACTTAGAAAACGTTGTAAAACGACAACCGAGTGGTCCGAAGCACAGCGATCTGGAAGCAATCCATTACTCTATCGAGGATAAACGCTATGATGATCTAGACGAGAAGTACCGAAAAAGGGATCGTTACACGGGGATGTTAATGGACTTTAAAGAGAAGGAGGGCTATAAACCGGATGTCAGATTAGAATATGCGGACGATTCGGGCCGGCTTCTCAATGAGAAAGAAGCTTTCCGTCAATTGTCTCACCGTTTCCACGGGAAAGGTCCCGGTAAAAAGAAGACCGAGAAACGGATGAAAAAGCTTGAGGAGGAGCAGTTGATGAAACAGATGAGCTCCACTGATACGCCGCTCAATACGTTGACTTTGTTACAAGAGAAACAGAAGCAAGAACGAACTCCGTATGTAATTCTCAGTGGCAACAAAGGAATGTCCGCAAATACTATTGTCAAATAAACTAACCCTAAACCAAATTCCGTAATCATTAATCTTGTGGATGGTCAGTAAAAATTTTACCCTTTGCCCCGCACTGTCGATAAAAAAAGAAAAAATGCGATTCTGTTTTTGTTTTTTTCCATGTGATTACATGTTAACACCCTGGAAATACCTAGGGAAAAGAAGGAAGAAAAAAATTAGATTTTAAAATGGGAGTTCACTTTAGTATATGTTGGAAAAATAGGGGGGGGGGGGGGGGGGGCAAAAGAAATACTCCTTCAGCGATCCACCCCAACAGGGTTTGGTAACAATAAGTAATGTGACAGAGAACGGATTTCTCTGCTGGAGCAAGATCCAACGTCTGGTCTCTACTGAGTCAAAGAACACTGGTCACGAGGAGGATGGTAGAACCTGAATACATAGGTTTTGTAACTACCTCCTACACCCATTCCTGACCATAAACCCATCGGTCATATCCCCCCCCCCCCCAAGGCATAACCCACAATCAGCAAGTACCTCTCCTTCCCTTTTTTTTTTTTTTCCACATATATAAGTATTAGGTAAAATGATGGTGCTTCTGTAGTTTCACAATGACATGTTCGGCCTCTCTTTAAAAATAAATAGCTAAATCTATAAACTTTGTTATGTACTTACGTGGTAGCTGAAAAGAAGACTGTACACACCAAAAATGACTCCAATTCATCCAGTATTTATTAAATTAAAAATAAAAAACGATTTTATCTATATGTCGCCATTTTTCTTAAATTTTGAATATTTTCGAAAAAGAACTGGAGTTATCTCCCTTGCTTAATCAGTAAGCTGAAATGAAATGTCTACTGATACGTAAGATCGTTTGTTTGTTTTTTTTTGTTTTTTTATGATTTAATAAATACTGGATGAATTTGCATAATGTTTTTCTATACAATCTTATTTTCAGCTAACACGTAAGTACATAACAAAGTTTACACATTTCTTTAAATATTCTAATGTCATTGTGAAACTACAGAAGCACCTAAATAATCACCCACTTTTTGATCAGAAAGTGTTATTGGTCACCCAGTTCTTGACCACATAGCATAGGACAGAATAGTTAACCATTTGTATATCCAAAATGGCTGCCTTTTTTTTTCTTTTTTTTTTTTTTTTTTTTTCAGAACTACTAGTATATTTTAGATTTACTTATTAAATGCTTTCTCGTTCTGTATTAAGCAATGTGATCATTTTACATTAAATACATACTCATTTAAAGTCTATATTTTTAATTTCCAAAATGTTGCACACATAAAAATAGTATCTCATTTTTCTGTTTCTATTGACAGCATGGGGCGAAAAAAGGATAAAATATTCTTTCTAATATTAGACCCATGCACGCATTGTAAATCTTAATTCATTGTATGTTGATTAAACAATCCAAATATCTTGATAATCTACATTTAGTCTTTTATTACTGTATATATGTATGTAAACTTATTTTAATAACAGAGATTAAACATCTTGTGGTGATATAATGCTGAATAAATGTTAATCTATATATAAATAAATAAAAGGATGTTTGTGTGTCCGGCTGAAATGTCGAAACTAGAATATATTTGATAGAATAAAAACGTATATTAATTAATTTAGATTGCTTAAAATATCTCCATAATGACATACATATAGCTTGATGATTGATCTATAGGGACCTCCAAAGCTAACCATAGAATTTATCCCCTACCCTATATGTAACACGATGTAACTTTAATATAGGTTAATATTATCATAATTTTTTTTTTTCTATTCAAAAGAAGAAACAAAATAAACTGCTGATGATTTTTTTACAATTTTTAATTCTTTTAGATTTTAATTGTACTTTTGACAGTGCTGTGAAGGCCTCTTTACTACCATTACAATGGTGTAGTTAATTAGGGGGGTACAAACTTTGGTTATATTCGGCCTTATCCTGGAGCAAGAAAATTGTCATTATTAACATCACTTTTCTTTCTTTTTTTTATAACATAGTTCACCCCAAACAAGGCAGCCCGCCATTATAGATGTAAGGAGCTACTGAGAAAAAAGAAATGGGGAGAAGGTTGGGGGGCGGGGCCTAAATTGGGATCTGCGCAGCGAGATGTCTGTTTACATTAGTTTTAAATTTCTGCATGTCAGTACTGTCGGGGAAACAGGGGGCAGGGAGGGAGTTCCAGAGGCCAGCAGCACGAGGAAAGAAGCTATTTGAGTAGAAGGCTCTCCGGCATCTGGGGACCTCCACAGTGGATGAATGGGATTTAGTTGATTGTCGAGTTGGTCTAGTGAATTTACGTCAAGGGGGCACCAGAGTAGCCAATTCATCGGAGCATAATCCCTTGAAGTATTTGTAAAAGAAGCACAAGGATGCTACATTGTGGCGATGGGACAGGGACTAGAGCTTGGTTGACAGTGAGGGACCTATTAGGTTGGCGACTCTTTTTTGGACCTTGTCAAGGAGGGAGAGACTAGTAGATGATGCATCAGCCCAGATGTGGCAACAATACTCCATGCATGGGTGGATGGTGGCTTTGTAGAGATACAGGATAATGTCAGGTGTGAAAAGTTTACTAGCACGATAGAAGGAGCCAACCTTCTTTGCGGCAGCCTTGGCAATGTCTTCAATGTATTTGTTCCAATTTATGTTACCTATGAAGGTTAGGCCGAGGTGTTTGAATGTTGAACTCTCAGGTAAGATGTTATTTGCCATGACAATCAGTGGTTGGAGAGGTTTCTTGTAGTTATTGAAGGAAAGGAGCTTGTCTTAAAAGTTACCAACCATTTATGACCCCATTCCACTACAGCCTGGAGGTCATACCTTGATTTTAACTGTACTTTTGGCAGTGCTTTGAATGCCTCCTTACTCATATTACAGTAATATATTTGTGTAAGTGAAAATCTTCTGTACAACTCGGCGTTGTCCAGGAGCAATAAATGTAAGATTACAGTATTACATTTAAAACAGATAGTTACAGGAAAAGAATTGCACTATTATTATTTTTAAAACATTAGAGGAATGAGCTGTATGGAGGGGAAGGAAATAATTGGGACGAGGGATAGAGAGATTGAAGTTTTTATATAAAGATGTTACGCACACTATTTAATTTATACTTTGTTTTTTTATCGCCCCAGGCAACGCCAGGTAGCCCTGTTAGTCTATATATAAATAAAGAGCATTTGGATGTCTGGATGAAATGCCAAAACTAGAATATATTTGATGAATAAAAACGTATATTAATTAATTTAGATTACTTAAAATATCTCCATAATGGCTAGAGATGGGCGGTTTTACCGAAAAAACGCGGTTTTCGGTTTCGTCTCCATACCGAATACCGAATCGTTTTTTGTTTTTTTTTAAACCGTAACCGTTCGGTATTGTGTTTTTACTACAGTAAGCCACCATATACAAGGAAACACGGTTGAAAAGATTTTCCGATTTGAATAAAATTGAATATTACCAAAAAATGTTATATTAGTAAGAGGACAGGTTGAACAAATATATGATAAAAACATTTAATTGATGTGTAGGAAGAAATCTTTGTTTACAGTTTGTTTATCATTAACATTTTGAATTTTCAAATGAAAAAAAGAGAAATACGACAGACAACATGACATCGTATTTTTAGCATAAACTATTTTCAAATGAAAAAGAAAAAATCAAACGCGTTCTGTATGATGTCGAAAATCTATTTGATTCAACTCAAAATTGTAAAATAATTGTTTATGTTTGTTTCAGAGTTATCTAAAAAAAATAAGTTATTAAAATGAAATTTTAAAAAAATACTTGTTGTAAAAGTAAATAAACGAAAAGTAGCGAGCGAGTATAAACATTTAAAAAGAAAAAAGTAGTTGCCAATGCTAGTATCACTTCATTCGAGTTATATTTTAGCTTCTGATGGGTTAAAGAATTAGATAGAATGTATATTCAAACTCAGTTTTATTCTTCAGAAATCTTTCATGAATCTTTGGTCACTGTTTTAACGAGTTAACTGTTGAAAAGGTATCAGAACTTTGATTACAACAGTCAACACCTTAAAACTTATGATTCAAATCATGGAGAATGATTCAGTCACAAAATTATCGAAACAGTGGCATAATACAACTAAACGTTGAATAATAACTAATCATCACATAAGAGAATGAATAGCTTCCATAGTAAAAAAATTTTTTTCAAAAAAAACCGAACCGTAAACCGAGGTTTTAAGGGAAAAAAACCGATACCGAAACCAAAATTTAAAAACCGCCCAACTCTAATAATGGCATACATATAGCTTGATGATCTATAGTGAAAGGTGATAACGTACGTACAGTCATGACGTGCCTTAGAGCAGGGGTCGGGAACCTTTTTGTCTGAGAGAGCCATAAACACCACATGTTTTGAAATGTAATTCCGTGAGAGCCATTCAATATGTTTAAAACTAAAGAACAAGTAAATGTGTGCATTTTATGTAATTTTAACACTTTAAAAGTATAATAAGTCTCTGAATTCATTTTAATAACATTTTTATGCTGTTGCTAATCAATGATGAGTATTTCTTACCATTAATGCGACTTCTGGCGCTGCATGGTTTTGCTGATGGCTTTGTAGTTTGCTTGATACGTTGTGAGGTTAAGCTTCATGCAGGCGTTGAGACTCTCATCTGTTAAACGTGGTCATAAGTTGGTCTTAATGTTCTTTAGATGTGAGAAAGCCTGCTCACATGCATATGTAGAGCCAAACATTGTCAGTACAGCGATACTCACACGCTGCAGTGCCTGGTATGTGGCTGGAAGCGCTTTCCACGTTTTGACAATCAGCTAGTCTGCGGTTTGAAGTTTTTTTCATTTCTGTCCATTTGTGTTGGCTCGCCAACTCTGCTTGCTGTCGTGCAAGTCTTTCCAAATCTTCATTCAGTGACTTAAACTTATTCACTCACATGTCTGAGACCTTCAGGTCAGCAGCTTGTAGCTCAAAATCTCTGACGGAAACACCAGCGATATAACTCAGGTCAGCGCTGTCCATTGCACACTCGTGTGGATGGATGCTGAACTTAAAAAGACGAGTGCGCTCGCGAAATTCTCCAAAGCGCGCTTTGAATGACTGCAGGAGATTAGATGTGAAGCTTGTTAACTGCTGAAGATCAAGATGTTGAGCAGGGTCACTTGCTGTGCATGCATCTTTAAACTCTCCCAGTTTTTCAAAGTGTAGTAGACAACCTGTTTCAATGTCGTCGATGAAGAGTTCTAGCTTGTTTTCAGATGCAAACATTGCTTGTTGGAGGGATAAGATTGTATTTCCACCGCCTTGCATTTTCACATTGAGCTGGTTTAGATGTTCGGTCATGTCCACGAGATCGTAGAAAATCAGGAGCCACTCAGTGTCAGCTAACTCGGGATGTTCGACATTTTTCATTTCAAGAAAAGTCTGGATTTTTCTCAGACAAGCCACAAAACGGCCAAGCACCTTCCTCCTTTGACAGCCAACACACGTTGCTGTGCAGAAGCAGACCAGGATAATTATTCCCAACTTCATCCAACAGTGTTTTAAACTGGCGATCATTTAAAGCTCGGGCAACAATAAAGTTGACCACCCGAACGACCAGCGACATCACCCTACCAAGCTGCTCGCCACACATCTGAGCACAAAGCGCCTCTTGATGTAGGATGCAGTGAAAACTTAGGATGCATCTTTTTTCATGTTCACGAAGGAGCGCTACGCATCCTTTGTTTTTTCCCCATCATGCACGGAGCACCATCAGTGCACACCGAAACAAGTTTATCCATCGGTAGATTTTTTTTCTTTTGCAAACTCAGTGAAGGACTTGAATAAATCCTCCCTCTTGTTGTCCCTTTCATAGTCAAAATTGCAAGACTTTCCTCATGTAGTGTGTCACCGATCAACATACGTTGCAATCACGCTGAACTGGGATAAATTGCTTACGTCTGTTGACTCATCCAAAAGCGAAAGAGAAAAAACGGCTTCGCATTTATGTCCTTCACTTGCGTTGCCTCAATTTGATTTGACATCATGATAGTACGATCGTGAACAGATCTTGCCAACATAGGCATGTCTTTTATCTGTTTAATTATCTTTTCTTTATCCGAAAAGTCGTCAAAACGTTAATTGACAACATGGAGCACAAAGTCTTTGGCATACTCCCCATCTGTGAATGGCTTTCCGTTTCTCACAATTGCTAAATGGGACAGCAAAGCTAGCCGAATTCCAGTCACCTTGTTGGGTCAAACACGGAGTTGCCCTCTTGATTGTAGCTCTTGACATGCTTTGTTACTGCTGCTGCCCCCCCCCCCCCCCCCGCAGGATATTTCGATGCAAATGTAGAATGGCGTGTGTCAAAGTGCTGCTTTATATTTGACCGTTTCATAGATGCAATTTTATCATTGAATACTAGACACAGTGCAGAATCTGCTCTCTCCGCAAAGGCAAATTCTTCTGTCCATTCCTGCTGAAAAGTACGATACTCCTCGACTGTTTTTCTTTTAGCCATCTTCTCAAAAGGGTTTGTTAAATCAGTTAGCTGACAACTCGATTAAAACGAGGGAAGTTTGCGGACCCTTTTTTGCACATGCACACATCGGCCGCTATTTTTGACAGCAAAATACGGCAACCCAACTTGAACAATAGGGCGATTCTTGTAAGCTATCTTGATGACCTTAAAACTTATTTTAAAATTGCATCTAGTGAAGTCATTTTATTTCATAAGATCGAAGTTTAGAAAATTGGATTTCATTTTTATTTGATTATAAAAAAAAGTTGGGTTTTTTTTTTTATATGCGTTCACATTGCAATACAAGTTGAAATCAAACATCGGTTTTTCTTTGTGATCAAACGAAAAATGCACAAAAGTTAATTTAATATGATTATTTGCGGTAATTTGCAACAAAGTGGCGTGATAATTAAATGGAAAGATCTGAAAAGGCTGGGTATGAAATAACTGAAAGAAAAGTTTATATCATAACTTAGTCGACTTGCAAACTGTTGTTGTCGTGTTGGCAGTCATGACCGGAAAAGACAGGAAGAATAATAAAAGAAAAAAAAAGGTCAACACGTTTTCCACATCAGAATGTACAAGTTTGTTTTTTTTTTTTTGGGGGGGGGGGGGGGGTTGTGTAATATATAGACCTCAATCTAATGTTTAATATAAATCTACTATTAAAGGTTATACGTGACAGGACAAAGCAATTAAATTGAACATTTTTTTTTTCTAAGTACAGAAACTTAACACCACCTTTGCACACATTTTTAGAATAAGAAAAAATTCTATTATTTTAATTTTATTATAAATTCATTTTTTTTTTTTTTGCATTTATGAAAATGAAAAGATGAAATCAGATCTTAAAGAAAGCATTTTCTTTAAGAATTAATTTTAAAAAATTAAATTAAGAATTTTAAAAAAATGAAAACAAAAATAATCGCAAACGTAAAAAATAAAGAACAATACTAACTCAACTAGCAAATTATAAAATAAATAAACAAACATTTATATACGCATATATATATTATGTTTGAAAAAAGAGACAAACGGAAGACAGGTTAGAATGCAGGAGAAAAACAAAAAACAAGAGATTTGACCGGTTTCGTTCGTATTATCGAACGTCTTCAGAAAAAGTTGATAATACAAATGAAACTGGTCAAATTTTTTGTTTTTCTCCTGCATTCTAACCTGTTTTCCATTTGTCTTTTTTCAAACATTTTGTCTACCACAGCATTTCATTTTTATGACTTATCGTGTACCTTATCCCATATATATATCATATATATATATCATATATATATATATACACACACACACACACAAGAAAAACAAAACTCAAAATCAGAAGCCAACCGAATCAAGACAAGAGATCTTGAAAAAAAGTGCTCGATATCCCATAGGGTAGTGCTAAATATATAAATTTAGAGCTAAGTATATAAAATGTACTTGCTAAACATTTTGCTGCAACGTCACGATGATGATGATGACGACTTGAAACTGCAGTAGAGTATCCCGTATAAGTACGTTTTATCATTTATTATATTTTATGCGTATATAAAAAAATACATTTCAGCGACTTCTTTAGTTATGACAGCGGCAGACAATCCATTAGTGAAAAAGAAACCTATTCTTTACATGGGGAAGAGGGGCGCTTTTTCTATTTTACTAATGGATTGTAACGCTGTAAGAAATAAACTAAAGTGCCATAAAAAATACATTTGAGTGAAAGTGTTTATTTCAAAAGGGAAAAAAAATGAAGTTTATGGAGTCTTTAAATCCAAATATGAAAATCGAAAACAAAAAAAGGGGTCTCAATTATTGAGGTATTAATGGACAACAGCATTGCCTATGCAATTGATAGATAGATAGACACAATGACATGTATGTTTGCTACTTTCTCACTTAAATGACTGCAAACCGCCTTTCTGGTCGCCGGTTCGCGCATGCACAAAAGAGTCTAACGATATTTTTTTAATAATTAAAGATTTGTCTGCGAGCCAGATGTAGCCATCAAAAGAGCCACAGGTTCCCGACCCCTGATCTATAGGGACCTCCGAAGCTAACCATAGAATTTATTTCCCCCCCCCCCTATATATAACACGATGTAACTTTAATATAGGTTAATATTATCATCATAATTTTTTTTTTACCATTCAAAAGAAGAAATAAAATAAACTGCTGATGATTTTTTACAATTCTTTTCAGCGTATAAAAATGAGAAACTAAATAACGTGTTTACATTATTGACACCTTAAAACAACGTTCCTATGTAGTAGCCATTTTGCGCGCTCTGATAGACACGTGTTTAATAAATCGCGCAAAAATCAAGTAATGGTCAGATTTTCACGAAATTTTCTATACTTATGCATTATTGGACTAATTTATCTTTAAAATGTTGTTTTCGTAAAATATATTAGCAAAAATATTTTATCTGCGTGATTCTCTCCCCTTATTTCATTTTATGAAATCTGAACAAAATATATCCAGGTCGATCGAAATTTTAATGTTATATTTCCCCGGGCAACGCCGGGACACGGGTCCTGCTAGTGTTATATAAAGCGAAAGAGTCTTAAAAACATCAGATTTAACTTTTTTTGTTTTAATGGTGCTGTGCTTTGGTAAAGTGAGGGTGAATTCATAAATAAAAAGTGGAAATAAATACAATATTATGATGTTTTGAAAATGTTTACTTAATTTTCTCATTAATATACACTATGATCTGTTGAATTGCAAAAAAAAAAATGTTCTAAACAATAATTAATTTTTCAGAGATTTTAATTCATTTAAATGACTTCATCATTTAGACATTTTAAAGTTTAAACATCTTTTTTGAAAATAAGTTTTCCTCAATTTTTCAAAATATTTGAATATAACCATAAGTTATTAATCGTGAACGACCGACATCAACTTCGCCCTAATAATTTGTGCTTTATAATACAATGTTTATTTGCTAGAGGGAAGCAAGCGTTTCGTCGAATTCCTCCGACGTCAAACTATGGAAGACTGTAATAGACTTTATTAACATGTCAACTCGTAACGAGAAAGTAGTCGCTTTTGCAAACGCAATGTTCTGTTTACGAGCCCCCCCCCCTTACATTCTTTAAGCTGAAAAAAAACTGTCTTTGTACAACAAAAGTAAATATATACATTTTATCATTTTTCTTTTTTCAAATTTAAATGTTATCCATTCAAAGTTTTCTTTCAAATTTTAATTTTATTTGGCGAAAATGCGACCCAACTTAAAACTTATTTTCACTTTGAAATGCTCTCATTTATTGTTAATCATTAACAAACCACAATACTTTTTCAATTTTGATTTTTAGTTTATATAAAATTTAAGTCAAACGCTAAAAAAACAAAATAATAGCAAAAATCATTACTTCCATTCGTCCTTTAAAACTTTTTTATATTTATTTTGATGAAATTTAAAACTGTTTTCCCTTAAAAGCGTTCACTTCAGTTATATTTTTTTAGTTATTACAAGTATAGTATTCAATTTCAGTAATTTGTTTCCCTTTTGCTCATCCATACATATTTAACATTTCACATAATAATCTCATTTTTTGTGTAAACAATAGCCCCACTGTAGAAAAAGCGGATTTTGTACTTATATCTCAAGATAAAAGAATTGGTTTCTTTCCAAGTTCGATAATTTAATCTTTAAATAAACTATTTTACTTTAAAACAACTTCCTATAAGTATAACTTTATTTAGGGAGATTTAAAAACACAATAAAAGTCACGCGTATCAGTTTTATCGTATTTTGCTGACTGCCATTGATTTATTACTTGTTAACATGGCAGACTGAGTTATGCCCCCTTTATGTAAGTGTTTTTCGTTCGAACCCATGGCGGACCCTTAAAATACAATAAGACTGATTTTGATTTTTAATTTAAAATTTTACTCAATAATTTTGGTGTATATACCTATTTTTGCCTGATACATAAGTAGATCAAATAGTTTTCCGGTTAATTCATTTGGAACTGTAATTTTCACCTGTCTAACTGTATTTTTCATATGTATCATCTATATAAGCCCTGTTTCTTTATATGGCATAAAACTGTCATGTCAGCCGTGAAGCAATAAAATCATATGGATTTATTCCAGTCAAGGTCGGGTTAGGTTACCGCTATTTGATGTACTTGCATGAGGATATAAAACTTATATTATTCAAATTTGTTTCTTTCTCAGAAGCCTTTTTAAAATCCATCTATACCGTCACACACAATTTTAATCACGATAAATAATTGTTTTAAATATAGTCGTAATTTGCAATTAAATCACCAAATGATCCATCTCGTCCTACGTTTTTCTCTTCCCCTTTCCTTGTATGCGGCTCTTATTTTATACGGTATCTCACACTCTCGCTTCCATCGCTCTCTATGTATTTATAAACAGTTGAAGGTGATGAAGAAAAAAATGCAAAATATTGGAATAGTCCATTATGATCAAAAGAGAATAACACCACAATTTTAACCCATACCTGAGAGGGGGAAAGAAACAGAAGGGGGGGGGGGGTATAGTGAGTAGAAAGTGAATAATTTGGAATTTTCTCTTTATTTTATATTTAACTGGCTTTACAAATTCACCTTTTCCTGATTCAAACAATCTAATCCAAGCTCAATGAGTAATCAAATGAATCACATTTCAAGTGCATACATATATATATATATATATATATATATATATATGTGTGTGTGTTACTATAGTTTATTTTATATATATACAGGGTGGGCAAAAATAAGGGTCCTATTTTAAAAAATTCATAACTTTTTTATTTATTGATTTTTTTTTTGATTTTTTTTAGAATAAGTAAAGGACCCCTTCCGAAGCAAGCATGAGCCGTATTAGCCCTAAGAAACGTACCCTCATTTAGAAAACATTATTTTTGCTTAAAAAACTCAAAACAGTGTAAAAAACAATACTTTAGTTTTTGTAAGTTTTAAGAAGTGTTTTTCGGCTAAAATTTGTTTTGTTTATTTCAAAAAATCTCGGAAGGGTCAGTCTACACACACATAAAGTTTGGTGAGTTTAACTTTTATTTTGTGGAAGTTATTCAAATTCAAGTTATTCAAATTTAAAGATAGGACCCTTATTTTGGCCCATCCTGTATATATATGTGTGTGTGTGTTACTATATTTTATTTTATATATATATATGTGTGTGTTAGAGTGAAATAAATTCCAGAAGGAAATCCGATTATGAGAGCTCAATGTAATAAACAGATCAAGAATAAAATAAAGTAACACAGAATCACATAATCACCGAAAATTTTCAAAAATGTAATCACCTCGCTTGAATAAGGACGTAGGGTCGAAATAAATTATTGCACCAGTGATTCCGTGTTACTTTACTTTATTTTATATATATATAAAGTAGGTCGAGATAAATAAAATTAGCACATTATTAGTTCCAAGAATTCCAACACAAAATCTGGCGTACAATCGTTGTTTCTAAAACGATTTGGAATATTTTATTTTGTATTTTACTTTAGATGATTCCAAAAAGTAAATTCTTCAGCACCCCTCATAACATCACAAATAGAGGTCAAGCAAGAAATACATCACAATTTAGCTTGAATAAGGACGTAGGGTCGAAATAAATTATTGCACCAGTGATTCCGTGTTACTTTACTTTATTTTATATATATATAAAGTAGGTCGAGATAAATAAAATTAGCACATTATTAGTTCCAAGAATTCCAACACAAAATCTGGCGTACAATCGTTGTTTCTAAAACGATTTGGAATATTTTATTTTGTATTTTACTTTAGATGATTCCAAAAAGTAAATTCTTCAGCACCCCTAATAACATCACAAATAGAGGTCAAGCAAGAAATACATCACAATTTAGGTTTGGTTTGGTTTGTTTTACGGCATAGCAACCAACTATGGGTTATGTAATGCCGAATTAAGTTTGTCAATACAATTTTACATTGTCTTCACAGACAATGAAAGGTGAAAAGATGAATTTGCAATTAAATTCTTTTGTATAATCCAACTTCCTTGATGAAGTCTAGAATTTTTGTTACAAGTGTTTTAAATTTGGGGAGTCGAAATACTTGTTACGGCTTTGCTGTAGATCTTGACAGTCTATTAGTATGTGTTTGACTGTGTAGGCTTGTTGACACGCTATGCATATTGGAGACTCCTCTCCTTCCAATAAGTACTTATGAGTGATCTGCGTATGTCCTATTTGAGGTCTGGTTATTTAACCTCTTCTCTCCTTATTTTCCTAGATTCCAGGAGCCACTCATCTGTAGTTGGCCAAATCTGATGCAATTTGTTGGTTTGACATTCACAAAACATGACACTCCCCGTCTGAGATTGTGAAATCTCAATAAGTTCAGCTGAGAGCCTTAGCGCAAAGCAGTTTGTGGTTTTCCAGCATTCCTCACAGGATGCTCAGCTGCCGGATGGGGATCCTTGGCCTGGTGTGTCAAATTAAAAGGAAGTACCACAGCCTTAGGTTTGCTAGAACCTTCTCCACCTGTATCCAGTGGCAGCAGATGTGTCACTGGACGGTTAATCACAGGAGATTTATCAGAAAGAAGCGGATCAGTAGGGAGCGAGGTGTAAGCACCACCATCAGTGTTCACCATACTAGACTGAGACTGGCCCCTAGTCGTTGTCACCGGGGGAAGGCCAGAGGCACAGAATTGATTTTGCATTGAGGTTGGAGGGGTCACTTGTCGCTTGCTTGATAGTTGTTGGTTATTTTTTTGTAGTTGTGGTGGTTGGTGCGGAAGAGATGCCGGGGCAGCAAACTGGGCGTGTCCCCCAGGGGGTCCAACAGCGGGAATTATTTGTTGTGGGTGAGGCAATACCTGAGAGACGGGCGTCATTTGCGGCTGTTGTAATTTGTACACGGTGTGCATCTGTTGTTGCATGTATATCGGTTGGTTTTGTAAAGGGTTCATACCAGCCGTATGAGCAGAACTTGGGAGTTGGGGTGTCGATGTGGGCTGGGTTGATGCCTGTTGCGGTGGCTGCTGTTGTTGCGGTGGCTGCTGTTGCTGTGGTGGTCCTTGGCTTTGGTTATAAGACAAGGAATTCGTCTGTCCAGCTGCATGGAGCTGAGGATCAAACGGATGCACAACCGGTGTGGTTTGCGAGGTTGCTATGGGAGATGGTGTTAGAGGTGCAGCACCTTGTTGACGAGATAGTTGCATTGGAGACACAGCATTCGAAGCTGGTGATATCTGCGGCAACTCTGGACGTTTTCTAGATGTGACTGACGTGTGGACAAGCAGACCGAGGGTTACGTACATCCTGAATGCTTGATCTTGGTTTCCTTCAGGATGTAATCTCACCAACAAATCTTTGAACAAGACTTGTCGAGCAGATTGCTACCACAAACCTGTGTGCAGTGTGTTGCAACATTGTCCCTCTCCCCATCATGATTTGGCATGGCTCTGACAGAGGGAGCCTGTGGTATGGGTCCAGGGTGATTTTCTGTGAGCTGACTCCTCTGATCGTCATCCGATGAATCGGGTTTGGAACCTTGCACGAGGCGAAAGGAAGCCTCCGTCTTAACAGCCTGATCGGATGGTAAGGCAGGGGGTTGTGTTGGTTGGGGAGCTGCGGGTTGTAAAACATGATGTGGTGTTGGCTGGGGAGCTCCGGTTTGTAAGGCAGAGGGTTGCGAGTGGCCCTGAGCAGCCAGCCCAGCCACGTACTCATTTGTGCGCTGCATGGGGTCGGCAGGGGCCTGGTCAACATCGATAACGAAACTTCATTCACTGCTGGTGACACACTCCTCGAAGGCCCTGACTGCAGCTTCTCTAATGGCTATCTCTCTTGCAGCCGTTAGGGTGTTCTCCTCGGACTCCATTTTAGCTCTTGCCTCCCGCAGTTGGTTTTCTTTCTCAACGAACAGTAGGCTCGCCTTAGCCATCTCAAGGTTAAGGCTTTAGATGAGGCAGACGTCCTGGAGTAAGTCCTGCTCGGAGAGGTGGATTTTCCTGCCATGGCGCCGTGGATGTGGTCTGAGACAAGCGTCGACGAAGGGGAAAGTGGAGAGGTGCGAGACGAATCTACAGGGTGAGCGTGAGAAAGCGTCAAATGAAATTAAATGCGGGGTGTTGTCGAACAGGGAAGCCTCAGGACTGGAACCACAGGAATCACGGGAAGGGAAAACGATGCTATTGCATTCCTTCACCCCACGTGGAGACCAAAACTTGATTTTTTACTGTGCTGCTAAAGAAAAAGCGGTGAAGGGATGAATCTGTCCCTGATGGAAAGAGGGGCCGGGTACGAAACATGACTAGTATTGTACATTCTCTTGTTGCTGATCCAAGACATTTAGCAGGAGACTTACTCAAGAGGTCACAAACTAAGTCATTAAATTCTTACAGTTATGCGGAGGACTACTCCTCGGCCAATACTATGAATTAAAGATGTTCCTATTTACTTGCCTCCCCACGAGAGCTGAGTTAGACACAAGGTCGGTTTTTAATGTGGGGAAAATCCAGCTCAATTGTTCTACATCTACGAACCGAAGAACTCTCATCCATTTAATTTTTAAAAAAATGGATTGCTTACTAAAAACCTGTCTTAAATTAAGCTTACATCGCTTGCTAGAATTCTTACTGATAAGCATGAGAAGGTGGCTGGCTTGCTGCTCGCTCTCTTTCTCTCCTCCCTTCCTCTCTCCTGTTAACGACGCCGTATGTTTTTTAAAAATTATTTTAAAATTCAATGATTGTTTTTATCCCATAGACAAAACGCTTTGCATTTATGTTTAAAATGTTCCTTTGTGGTTTTTAGGGGACTGACTTGATTTTCAACAACGAAATTGTAAGTTTAAAAAAAGAGCCCCCCACCCCGTACTCACACACCATCACTCAGGCAAATTGATTTCTTTTTTCTTTTGATTTCATTACAGTTTTATTTAAAAGATAAATAAATTTGTATCAAAATTACCAAATGTTTATCTATTTATACGAATAAATGCGAAAGTTTTAGTCTTGGAATTGCAAGAAACTTATGAATAGAGTGTTTATTGCTTAAAATTTTGGTTCCAAGCCAGCTAGTATATATATATATATATATATATATATATATAATCCAGGTAAAACATCCACAGGGTAGTAATCCAAAGAATTTTAACCGGGTTTATAAAAAAGTGCTCAATATCAAATAGAGCTTTTATATATGATTATTTTTATTTACAGACATGTACAAAATCTGCAACACTGGCATGTCGATGTTATCGATCAACAGCTATTATAAACTGAGATCTCATCAGGCAGAGTTAGAATCCGATCTTGACCTTAGATCATATTTGGAAAGAATGAAATGGAGAAAAAAGAAAAGAGATTTAAAATTTCAAAATTTGGAAAGTCACGTGGTTGGGACCGTTAAGAATCAAAGCGTTAAAATCAAAATCAAAAACTAATAAAAAATATTAATATAAAAGATAATATATAAAATATAAAATAAAATAAAGTGAAAAGAGATATAATAAAAAGGGTAGAAAACAATTATTTTATTTTATATTTTATATTAATATTTTTTATTATTTTTAAATAATCATATATATATATGTATATATATATATGCGTGTCTTATATTTCCGCCGAATTGGCTGTTAAATATCAGCATATGCTATCATGATATAAATACAATTTTCATAAAAATATTTTTAGATTAAGAAAATATATAATGCTAGTTGAATTAAAATTACTTTAACCAAAACAATTATTATTTTGTTTTGGAATTTTTAGGATGAGAATTGATAATTTGGATTATTCAGACTACTGTTCTCATCTTGGATGTTAATCTCACAATGTTCCGACCGACATAATCTCCGACCTTCTTCAAGTGCGTCTTGTCAAACTTGTACGTAATTTCGAACGGAACCCTTTATTTAATAGCTTTTTCTCATTCTGTCAGCCATGACTGTATAGAAGAGGTCTTAAATAATTTTTAATTGTATTCTTATTATCACTTGTACTGAGGATTGAACCTGTGACCTCCAGAAGACTGGCACTTAGTACTGATTATTACTGATCACTTTTATCCATTGCGGCCTAAGAATAACATTTCGAAGTAGTGGTGAGAAAAAAGGAATAGATAGTAGTAATAGCAACATGATAGAAGGACGATGGCATAAATAAATGATATAAATAAAGAAGAAAAGGACTAAATGTATACATTAATGGGATCAAGAGTACAATAAGGACCCCAGTTCATTAACACAACACGCGGAACATGTTCCGGAAGTCACCGGCGTCTTCCGGTTGACCTCGCAATACACGTGGTCGCTATTTACAAAACAACTTGTAAATAAAATAAACGAAATATATACGCTTTTTTAAAAATCAGCTGACTTGTAATCTTTCGTTTTGCAATAAACAAAACAATTTATCGTTTTTTCTGGTTCGCGACCCCAGGGGGTCAAAAGCTCCCAAAATGGCAAAAAATTACCTTTTTCTCCCATAACGTTTGATCCATCCATTCAATTTTTCTGAAACTTGGCCAAAATGTAGAGGCAATTGTTCTGGATATAAAATGAGCATCCTTGACTTCAGAAAAATTCTGGTTCGCGCCCCCAGCGGGTCAAAATTACCCCAAATTGCCCAAATTTATTGCATTTTACACTCGCCACATCGAGTCACATACAGAGGGGGACCACGCACGCGCGGCTTGTTTTCTTTATTTTTAAAAACTTTCCAGTTTTTTACGTTTTTTTCTTTCTTTTCATTTTAAATTCATCAGTTGAGGCATTTTTTTAATGAACATTAATGTGAACACGAGTGAAGCATAATTTGTTTCTATCATTGCAAAGTCTATTTTGTACACTGACAAGACAAGAGTGCTCTGAGCGGCACCTCCCCGGATATGACAGCAGTACTCCATCTTAAGACGTATTTGACTCTTATACCAGAAGAGGATTGCATCAGGTTTGAGGTACTTTCTGGACCCGTAGAATGATCCAACCATTTTTCCAGCGACCTTAGCAACAAATTTTATGTAAGTCTTCCAACCTGTTGTTGTGCAACTGGTCCTAGTAGAAGTTCTTTCTCGACTGGGTGTTCGGCCTTGTTGATTAGTTCCTTAACTTTTGTAAGGTGGTTCTATTCGCCTTTGACGGGGAGTAGTTGGCTCTTGCGACTTGTATGAGGAGTCGTGAAGATCCTCTTTCTTCATAGTCGCCACTTCAATGCCCATCTCTTTCGCCAAGGTCCGCATTGCCTTGTCGCACCTTTTTTTGCAACTTCTCGACAAATTTTGCTGTGCGGAAACTGTCAGAATACCTGCTATGGTCCTTCCTGCTTGCCATTGCTTTCACATCTCCATCGCAATTCTCCAGTTCACATTTCAGCTTTAAAGATATTGAAGGATTTCCAAATATTTTAATCATTATGTTTTCCAATAATCCAGCGCTTTCCAGCCATCCATGGTCTCTAGCTCTCAAACCGACCAATAATACACGGAAACAGCTATCCGTTGCACTGATTAAAAATTTTATTAATAAACAAAGAATATAAAAAGAAGTATAAGTTTTATCTATAAACAAAAAATATAAAAAATTGTGTAAGTTTTATTTAAAAACAAAAGAATATAAAAAAATTGTGTAAATTTTATTTATAAAAAAAAGATTTACAAAAATTGTAGAAAATTTTATTTATAAAAAAAAATTTACAAAAATTGTGTGTAAAAAATATAAAAAATTGGGTAAGTTTTATTTATAAACAAAGAATATTTAAAAAATGTAAGTTTTATTTATAAAAAAGAATATTAAAAAAATGTGTAAGTTTTATTTATAAAAAAATGTGTAAGTTTTATTCATAAAAAAATGAATATAAAACAATGTATAAGTTTTATTTATAAAAAATGAATATAAAAAAATGTGTAAGTTTTATTTATAAAAAAGAATATTAAAATAATGTGTAAGTTTTATTTATAAAAAAGAATATAAAAAAATGTGTAAGTTTTATTTATAAAAAAATGTGTAAGTTTTATTTATAAAGAATATTAAAAAAATGTGTAAGTTTTATTCATAAAAAATGAATATAAAAAATGTGTAAGTTTTTATAAAAAATGAATATAAAAAAATGTGTAAGTTTTATTTATAAAAAAGAATATAAAAAATGTGTAAGTTTTATTTATAAAAAAGAATATTAAAAAAATGTGTAAGTTTTATTTATAAAAAATAATATTTAAAAAATGTGTAAGTTTTATTTATAAAAAAGAATATTAAAAAAATGTGTAAGTTTTATTAATAAAAAGAATATAAAAAAATGTAAGTTTTATTTATAAAAAAGAATATAAAAAAATATTTAAGTTTTATTTATAAAAAAATATTTAAGTTTTATTTATAAAAAAGAATATAAAAAAATGTGTAAGTTTTATTTATAAAAAAAGAATATAAAAAATGTGTAAGTTTTATTTATGAAAAATGAATATAAAAAAATGTATAAGTTTTATTTATAAACAAAGAATATTAAAAAAAATGTGTAAGTTTTATTTATGAACAAAGAATATTAAATAAAAAAAAATGTGTAAGTTTTACTTATAAAAAAAAAGAATACAAAAAATAGTTTTATTTGCATAAGTATGTCCGGCACAAAAATGTAAAAATATTTTAAATTTATATTCCAGCATTCAAAAACCAGCTTGTGTCATAGTTATTGATTACAAAATAAAAATGTTTTTTTTGCTTTGATTATTATATATTGAATGTTTAGTATGTCAACTAGTTTTAACTAAGTGTGATCTTTGTGCGACTACTTATAATTGAACAATTATAAGTTCGATGACAAGCTGTCTGGTAGGGTTAAAAGGTCAGATTAGAAAAATGTGGGAACGGAGGAAAGGAAAACTGGATGAGCAATGACATCAAGGAAAATCAATTAACGACTATGAAACAAGTCAGAAACATATAAAGATGGACGCTTAAGCAAGAATAAGTAAGAGTCTCTCTTTCTTTCCTCCCTCACTGTGTTGGTTGTATGTGGTGTCCCAAATGAAAGACAAAGTTTTGGAGTTTTATTAATTTCAGAGTACGGTTGAGTTTTATTCAGCCAGAAAAAGTTTCTTTGAAATGATCTTGATATTTCAGCTTCCCCAGCAGTGCAATCTCAGCGTTTCCAAAACTTCGGAGACGATCATCAAGTAATGGCCATCACCAAAGACAGATATGCAGGTATAGTATCTTTGGTCTACCGCGGCCACATCCACTATGTAACATGATGATATCTAGTTTTGCTCCCTTTACATAACTGACGTCACTCATAGTATTTACTGCAAAAGCCACCATACTGCCTGTTTTTGCAGTATAGACCATACATCAATAAAGGTATTTATGTTTGATATCCGGGCAAGTAATCGCTGTTAGTATATATATATATATATATATATATATATATATTATTATACTAAATGTGAGTTAATCAACGTTTGTTTCCATAAGGCTTCTTATCCTATATACTTCAATAACACAATATACATGCTAAGATATACTTAGTTCTGGGATTCGGTTATGTTTGAAAAAAAAAAATAACTAAAGAAACTTTATGTACTTACGTGGTAGCTGAAAAGAAGACTGTACACCAAAAATTATGCAAATTCATCCAGTATTAATAAATAAAAAAACTATTTTATCTATGTCGCCATTTTTCTTATATTTTGACTTTTTCAGAAAAAAATCGAGTTATCTCCCTTGCTTACTTAATAAGCTGAAGTGCCTACAGATACGTAAGATCGTTTTTTTCTTTTTCTTATATTTGCTCACGACACCACGCTCTACTCTCGTCATGTGGGCAAAACGGACGCGTACATATCCGAGGCAATGGCTGAATCCTTAGAACGTGACCTCCAGGCTGTTGTGGATTGGGGACAGAAATGATTGGTAACTTTTAATGCCGCAAAGACAAAGCTCCTTTCCTTCAGTAACTACAAGAAACCTCTTCAACCTCTTCAACCACCGATTGTCATGGGAAATAACACTCTACCTGAGAGTTCATCATTCAAACTCCTCGGCCTAACATTCACAGGTAACATGAATTGGAACAAATACATTGAAGACATTGCCAAGGCTGGTGCAAAGAAGGTGGACTCCCTTTACCTGACATTATCCTGTATCTCTACAAAGCCATCATCGGCCCATATATGGAGTATTGTTGTCACATTTGGGCTGATGCACCATCCAGTCTCTCCCTCTTAGACAAGGTCCAAAAAAGAGTCGCTAATCTAATAGGTCCCTCACTGTCAACCAAGCTCCAGCTCCAGCCCTTGTCCCATTGCCGCAATGTAGCATCCTTGTGCTTGTTTTACAAATACTTCAATGGACTGTGCTCCGATGAACTAGCTGCTCTAGTGCCCCCTCAACGCAAATACACTAGAACAACCCGACAATCAGCTAGGTCCCATCCATTCACTGTGGAGGTCCCCCAGATGTCGAAGAGCCTTCTATTCGAGTAGCTTCTTTCCTTATGATGCCAGCCTCTGAAACTCCCTCCCTGCTCCCTGTTTCCTCCAACTGTATCGACACGCAGAGGTTTAAAACTAATGTAAACAGCCATCTCGCTGCACAGGATGACACCCAAAACCTACTCCCTAATTCACAGTAGCCCCTTATGTCTACAGTGGCGACCTGCCTTGTTTGGCGTGAAATATCTTTTTAAAAAATTAAAAAAAAAAAAATTTAATAAATACTGGATGAATTTGCGTAATTTTTTCTGTACAATCTTATTTTCAGCTACCACGTAAGTACATAACAAAGTTTATACATTTCTTTAAACATTTTAATGTCATTGTGAAACTGCAGAAGCACCATTCTTTCTTTTTGTTTTAATTAGCCGTAATTTATAATTAACTGAACAAGTCACCCATCTTTTTCTCAGCTATCTATGTAGTTTTCTCATCCCTTCTCACACTATGTTGATTCAACCACTCTAATATTTCCTAATGCCTCTGAGCAATTAGGGGAAAGGTGACTTTTTTTTAGCGCCACAAACATGTATGTAAATTAGATGGCAAAATAACAAGAATAATATTGAAATAAAGAGACATTAGTTTTAGTCATGCAAGAAGAATGTCTTAAAAGATAAGTCAGTTCATGAATTTTTAAATCAAATCAAAGAATAAATAATGGTTGTGACCCAATAGGTCACGAATACATCTTATATATATATATATATATATATATATATTACTATTTCATGTATCCACATAAAATTTTATAAGGCGATATAATTTTTTATGTATCAATTTTCAGTATTTACTTCAACAGTGCTCGATACGTAAGTAGAGCTAGGTAGTAAGCTATGAAAATATATTTATGGCAATTAAGCTACACAGAGGCTCTCGCGTTTCATCCCCGGGGGAAATCTTCAGGCTGAAACATTTATTTATTATTTTGTTATTTTATCATTTTATCATTTTATATAACGCGTTTCAAGCGTGGTGCATTCTCGTCAGATATGTAAATCCATTTGAAGAAATGTCTTTCGATTTGAAAGAGTGTTGTTTCATTTCATTTCCTCAAATGAAACAACACTCTTTCAAATCGAAAGACATTTCTTCAAATGGATTTACATATCTGACGAGAATGCACCACGCTTGAAACGCGTTATATAAAATTATAAAATAAAATAATAAATAAATGTTCAAAAAAACATTTTACAAATGTTGGTAGCCTCTTTTCTCTCGTTGGAACTGCACTAATACTGCACTACCCTCTTTTCTATATTATATATATATATATATATATGTATATATATACAGGGTGGGCCAAAATAAGGGTCCTATCTTTAAATTTGAATAACTTGAATTTGAATAACTTCCACAAAATAAAAGTTAAACTCACCAAACTTTATGTGTGTGTAGACTGACCCTTCTGAGATTTTTTGAAATAAACAAAACAAATTTTAGCCGAAAAACACTTCTTAAAACTTACAAAAACTAAAGTATTGTTTTTTACACTGTTTTGAGTTTTTTAAGCAAAAATAATGTTTTCTAAATGAGGGTACGTTCCTTAGGGCTAATACGGCTCATGCTTGCTTCGGAAGGGGTCCTTTACTTATTCTAAAAAAAAAAAAAAAAATCAATAAATAAAAAAGTTATGAATTTTTAAAAATAGGACCCTTATTTTTGCCCACCCTATATATAGCATAGATTTATGTAAACACCTTTACATGATTAACTTATGTTTCAAGAAATCAACAAACAATAGAATTGTGTACGATCGTTTCAGAGACCATGTATTGTTATTACTATCTGATCTTATCTTCAGCACTGGGTATAAAGACCGAATTAAAGGTATATAGACAGCATCAATGGAATAACATACCAACACCCTCATTTACACAGCAAGTTAGAAAGAGAGAGAGAAGTTGATGTATGTATTCCTCAAATATAGCAGACTAAGTTGGAACATTGTTTAGGGATGTATATAGGTGTTCTAAATTAAAGAAAACAGATGTTATATTACATGTAGGGAGAATAACACCATAGGAAACAACAAAAGATTGTGCTTGTGCATATTAACCCTGACATGTTAGACCGCTCTAAACAATAAAATAGCTAAATAAATGTATAAACTTTGTTATGCACTCATGTGGTAGATGAAAAAAAGACTGTACACCAAAAATTATGCAAATTCATCCAGTATTTATTTAATTATAAATAAAAAACGATTTTATCACTCGGTAGATATTTCCACCATTTTGTATCTTAGATTTTCCAGTGGTCAAGGACGATAACTCATTTTCACGATTTCGGGGATTGGGGTCTCCATTGTTTACAAAAATGTTAAAATGTATGTAAAATCATTTTTTTTCTTTTTCTTATAATTTAATAACTATTCGATGAATTTGCGTAATTTTTTCTGCACAATCTTATTTTCAGCTAATGCGTAAGTACATAATAAAGTTTATGCATTCTTTAAATATTTCAATGTCAGGGTGGATATGCACAAGCACACAAAAGAGTTATCAAATCCTGTAAAATATAAAAGTTAGTAAAAGAAAAAACATCAACATATATTATCTAACAATGAGGAAGAGGTTATAAGAGCTCTGAAGTTTATTATCAGTGGTGGTATATATATATATATATATATATATATATATATATATATATATCATCAATGAATCAGGGACAAGAATTCTTCTCAAATTCTGATTCATTCTCCCTCCAACCAACCGACCCTGTCAGTCATCACTGTCAGTAGGTCTGCCAGATGGCATCCAGTCTTTTACAAGTTAGTCGATGTAGGTGTGATGAGGTCTTCGAACCGATTTTTTGCAGCATAATGGATTCCCTAGGAGGGTGTACCTCACAAGTTCTCACCGACTTCTCCAGAAGCGATTAGGAAGCCGAAACCTCTCTCTTAGCGAGACTGAGATAAAAGAAAGGTGTAGGCATTTTTCGGTTGGATGTTTCCCCACTCAGCTAATGTCCAATGCAACTCGTAACACCCTTGTATATGTTCCCTCAAGTGATGCTTGTTGCTGTTTCGTCAGTGTCCAACCTGTTGAACCATAGAGCAAGACAGATTCATCGTGGCCCGAATATATATATATATATATATATATATATATATATATATATATATATATATATATATTGTGTGTATTTAGACAGCATATTTTCAACCAGGGGGTTTTACCCCACCCTATAGACCGGTATTGTCCGGGCCTTTGGGTCTGGATTTACGCCGGTCTATCGGTTGTCCGTCCTGTGCAGTTCTAGGAGATGCACCCTCCCAGGCTTTGCCTTCTCACCCTTTGAGAAGGGGTTAGTTTATTGCTAATCACCTGAGGCTCCCCTACCGAGGAATGCCGACGGGGCTGCCCAGGCAATTTTTAAATGGCCAGAGTGCTCAAATTCTCGAGCGCTGGTTTTTCAAATCCCACTTTCCCGACCTTGTGTCACATCTTACCTTGTGGAAGGAAGATGAATAGAGGCAGCATATTTTCATTTAGGTAAACATTATTAAATAACACAGAGTGTTTTTGCTTGATAAGACTTTTGTTATTTTTTCAATTTTCCGAATGGTCCATTTAGTGTTTCAGTCAAATTGCTGTATGTAAGCTGCATGTGTTTCTTGTTCTTTTTTCGCGAGTACTTTCGATTTGATTCGTCAAATCATCTTCAGGCGTTGTTAATTTTGGTTTCTTAAAAAATATGTCTTTACTGTTGAGTTTTTTTTTTTATTATAACGGCCAGTAATTTACAACTTAAAATCAGAACGTAATCAAATTCTTAACGGTGAAGCAATCAAACTTTTGAATCTTGCACGCTCTTAGAACGTAATCACGCTCGCATGTAACATCTCAATATTATAGACGCTCATTTTAAGTTGTAAATTGACCTCGTACAAGTCGGGAAGCAATGCAAGAAAAATATGCCATCATCTTTTACATCATGGGTACACTAGTATCGATAAAGTTAGGTATGTGTGTATGTTTACATATTTATATATATATATCTGTGTGGGGTAAACTCCAAAACTAATTAACCGATCATTATGCTAGGCTCTAGGTAATGTGGGCTATATGCAGTTTAATTTTATTTATGCAAAGGGGGTCTGGAAGTCCCTTTTCAAAATTCAGATACCCCTGATTTTGATGAAATTTTAACCATAGGTATTATACATTAATTAATAAATATTCCAAAGATTTCAGTTTCTTCAAAGTATTTTAACGGGTAGTTAGGCGGTGGGGCATAATATAGACACAGTCTCCAATATGAAAATTGAAATATTTCCAATTTGCTTGAAATTCTTCTTCTTCTTCATCCGATTTATTTTTGAACAGACCTTTGATTAGTCCTCTATAAGAGGTTGAGGCCTGCTTGTCGTCTTGATCACAGTCTTCCACATCAGGCTCGGCGGTCGTGAGGATCTAAGTTTGTAATCCCCCAGGGCTGCATGAAGTTTACACAGCTCATCCCAAGAAAGCTTCGGTCTTCCAGCCTGCCAGCTTGATGTAATGAACATGTTTCTGACCCGGGAGATCCAGCTGGAGCTTCGCTCAACATGGCCAAGCCATCTCATTCTGCCCAGCTAAAGGACATCAGTTATTTCCCGTATACCAAGCCTAGAGAGAAGAGTCTCGAGGAGAGTGTCGTCTTCCGGCCTGACATGACAGATCCATCTAATCATGGCCCTTTCATTACGCTGCAGTCTCTTGAGAGTGCTCGCCAATGCAGCCCATGTTTCCGAGCCATAAAGCATAACACTCCTCACACAGCTGGTGTACACCTGTCCTCTAGTTGTGATCGCCAAATGCTTATCTGTTAATATGGGCAGGAGTTCTCTGATCTGATCCATAATTATTAAACAATTGGCTGAGATCAAAGTGTAGTATCTGTTCCGATGGATGCTACACCCCTTAGACCGGTACCGTCTTGGCCTTCGAGCCTTGATTCCGCCAGTCTTAGGGATTGTCCTGTGCAGTTCTAAGAGGTCCACCCTCCCAGGCTTTGCCTTCTCACCCTTTGAGAAGGGGTTAGTTTATTGCTAATCGCTTGAGGCACCTCTACCGGGGAATGCCGACGGGGCTGCCAAGGCATTTTATGTAGGTCAGAGTGCTCAACCTCTAGAGCGCTGGCTTTTCAATCCCACTTTCCGACCTTGTGTCACATCTTACCACTGTGGGAGGGAGATTAAAAAAAATTTAAAAATAAAAATAAAGCAAAATTTACCAAATTTCAATTTCTTCTTAAGACCCCTTTTGGGGGAGCGATAGATCGCCACTCTGTCTGCGACTTGTAGAGAGACAGAGGACCACTTTCTACTTTAGTGAATGTAAACGATATATTAGAGGCATAAGTAGAGAGAAGCCGAAAGAGAGAAATCCTCCAAAGGCCAAAGTAATGAAAGATGATCAACACTAACATTTATTTGATGTGTGCGATGTGCAAGAGAAGATGTTGTACGCATGTGTATAAAGAATTGAAATAGACGGTTTGTTATATGTACTGGTTTTTAGCTTCACAAATTCATGCCCTTTCCAAAACGTTATCCATGATGGATTGCAGGATCACTCGATTACGATTTAATTCCCCGACTTCATTCCTGATGTTCTCCTTCAATTCCTGTAGAGTTTCAGATTTGTTGATGTAAACTTTTTCTTTGAGATACTCCCGCAAGTAAAAAGTTGCTAACAGACTGAAAATGGAAACCATTTAAAAGATGTTATTTTTCATAAATAAATTCTTTTTCATTATTTTTTTTTTTTTTTTTTTACACAAACAAATCTTCATTGTCTTTGTCATAATATGTTAAAATTTCATTAAGGTATCATTAAAAATAAACAATCTATTCAAATTAAAAATCCCTCAGTGACTTCTAGGCCACTCTGTAAATTGTTGAACCCCAAATGATTTTGTGCTGTTAAAATTTAATCAAATTGCATCACGACAGAACAGTAATGGAAAAGAGAGAGAATAAATTGCTGCAATGCGTCACCAAACCAAGACGGCTCAAGCTGTCTACACGATGAGCCGCCATCTGAATAATCTGTGAGCATCAAAGAATCGGTCCTCGTCCGGCTACGCACTTAGTTTGGTTAAAACTAACATGAGAGTAGACTAAAAAGTAAGTAAACTTGAACAACAATAGCAAATCCGGTGTCAAAACTCAATCCGGTGTCAAAGACGATGTAAATGAGCTTAAAAATTGCAAAGAAGACACAAATTAAAGTCATTATGTATAAAAATAATTTTAAAGGTTTAAAAGTCCAAGCAAAACTTCTCCATAGAGGATATAATTTTAGATGAAATGGTGTAAAGCTTGGACGTCCGAGGAAGATCCATAAAAATGGTTCAATCTTCAGACGCCAACGTTTAATAAATATCGGCCTTTTCAATAAGCACATTGTGCTCCGAAGCTGTTCGTATTCACTTTTTATCACCTTCAAATACCGATCAAAGGATTTAATCGCCGATATAGGGATCTCGTCGTCCCGAATCTTCACAAAGATTTTCTTACACCGATCGATGTTGTTGCAATAGTTCTGCATCATGATCCGCTGTGATTGGATCGATGTGCAAGCTTGTTTTTGCCATGTGCGAAGGTGCTCCACCTGTTGGGTGGTTTTGCATTCAATTGCTTCTAAAAGAAGAGCTTTTTCTTGGTTCATTTGTTCAATAGTTGAATCATACAGGCTGATCGTGTCTTCTTCTAAAAAGTCCAATTCTGTCAGGCAGACGTCGATTTCATCGGATAACTTACAGAATGAGACCAACTTTTGTTTCGTGTCTTCTTTAAATATTTCACTTTTTCGTTTCAACGGCACCGTTTGGTGTTTCTTATGCGATGCATAGTAACACTGTACGCATAGACCTTGTTCGCAGTCGTTACAGTACATCTGCTGAACTTCGTCTAAATGTACGGCGCATGGGCTCTTAATCTTCAGCTTATACGAATCAGCTTTCTCGCTTAAGAAATCTTTGTGAGAAGACGTATGAGCGAAGAGGCTGTGCTCTGGTGTACAAGAATCGCAAAGATCGAGGCTACACTTTTCGCAATAATACTTGACAAAATGATATTGTTTGTGGCAGACATCGCACAACTTCGGAGAAGTAGATGCTTCCATTTCTTCTTTTAAACTTATGATCAAGAAATTGACTGGGAACTTTTCTATGGTTGACGTCTGACTGCGACATTCTGGACATTGGATGTAAAGCGAAGACGAAGTACGTTTCAGTTGTTGTAGACACTTGAAGCAGAATGTATGACGACAGGGTAGCCACCGGGGGTCGTCAAATTCATCCAGGCATATTGGACAGTAGAGCAGACGATTCCGCACTCGCTCAAGTTTGAGTTCTTCCATTTTTCTGCAGAAAAAAAAAAAATAAAAAATTTAAAAAAATTAGATAAAGTAAATAATGAATGTATAAAATAAATTTTAAAAAGTTTTCTGGATATTTTCGATTATTTCCTTCGAGTATGAAAAAAAAAAACTACTTCAAGGTCAAAAACTGGCTAACGATAAGTGTTAGATAGATTCTGACCCAGGAAACAGCAATTCTTCCCCCTTTGTCAGAAACATCGCTCATAGAATGTGAGGACTAAAGGACAAAATAAGGGAAGCGAGAGTTAAGAGGCTGCCGAAAAAAAAAACCCCTGAGGTTCAGTTTCTACTCTCCTATTTTTTGTCAAGTGTCGGATTTTGCTGCAACACCCTGTACAGTGAAGGGGTGGGATTTTGCTGCAACACCCTGTATGTTCCAATAACTATTTGCGATTGTTCGTGGTGAGTTTTTTTTTTTTAAACATAGTTCACCTCAAACAAGGCAGGCCACCACTGTAGACGTAAGGGGCTACTGAGAAAAAGAAAAGGGGAGAAGGTTGGGGGGGGGGGGTCAACCTAAATTGGGATCTGCGCAGCGAGATGTCTGTTTACATTAGTTTTAAATTTCTGCATGTCAGTACTGTCGGGGAAACGGGGCAGGGAGGGAGTTCCAGAGGCCAGCAGCACGAGGAAAGAAGCTATTTGAGTAGAAGGCTCTCCGGCATCTGGGAACCTCCACAGTGAATGAATGGGATTTAGTTGATTGTCGAGTTGGTCTAGTGAATTTACGTCGAGGGGGCACCAGAGTAGCCAATTCAGCGGAGTATAATCCATTGGAGTATTTGTAAAACAAGCACAAGGATGCTACATTGCGGCGATGGGACAGGGACTGGAGCTTGGTTGACAGTGAGGGACCTATTAGGTTGGCAACTCTTTTTTGGACCTTGTCTAAGAGGGAGAGACTAGTAGATGATGCACCAGCCCAGATGTGGCAACAATACTCCATGCATGGGCGGATGGTGGCTTTGTAGAGATACAGGATAATGTCAGGTGTGAGGAGTTTACTAGCACGGTAGAGGGAGCCAACCTTCTTTGCTGCAGCTTTGGCAATGTCTTCAATGTATTTGTTCCAATTCATGGTACCTGTGAAGGTTAGGCCGAGGAGTTTGAATGATGTTTTCTTGAGATTGCCAACAGAACCGACCACTTACCCAGGTTGCCAACTAAGTGGTGCCAGCATCACAGTTCAAACACATTGTGGACGTAGAACGATTGACAGAACAACCAGTTGGAATGTATGCAGTTCTTGTAGCATGGACTACGTTTAATGCTGAGTATTGATTTACTCCTCTCCAGGAGTTAGGCACAAGGCCAGTTTTTATCTTACTCCCACAAGTAAGATGTGACCCAAGGTCGGGTCGGGAAAGTGGGGTTTAAAAATTGCCTGGGCAGCCCCGTCGGCATTCCCCGGTAGGGGCGCCTCAGGCAGTAAGCAATAAACTTACTCCTCCCCAAAGAGGGGAGGCGAAACCTGGGAGAGTGTACCCATAGACAGGCGTAAATCAAGCCCCGAAAGCCAAGACAATACCAGTCTATGGGGTGCAGTATCCATCGGAACAGATACTACACTTTGATCTGAGTAACCCAGGATACGACTGACTGACTTGCATGATACACAAAACCACGTTTGGTACCACGATAAGACCACATTTGATTGCCGTCTGTCAACACATTGTCATAAGTAATTAAATATTTGTACTGGTGAATTGCTGTCCCATTTGAGGGTTGTTGATAAGGTGCAGAAGCGTATCTGTAATTTGATTGGCCCCACCCTTTCTTCTTCTCTGCACCCTCTCTCTCACAGACGTGATGTTGTTAGTCTCAGTCTTTTCTATAAATACTATTATGGCATGTGTTCTTCAGAATTCTCTGGTCTATTCCCTGCTTCTTTTGTTTCAGCTCGTTTGACTTGTTGGTCTAGTGGTCTCCATCAATTCGCTGTTTTGATACCTCATTGTAATACAGCTTCTTATTCCAGTAGCTTCTTTTCAAGAACCGCAGGCTTGTGGAACTCTCTTCGTGCTGACTGTTTTCCTCCTACCTATAGCCATGGTCTTTTAAAGACTAAGGCCAATAGGCATCTCCTGTCTTTGCAATAATCATATTTCGTTCTTGTTAGCTCCTTACATCAAGTGGCTTCATGCCTTGTCTGGAGCGATTTCCATAAAATAAAAATCTAGAAATGAAAGTTGTATCCCTTTTCTTGTTTCACAAGTATTTTAATGGAATATGCTCCGATGAAGTTGCTGCATTGGTGTCCCTCGATGTAAATACCCCCGACCAACCTATCAGTCAGCAAAATCGCATCCCTTCATTGTAGAGGTCCCCAGATGCCGGAAGTCTTTATGCTAATAGCTTCTTTCTCTGAACTGCTAGCCTTTGGGAATTCCTTCCCTGCTTCCTGTTTCCCTGACTGTATCAACATGCAAAAGTTTAAATGTAATGTGAACAAACATCTCGCTACACAACTCCCAACTTAGGATGCTCCTAATTCACTGTAGCCACTTACGCCTCAGTGTCAATGTGCCCCCTTGTTTGAGATGAATTGAAGCAAAAAATAAAAATAAAAATAAAATATTGACTACAAATGTTGGTGGATTTGATTCTGTTGATGCATTTGATTTCTGAAACTTTTCCATTTTAGTTATTTTGCAGGACATTTTCATGCCATACACGTCATAAAAAAAAACACATGCCCTTCCATAACCCTACTACTAACCCTAAGTCCGAGTGACTATATGAAAAAAAATCTTAAATTTTTCTTGTGTGTGCGTGTTTGTTGGCCATTTTATTCTGGACCGTTCAACTTTTAGGGACGCTTAAAGCTCAATTTTACCAACATTTAGGATAAAATTGGCCGTACATTATATTTTGTCCCCAAATAAAATTGTATTTTGTTTTTTAAGCTTATAAATCTTAACTTTTATTCAAAGGTTTTTTTTTTTGCGGAGAGCCATTGTTTTACTCAATTAGGTGGCTCTCCTGTGAGGTCATTTGTAGGATAGGCGCACACAAAGCAAGACCCGATATTCTTCCATGCAATCGATGCGAAGATAAGCACTTTTTTCCCCCTCTTTTTTGGCCACTCACATATTACTTTTCTCTAAATTCTAATGTGTACTATTTGAATGTACTTAGTTCTGTGTATGATTTAAATGTGTTTAATTCTTGATATATATATATCTATATATACTGTTTTATTGCCTGTCTATTGATTTCATACTCAAGTAATTCCTGAACTCACACGCTGGCTGGTTAATTAATTAATTATTTAATTAATTTGGTTGTTTCTAACGTATCAATACTAATAGACGGGGCAGGCAATTGATTCTTATTGCTATTTTCAAAACAATATATCCCGACCATTCTTGTTACTCGGCCAATGATATGCAAACAATAAAAAAGACGGCCTAAATTAATCCAAAGGAAAAAAAAAATGTCTTCGAACCGCGTGCAAAAAGATACTCTCTCCGTCCCCGTCAAATTCCATCCTCAAATAGGTGGCTCTCCTGTGCGGTCCTTTGTAGGATAGGCGCACAAAGCGAGACCCGATGTTTTTCCCTACCATTGACGCGAAGATAAGCACTTTTTTTTCTCTCTTTTTTGGCCATTCACATATTACTTTTCTCTAAAAAATATCGGGTCTTGCTTTGTGCGCCTATCCTACAAAAAAATAAAAATGTATTGACAACATTGTTATTCAATTCAGAGAAAGGTCTGGTTCAGCCTCATCGTTTTTTTGCGTCATTTTTACAGCAACGAGCAGGATTTATTTGGCTATAGCAGTTGCACGAGGAACCTATTTTGTTTAAATGTACGTGCAGTATCATGCGTTAGATTGAGTTGTGGTTTGGCTTCATGCATGCACACTTATGGCTAGTCTTTTAACTGCATGGAAGTTAGAACATATCTGCACAGAATCAAAATCAATACGTGTCAATAAGGCTTGGCGCCAAAAATACGATTCCAATCAGTTCCAGTTTTGATCGCCTCTAGATAGGATGTGCTACCCTGTTCTCATCGTTTAGCCACAAGCGACCTGCCAGAATGGAACTCCAGGATATAGCATTCGTTTATCGACAAGCCAGCCTATCAAGCAATTCTCGTTATGTTCCAGTGTTCCCTTGAATAAAAGTTGATACATATTTGGTAGTGGAGATGTTGGTGTTATTTATGGAAGATGGTGACCCTTTTCTGGTTCAATATTCTATCTCAGTCAGATGCGGCCAGACATAGTTAACTCTACCAAGTTACGTTCTACACCTCGACTTTCTTCCTAACCAATCATCTAACCAACCACATATTAAAAATTAATATACCTTCATTGTAAAGTAGACACTGACTTTATAGCCGGTGTAACTGAAAATCCTTCTTTGGTTGATTCCTATTTCAAACATAGAGTGAAATGGGTTTTTCTAGTACTCCCGAGTAACTTATTTTAGTAAAATTCTACTATCCTACAGCCTATGCTACCAATCCCCCCCCCCATAAGATTCTACTTTTTTTAGGTGATTACATGTAAACATCATGAAAAACTTGGCGATTGTCGACCCCTTACACTATTGGATCTTTTCTAAAATGAAAGCAAATAAATTTTGGCACGCTCCTAATCTGCAAAAGTGCCATTATTTTATTTATAACATGTTTTTTTATTTATAACATGTTTTTTTATTTATAACATGTTTTTTTATTTATAACATGTTTTTATTTATAACATGTTTTTTTATTTATAACATTTTTCAATGTATATTTTCAGCAGGAAAAAGAGAACAAAAAAATCTGCAACTTTGTAGATGCAGACCCACAGCTAAATCACAATCACCCCACAAAAAAAGAGAATTCTTTTTTCTTATTTTAAAACGATTACATGTGAACACCCCCGGGGGGGGGGGGGGGGGGGGGGGGCAATTATTTTAAAATTTAGAGTCGAGGATCAGTTTCGCAATTAATGCAAAATGATCGCCCATTTTCGGGCTATTGTCTAACCGGATAGCATTTTTAAGGCATATAACCAGAATTAAAAATTTTAAAAATTGGGGGGGGGGGGGGTAAGGGGGATGAATTCTGTGTATGTTTTTTTTTCTATGGGTTAAAACCCTCACTTAACCCTACCATTAAGCCCCCCCCCCCCCCCAAAAAACAAAACAACGTTAATCACATATCCAGACCAAACAGTAAACAAATAAATCACCATTTTCTTATGGAGGTAATGTTGAAGCTTCGTACCCACCCATTGCGACCGAATGTGACGTCCGCACTTTGACGCCAGTGATAAGCTGAAAAAAATACCCCCGCTTACTTTGGCCGGCAAATCGTAATTTGTTTCCTTATATTTGCCTTAAAAAATAATATATTACAAAATTTTTCTTTTTTCATTTTTATTGTGAAAATAAAATCAGTGTTTTTTTATAAATGGATTTGAAATATAACAAACAGTTTGTTTTTTTTTGGGGGGGGGGGTGTCAGATTTTTTTGTTCAAATAATAATTATTAATTAAAAAATAATAAAGTCAGTGTTTTTGAAGTATTTTTTATAACTGGATTTGAAATATATTACAAATTTACAAATAATAAAACCTTTTTTTTTTTTTCAAATAATAAAATCAGTGTTTTTACAAATTTACACCTCATAATAATAGAGTGTATATTTACACCTCATTAGAGTGTATATTGCCGAATAAATTGCTGTTGTTGTTTTACGACGGCGCCATAAAAATTCTTCTGACTTTCAAAATTATTTTGGTTCGAGCCTCTCATCATACGGAACTCGAAACGGTGTGCGGACAAAAGCCCACCAAAATAAGTCAAACACGGACAAAAGCCCACCAACGTAAAAAAATTAATTAATTTTAAAAAATTAAAAAAATATATTTTTGCATTTATTTTACATCATAAAAACACGTACCCTTTTTACTACTAACCCTAAGTCCGGTAGTAAAACAAAAATACATTTTAGACAAAATTATGTATTACTCATCTTTTGCGGAATGAAAAAACAATTATTTTAGATTGAAATTGGAGGATCACTTTTGCGGTGTGCGGACAAAAGCCCACCGGACATAAGCCCACCGGACAAAAGCCCACCAAAATAAGTCAAACACGTGAAAATAAATTAATTTTTAAAAATTAAAAAAATATTTTTATATTTATTTTTTTTACATCTATCAATAACTCTTTTTCTGCAATTCTTTTTTCGCGACAAATTTTTAAAATTTTATGTTTAAACGTATTTTAGGTACTTTATATATACTGCATTTTTTTTTACAGATTACATCATAAAAAACACATACCCTTTTTATTACTAACCCTAAGTCCGGTGGTAAAACGAAAAATACATTTAAAAAAATTATGTATGACTCATCTTTTGCGGAAAGAAAAAACAATTATTTTAGATTGAAATTACGGGATCAGTTTTGTATATAATTTTAACATAAAATGATCCCCCATTTCCGGGCCATTCTAACTTTTTAGGGCATTAACCATTGTTTTTCACCTAATTTAGTTAAAATGGCACCGGTAAAAATGGTACAAGTTAATAAATAGGAAAAGATGACACAAGAGAAAAATATAGATAAAAATCTCACAATGAGTTTAGCAAAATCTTGAGAACAATACGTAAATGGAAAAAATAAAAGTACCCCCCCCCCCAATAAAATGAGATTCTAACTTTTTAATGCAATGACGTGTGAACACTGAAAAAAAAAACAATTATTCTTTAAATTTAGAGTAGGGGATTAGTTGCACATATAAATTTAACGTAAAATGATCCCCCTTTCCGGACCATTCTAACCTTTTTTAACACTAAGTCCGATCGACAAAGTCGTAAAACCACACGTAATCGCTTTAAAAAGTAGAAACCAACCAGCACGCCCGAAAAAACAATGCATAGAATGTATATCCCATTGTAAAAGAAAAATAATTAACTGACCTAAAAAGTTAGAATGGTCTGGAAATGGTGGATCATTTTATGTTAAAATTATATGCAAAACTGATCCCAATTTCAATCTTACATAATTGTTGTTTTTTCTTCCCACGAAAGATGGGTAATACTATACATAATTTTTTTTTAAATGTATTTTTCGTTTTACCACACGGACTTGGGGTTAGTAGTAAAAAGAGTGTGTCATTTTTTTATGATGCAATCTTTAAAGGAATGCAGTATTTACAAAGTACCGGAAAAATGTTTAAAAATGAGATGTAAAAAATTTTGTCAAGAAAAGAAAATTACAGACAAAGACTTATTGATAATTGTAAAAATAATAAATATCAAAATATTTTTTTTTTATTTTTTAATAATTAATTTATTTTTACGTTGGTGGGCTTTTGTACAGGTTTGATTTATTTTGGTGGGCTTTTGTCCTACCACCTATAACGACAGCTAACAAAACGAACAGAGGGGTAAAAAAAAAAAAAAAGAAGCAAACAACTAGGCAACAAATAAATGTTACGAAAGGCAAGATAAGGTACTTTGGCACATGTTCGTCTTTTCTCACAGTCCGTTTTTCACAACTTTTTAATGACCAGTTTTTTTTTCTTTTTTCGGTGTACACTTACCTATCAGGCTGCTAGAGAATTCCGGGGTTTTTGGAAAAAAAATTCAAATATTTTACATTTTAGGAGCGGGGATCAGTTTCCAATGTTAATTCAACGTAGACTGATCCCCCACTTTTTGACCATCTCAATTTTTGTAAAAGTCTTTTTCGGTGTACAATTACCTATCATGTCAGTAGAGAATTCCGGAGTTTTTGGAAAGAAATTTCAGAAAATTTAGATTTTAAGTCGGGGGATCAGTTTTCAATGTACATTCAACGTAGACTGATCCCCCTCTTTTTGACCATCTCAAATCTTTAAAATTCTTCTTCTGCTTACAATAACCTATCATGTTGCGAGAGAATTCTGGAGTTTTGGGGAAAAAAATTAACAAAATTTACATTTTAAGACGGGGGATCAGTCTTCTTCGTCTTTTCCCACAGTCCGTTTTTCACAACTTTTTAGGTCTTAAAATCTCAATTTTTTAAAATTTCTTTCCAAAAACCCCGAAATTCTCTCGCGACATGATAGGTAATTGTAAGCAGAAGAAGAATTTTTAAAATTTGAGATGGTCAAAAAGAGGGGGATCAGTCTACGTTGAATGTACATTGAAAACTGATCCCCCGACTTAAAATCTAAATTTTCTGAAATTTCTTTCCAAAAACTCCGGAATTCTCTACTGACATGATAGGTAATTGTACACCGAAAAAGACTTTTACAAAAATTGAGATGGTCAAAAAGTGGGGGATCAGTCTACGTTGAATTAACATTGGAAACTGATCCCCGCTCCTAAAATGTAAAATATTTGAATTTTTTCCCCAAAAACCCCGGAATTCTCTAGCAGCCTGATAGGTAAGTGTACACCGAAAAAAGAAAAAAAAACTGGTCATTAAAAAGTTGTGAAAAACGGACTGTGAGAAAAGACGAACATGTGCCGGTACTTTTTGTGTTTTAACTTATTTTAAAGAGTATTTTTGTTCAAAACAAACCTGGTGTCCACCTGTTCATTTAGAACGAGAAAAAAAAATGGCTGCACGGGGATCCTCGATAATTGGTGAAAAATCGAAAAATAAACAAAATAGTGTTAGAAACACATCCAATAAATGTCACCAATCATGGGAAAATGTAATGTTCTACCAGTATTTTGCTTAATTTCCGTTTTTTGAGCGATTACCGAAACTGTAATTTCAACCATTTTTTTTACGCCCTTACTGAACAGGTGGATACCGGGTTTGTTTTGAACAAAAAAACTCTTTAAAGTAAGTTAAAACGCAAATAAACTTATCTGGTTAGTAGAAGAGTAACTTATCTTGCCTTTCGGTACATTTATTTGTTGCCTATTTGTTATTTTGACTCTTTTTTGTTAAGAAAACAAATCAGGAAACAAATTACGATTTGCCGGCCGAAGTAAGCCCGGGTACTCTTTTCAACTTATCACTGGTGTTACAGTGCTGACGTCACATTCGGTCGCCAATCAAAGTTTCAACATTGCCCCAATCGATTTTTGCTACTAATGTAGCCACAATTTTGACCATGAGAATACAAAGGTTTCTTTGTTAGAATAGTGGCGCGCTCGAAAAATACGCTTTTTCTCTTTCGTTTAAAAGTTTAAGTGCAAACAAGTTCCATGATATTTGATTAGAAACTTTAATTCTAGATATAAATTATTTTGGAAGTGGCAGCTTAAAGGCTTCAAAATCACTTTCGAATGCTCCACGGCCACCGTTGGCATAGTAACACTGTGAAAAATGTGTCCGTAAACCAGAAACCTACGAACGATGTTCGAAACGAATTTCGAAGCGATTAAATTTGGCGGATAGAAATGTGATTTCTAACTAAAATTCAAGTGTATGGGCCAAAGTCAAGTATTACACTTCACTTGTGCTTCCTAAACCAAAGAAAACGAATAATTGTCGATTGCTAGATGTTTTTTGAAAAAAAAAAAAAAAAACGAATTTGGGACGCTGAAAACGTACATGAGAAGTTTCTGCGTATTTTGTCAAGTAAACTTTAAAGAAAGCAGAAAAATGTTCAGTCTATTTTTTTTATATACAGATTTACTGGCTTCTTGGTTAGTAAAAATGAAGTTAGAAAAAAGTTGTTTTTGTATTTTTAAATTACCATGTGTGCTGCCTTCTCCAACGTATGAGTAAATAAAATCGGTGTTGCCTTCTAGAGGGAAAGAACGAACAACGGTTTTAACTTTTCAAATAGCAGCGTTTAACGACTTCCTCTTTGTCCGGGGGAAAATAAAAGTTCAGTTTTGGGGTGGGTCGATAAAAGAAGGGCGTAGAGCAAAGATAAAGATAAAAATAACAAATGTTACAGAAATGTAGAATGAATGGCCATTAGTCAAAAAAAAAAAAAAAAAGATAGAGCGAAATCAATGTGGGTTTCCCAACCTAGGGAGCCACGGCCCTTAAACTAGCAGAAAAACGGGTGATATAAAGAAATTAAGACAGCTATAATAAAAGACTTGTACTGACGGAATTCGTCGGTTGTTACCATGAAAAAAAAGAGGGAATAAAATAAATAGACAAAAACGGGAGCAAATAAAAAAAAAACATACCCAGAGATGTAATTCAAGATGGTTTATTAGTAACAAAAAAGGACTAGTTAACTGCTTTTGTTTCCCAAAGCAAGGTTAAAACAAGTGGGCATCTTTTACGAGACTCAGCAGAGTAAAAACGCTAAAAAAACAAATATACAACAAATAAAAGTAACTGTAAGCTGTAAAAGTTAGTTTCAAACTTGCATGTGCTATTTGTTTGTATTTTAAACCCGTTTGAAGTGCTATTTATTAGAAATTTAAGTTCGACAGACGGTTTTCGAAGAATTCAAAATGGCCGCTCTACGTAATAATATAGAGGGACTGGCCGCCATTTTTCTTTGAGAAACTAGATGTTTTCAAAAACAAAAAAATTTTTTTAACATCTAATAAAAAGCCATTTATACTACGTAAAAATACAAACAAATTACATAGGTAAGTAGAAAAATGTCTATTCTAGACATAAGTCAACTTTACTTGTTGCAAATTTATGTTTTTAAACTCTTTCTCGTTCTTTTTTTGGACCCCGTTCGCGCCTCTGCTGAGCGTCGTAACATATACCCAAACAAGTTAACCCAAGGTAACAATTAAATTAAAATAAAAAATATAATGAAATAAGGAAAAAAATGGAGTCTCTTCAAAAGACTATTCCCCAAAAGTGGCTTGCCGTTTCAGACGATAATAGGAGAAAAATCAAGTCACTCCAATAAATGTTATCGTCCCAAACGACGCCAAAAATACCAGGGTGGATCGAAAGATCCGTACAAAAAGATTATTGCCTTTGGCAACAATAAATACCGGCGATAAAAATAAGGTCTCGCCTTAACAAAAAATATACATAAAAATAGAAGAAGACGTCTTACTCGAAAAGGGGCTGAAAAAAAAGCATACAAATATAACAAAAATTGTCCTTAGAAGGAAATCAAAGGTTCCTAATTTTTTCCAGTCTCTTTCCTTCTTTCAAATAAGGCCCACAAAGGGTAACGGTCTTTGGGATTTCTTCGCCCGAAATCTACGAATACGATATCCGTTCAAGTATATCGTAGCCATCTTCCTCTTGGATTTTAAACCCTCAAAGGGTTAAAAAGTTCTTGTTGGGTATTTTAGCCCAAATCCACAATTAAAATTATCCTTTTCTAAAGGATAATTGACTCAAAAAAGGGGTCCTTTTTCAAAAGGGTTTTCTTCCATATAAAAATGGCCTCTGACCTTCCCAAAGCGTTTTCTTCCAAAAAAGGGGTTCTTATTCAGAGAATGGTCCTTTAAAAATTAAACGTTGAATTATCCGACGGAGATAAGCTCCAAACACAACCACTTCGGAAGCTGTTCTAGCTGGTACTCTCTTCGCTAAAGGTTCAATCAAACAAAGCCCCAGGCTTTAATACCACAAAAAGGGATTCTTTAAAAGTTTAACGTACGACGGAGAGCGAGCTCAGACACGTCCGCCTCGGACTCTGATCCTGCTGTCACTGATTCGAAAACGGCGCAAAAGGGGCTACACTCGAAGAAAGGGGGAAGTCGCCTTGACCTTCGCCCCCCCCGATACCTCTGAAGGGTCTCTGAGTACACTATCAGTGCAGGTCATGCACCCCCCCCTGTAGTCGGCCGACTACTATTCAACATGCCAACCCCGAGGCAAGGGGGGAAGGGCAGGCGTGACACATGACAACGATGCTGAATATGTCAAGCTGGAGGTGGGAGGGCAGCTGGCCACCGAAGGAAAGGAAGGGACGGAGCTCTCAGAGAGGCAACAAGCTTAGTACAAAAAAAAGGAAGGGCTGACCTCCCCCACCACCCAAATGGCCAAGCAGCTACAGAGGTGGGAAGAGCAGACCCCTCTCACTCATTGCCAAAATGGCTAAGAACTAAAATTTCTAAAGTACAGATGATTCATTTGGTTAGTTTTTGATTCAACTGCCTCTCCGCGAGGGCTAGGTGTGACACAATGTGGGGTACGGCCATTATTGGATGCCATAAGGATGTAGAAGTCATAAATATTGACATTTCTTTCCTCTGGCGGAGAGTAACCCTCGCGAGGTTGTTTGGTTACTTTCTAAGATTGGCGCTGATTGGCACAAGCATTAAACTTCTTTTCTGGCTTGCCCAATCAGAGGACATCTCTCATGCAAGCTGAGCACGTGATGGGAGATTATAAAAGGGATAACACACTGTTTACTCCCTCTTTTTTTCCAACATTCCAAGACTGACAACATCTCATCCACGTTGCTCAGATCAACCCCCAAACTTCTCTCTTGGGACGCAACAGACCCCCTCCGGGCCTCTGAGTTCGACTTCAACAAGAAGACCCTAGAATCCAACATGGCTACCGCCGTATACATGTGAACTTAATGCAACACACACCCATACCTACACACACACATGGACATGACCTGACTTCCACACCTGTGTACGGACTCAGATTCCTTATATATGAACTCTTTTTCCTTTCCTTGCAAACAGTTCATTCATCCTACCCTTCATATATGAACTCTTCTCTCTTCCCTACTAACGGGGCATTTATTTAACACCATGTGGACTTTCTAACATTTTGTCTTCGTCCATACGAATGAATGTATTCATTTACTAACACCCTTCTCTTTCATTTTCCCTTTATTTACATGTTAACGAAGACGACTCAATAAAGTTGTTTTAAATGCTAGAATGAGACTTTGCCTTCTATTCGTTTCTGTGAGGGATTGCATTTGAAATTTTTTGCATTCGCGATTTACATGATCAAGACAGATAACATAGTCGTCAACATTGTTCTTTGTCGGTTTTAGGCAATTATAACGGATGTTGAAAAGCCATTGCTGAATGCTAAAAATGTCTGGTATAAATTCCCTGCGATAACCGTCGTTCGTTTTAGATGTTGGAAGAATATCCTCAGTCGCCAGCAGCAACACCCCGGTAAGTCAGCCGCTCTTCCTAATTTCTACAATATATATATATATATATATATATATATATATATATTGATCAAGTTCAAATATGTTAATAAAGTGAACATAAACCAATTTTTTCAAGAGTGCTCAATACAAAGTAGAGTATTTATAAAATTACATAAACGTCAACCAACGTATTACCGCATCTTATCAAAGGCAGAACTAAAATCAAAATTTAAGTTCTGCCTTTGATAAGATGCATTAATATGCATTGAAACATTGGTTGATTGACGTAAGGCTATAACATAGTTTATGTAATTTATATATATACAAGTCAGGTTTATTTTATATTCCAATAACCATGTTTTTATTTTTTTTTTAATTTTAATTTTTTAACATTTCCAAAAAACATAACATTTCAGTGAGATGTATTTTTTACGATCCGTTTCATTTGCCGTGAGCCAAACAACATTTTTTTCAAAAAATTTTAATCCAAGAACTTTTTACTCTTTGTGAATTTTTCTGATGATTTTGTAGTGTTGCAGAGACGATATTGACATAAAAATATCACGCCATCGCAAAGGTTTCCCGAATCAAATAGTTTGTGTAGAGACAGATCCGAACTGTCAAAAGCACATTACGCAATGCTATGTCTACGAGCAACAGCCATTAACCACAACCTTCAAATCTCAGCTGAACTATTAAACAACTGCATTATGAAAACAAACAAAATCGTGAAGATTCCAATTCTAAGGTTTTCCAGCTCTGATCATATCTGGGAAGAATTGAAACACTGACAGGACAAACAAAAAGGATATAATGATAAAACAGCGCACGATCTACTACCACTGGTCCCAGGACAAACTGTGCATGTGTTAGATCACCAAACTGGCAATGGAAACCAGCAACGATTAAATGTAACGAACCAAGATTTTCATTTTCTTCTTCATTCGTGTAATTTATTTATTTACATCATCTTCTTACTCTCCTACACTCTTACTGTAATGAACCAAGATCTTATATTCTTAAATTCCCAGATGGATATTCAAAGAGACGAAACAGAGTCGAAATAAGAGAGACGGAAACAGCCATTCATAAACAGGTCTGTTTCTATGATCACATATATATACTACTGATGATAACGCCATAACCAACTGTGTACAGTTAACGTTGGCGGTGAAATATTTCACCACCAACGTTAACTGTACAGAGTTCAACTTCAATTCCTCTTTCGGCCTACGGAAATATTTTTAAAATGGGCCGAATTCTCAAAATTAATTCCGAATAAGTGCGCTCCACCTACGACTTGAACTCAACATCTCACTATTGGAGTTACTTCATTCTTGAACTCTTTTCCATGCTGCCTTCACGAAAACCCTTCTTTTCCATCTGTAAATCTCCTTTCATTGGACACCTCATCAATGGACAATTACCAACTGGACAGACCCCATATCTTTTTTGCACAAACTTTTTTTCACTCTCCATTACTTAATAGTTTTTCAAATTTTGAATTTTGGCTTTTCCACTGCCAACTTATCTATCTATGTAATTCCTCTGATGATAAGATTTTGAACTTTAAAAAGCCTTGGCTTAAGGAAAGAATAATAAACATAATTTTATTACCGAGTATACCTTGCATTGAACAATCAAAGTTGAAATACATCTGTCATTCGTACATGTTTATCCCTCTTCTTTCATCTATCTAAATAACAACACACACCCCAACAACAGCAACATCCCAGAAAACACCAGAACGATCAACACAACCAGAAATGGTTGTGAAGTACACAAGCCAACAAAATACAAAACAAATTAGCAAGATCCAGAACAATTACTTTGCTCATTTGGTGAGGGGGGGGGGATGTAACAGTATCATATGAACTATTTCCCTACGCAAACCCAATGTAAACCCTAGTGTAGGAATACGATGGGAACTCCGGGGCATTTTTAACGACAGCTAACAGAACGAAAAAGGGGTCAGAAAACAAAAAGGCAACAAATAAATGTTACGAAAGGCAAGATAAGTTACTCTTCTACTAACCTGGATAAGGAGTTTTTTTGTTCAAAACAAACCTGGTGTCAACCTGTTGAGTTAGAACGGTTAAAAAAAATGGCTGTTCATGAGTCCTGTACAGTGGCCCTTGATAATCGGTGAAAAATCGAAAAATAAACAAAATAGTGTTAGAAATACATCCAATAAATGTCACCAATTGTGGGAAAATGTGATGCTCTAACAGTATTTTGTTTAATTTTCGTTTTTTGAGCGATTATTGACACTCTGAAATTTCAGCCATTTTTTTTCCATTCTGTCCTTTATTAACGCAAACACTAGCCATAAGTCCTAGATAGCAGTAAAAAAAAAAAATGGTAAAATATACTAATTTGGAAATAAATATTTTGACACTTCTGCAAATTAGGGAGGGCCGAAATTTATTTGTTTTCATTTTAGAAGAGCTCCAATAGTGTAAGGGGTCGACAACTCTCTTTTTTAAGAGAACAATTAACTTTTTAAACTGTAAAAAAATTTTTTTTTTTAAATGTGTTAAACCAAACACGATGACTGTTCTAGATTAAATTTTTAAACTGTAAAAAAAAATGTAAAAAAAAAAAAAAAAAAATGTGTTGAACCAAAGAAGATGACTGTTCGTTTTTAAATGAAAAAATATACTGTCGCTTTTCCCAAATTTTCTTTTCTTCGATAAATGTTCGATTAATTAATTGAATTTGCATTACTTCTTATTAAAAAAATTAATATTTTCCATTTTCGGAGAAATTATGTACTTAAAAGTGAAACCAAAAGAGAGTTGTCGCCCCCCCCCCTTACACTATTGGAGTTCTTCTAAAATAAAACCAAATAAATTTCGGCCCGTCCCTAATCTGCAGAAGCGCCAAAATGTTTTCTTTAAACTCATCAATATTCAGGTTTAGAAAAAGAACCTATTTACTTGCCTCCCCATGAGGGCACAGTTAGACACAAGGTCAGTTTTTAATGTGGGGGAATTAAGCTCCCCAAAAAGGGTACTCTTCATTTGGACAATAATTAAAACTGTGCATGTAAATTAGGTTATTTTAGACACGTCGAGGATATGTAGATAGTTCTTCTGGGCATCTTTTACGAGACTCAGCAGAGTAAAAACGCTAAAAAAACAAATTTACAACAAATAAAAGTAACTGTAAGCTGTAAAAGTTAGTTTCAAACTTGCATGTGCTATTTGTTTGTATTTTAAACCCGTTTGAAGTGCTATTTATTAGAAATTTAAGTTCGACAGACGGTTTTCGAAGAATTCAAAATGGCCGCTCTACGTAATAATATAGAGGGACTGGCCGTCATTTTTCTTTGAGAAACTAGATGTTTTAAAAAACAAGAAATTTTTTTTAACATCTAATAAAAAGCCATTTATACTACGTAAAAATACAAACAAATTACATAGGTAAGTAGAAAAATGTCTATTCTAGACATAAGTCAACTTTACTTGTTGCAAATTTATGTTTTTAAACTCTTTCTCGTTCTTTTTTTGGAGCCCGTTCGCGCCTCTGCTGAGCGTCGTAACATATACCCGTTCTTCTTATATCTATATGCACGAAATTGAATCAAGCAAACAAACACTGTATAACAACATACGAAATATAATTTATTTAAAAGGGTTACTTTACTATTTGGTAAAGTAACAAAATATTGGACAGTGTCCAGAAAGGAAAATCAAAGAAGCGGCAACGTTGTGGTTACAGCTGGAACGATGGTCCTGCAGGAGAGAGATGATGTTTCCTCGATCGCGTCTTGTTTCTCTCTGCCGAGTGCCGATCTCGTCCTTAGACTAAACTGCCAAAGTAGTCCGTTTGGGGACAGCTAGAAAATCATACGCCCTGCAAGCCGATTGGTCAGTGTATGACCAATTTGCTCACAGGGGACAAGAAGAAATAGGTCCTATGTCCGACCGCTACTGATATATTTTCGGCAATCAGTTCGACAGTGACATTGTTGCTGTCGCCCCCCCCCCCCCAGGCTTTACCTTCTCTTTGAGAAGGGGTTAGTTTATCACTAATCGCCTGAGGCGCCCATACATAGGAATGCTCAAGCGTGCGCTAATCCTAGTGCAATGGCTTTCAGTCTGAACTTGTGTCTAACTTCCTTGAGAAGTAAATCAAATAAAACTGTGCATGTGGACGCTTTCCCGAATCGCGTTATCGTACTTGGTTCGTAAGAATAGACTTTTACCGAACATTTTCGATAAAATAATGTTTGTATAATTTGCTGTCTTTTTTTAAAAAGGAAGAGGTACCCTATAACTAAGTATAAAATTAAGAACTTGAATAAAATACGAAACTACCATTTGTTTGAAAATACGAAACTGTCATTCTGCCTGAATTATCTCCCTTGCTTATTTAACATTCCTAGTTTCTCTCATCCTTCTAACCTTTTTCTGAAGTATTTATAAATTGCGTAGAAAATGGTCAAATTTAGCAACGAGATGAAAAGTCGAATCACCAGTGTTTTGTGGCTTGGCAAAACTATTTTTCACTGGGGTTTTATCCCTACTGTCGTTTATCTCGGTAAGTACGAACTTTATTCCTACTTATTTTGGAGCTCAAGTTCCGGTTTTTCTTGTATGACCGCTGAGAAGGGTAACCTCTTAATGGGGTGTCCACGGACCCCCTATGGGGCTCTCTAATGCTGGGGAAACCATTTTTGCTAGGCAAAAGTGGTCCTCATTCTTCAATGACTGAGGTTCATTCCTCTTAGGAGGGAACAAAATGCCGATGAAACTCTAGCAACATGTACGCATTTTGTCCTTTAAACGAAACTAGAAAATATGTTAAACATTAAACAATCTTACGATGTTAAACATTTCTTAACATTTATTTTTCAGCACGTGTAAATTTCTCGTTTCAAACTGACCGGTGTCGACCATCAGCCCTAAATACTTTCCACGCTAAAAAATTGTCGATTATCAAACTTGTGTGTGTATATAAACTCTCTCTCTCTCTACATTAGAATTCTGAGCAATCGTATAGTATAGTTAACAGCCGCGAAATCGAAAAAAACAAAATACACAACAAATAACTTTTACCAAACGCATTAAAATTTAAATTTCTTTAAGCGGCAATCGGGTATCTTTCAGAATGATCAGTACAGTCGCGGACGGGGTCTAAAAAACTAACGAGAACGGGGTTATAAAAATAAATATGCAACAAGTGAGTTTAACCTACGTCGAGAAGAGATATTTGTCTACTTACCTATGATATTTGTTTGTATTTTTACGTACTATAAATGGGTTTTTATTAGATGTAAAAAAAATTTCTTGTTCATTTTTTACTCGTTTTCTTTAGACATTATGGCGTCTTACGAGCAAGCGCCATCTTGTTTTTTTTTGGGGAAGTTCGCGTGATAAAACTATTGATTTCTACTAAATAGCAGTTGGAACGGTTTAAAAATACAAACAAATATCACAGGTCAGTTTTAAATTAACTTTTATCGACGACAGTTACTTTTATTTGTTGTATATTTGTTTTTTTTTAGCGTTTTCAGCGTACTGATCATTCTGAAAGATACCCGCATATTTACACATTTCAAACGTGCTTTTCTTCCGATTACATGGGTAATAATTTATAGATTTTTACTCGAAATGGTTCCTCATTAAATTTTATCTAAAACAACAACAAAAAACCATTTTCATCGCCTATACTCATTTTTTTATCGCATTATTTTGGGGGACGCCAACCTATATGATTGGCAATCATCATTGATTGCCCTTTAAAACCTTTTGAAACTATTTTCAAGTTCAAAGCTCCCTTTTTCGACACCCGTGAAACAAACTTGTTGCTTGGCTCTCTGTTGTTGATAGGGCTTTATTCCCTAAAAAAATGGTGCTTCTACAGAATTTGAACCGAACCAACCCGACTTTTGAAACGCCCGAGAGTTGACGAGGCGAAACTGTCAAACGCTAAATTGAAGACTTGCAGACGATAATAACAAACCACAGCTAAACAACTGTTATTAATTAGACTAGCAAATATATGCTCCCTCCGGTCGCATATTTTTGCTACGCTGCCGCATCAGAAATGAAGGCTCACGCGTAAGCCAATGGAGCCCCAGTCATATTTCTGTGGTGGTTAGACATTGATCTGTGTTTATGACAAAGAATATTTTTAGTTGAAAATAAAGAAAAAAAAAATTCGACCCTACCCCGATTTTTGTTGTACCCTCGCCCATAAATAGAAAGACCTGTAGTTTAAAAAGAAAAATTTTTTTTTTGTACGCCCTCAATTTTTTTATATTACCAGTCATTGAAATATTTTTTAGTTAAGAAAAAAACAAAACATTTTTTTGACCGCCTTCCCCCGATTTTTTTATCTCCCCCCCCCCTTATACATGTAAATATTTTTAATTAAAAAGGAAAAAAAACAAACCTAACCCTAACTGTAACGACGGGGTCAAAGTTAGCGTGGGTCCTAAAATGAAAAAGCACAAAAAAATCAAATACAGTGAACACAGTGTGTGTGTGTTTAATGACCCTTTTTTAATTAAACAATTTGATTCTACAATCAGTTGTATAGCTTTCCAGTACAATGTGTTAGTTTATTTTGTTGACATTAAAGAAAAAAAATCACATCTTTTTTTTTAATAAATAAAACATGGAATCATAAATTCTGTTGAGGTCGTGAAAAAATGATAATATTGGATATGAAAGTATTAAGAAATCAAATACAGTAAACACGAAAAGTTTTTTAATTCTCGGAAAGAAAAAGTTTACCTGAACTGTGGGTGTGTGTGTGTGTGTGCGCGCGCGTTTTTATATAGTAATTTTTAAATCAATTATTATTTTAATTAAACAATTTGATTTAATAAATTCGTGTTTTAAAACATAATGGCTAAGAATAAACAAACTTAGGACGGTTTTAAAAATGAAAAACTGAGCACGGTGAATACCAGCGTTGTTGTTTACATATTTAACGTGCCATATTAACATCGGCTGCTTAATCAGATCGCCATATTTAATTACCGGAGGGAGGGAGGGAGGACACCACTGATTAAACAGCCAATCGGCTGCTTAATCAGATCGCCATATTTAATTACCGGAGGGAGGGAGGACACCACTGATTAAACAGCCAATGACTTTGCAATTTTAACAGTACTCGTGTTGAAATGGTTTAGAAAACACGCCGGTTATGATGAAAATGGCTTTAATTAATTGTATGAATAATGTTTATTAATATAACCTTATCGGAAAATATTGTAAATACATATGTAAATTTGATAATAGCAGTTATAAGTGTATATTTGTAAATATGAATTTAATTGAAGGTTTAAAGGAATGACTTATGTTAATGGCAACACCCATCTGGTGTCTGAACGACTTTTGATGACAGTATATAAAGAATTTCAAAAAGATTAGTTTCAGTAAAATAGTCATACTGGAGTTTCGGCTTCAGACAGACAGATAGACAGATACATAAACTCCATTATTAATAGATGTTTATTTATTTATCAAAGGAAACATTGTTAATGAAATATTTTTAAATATATAAAATGATTATTGATTTTTTAAGCAAACGTTTCTGTTTTTTCCATGTTTTAAAAAATAATTTTCAATATTTTCTTTTTACATTTTTTTTTGTCAACATTTAACATAAACACCGAAACAACTGTTTCTAAGAAAATTTTGGTAAATTTATTTTGCTCCCTAAAAAAAAAGTTTCTACTTTTTTGGGCAAATTACATGTAAACAGCCTCAAAAAATATCTGCTATGAAAAAAAATTATGAAAATTTTTCTGATTTTAGGAGGGGGGATCACTTACCTATATAAGTTATACGTAAAGTGAGCACCCATTTCTTGGCCACGGAATCTAACCCCTCACATTTTTCCCTCTAAATAAATAAATAAAAATTGTACTTTTTTTTGACAAATTACATGTAAACAGCCATAAAAAATATCCGCTATGAAAAAAAATTATTAAAATTTTTCGCCCCAAATAAAATCTAAAATAACCTTTTTTGTGAATATTTCTTTCAACACGTGTTCGCTAGGGTGCGATTCTAAGTGGCCAAAAAAGTGGGTGCTCACTTTACGTATAAGTTATATAGGAAAGTGATCCCCCCCACCCCTCCTAAAATAATAAAAATTAATTTTTTTTCATAGCGGATATTTGTTAGGTAAAAACGTATTGTAGTATCCATATTTTGGGAGGCTCTGTGCATGCGTCAGATTCATTCATAAAAAAGTCGTAGTGAGTGATTCAAACCAGCGCATGCGCAGAGGAAACAGAATGAGAACAAACACGCTAAAACGAAAAGTGGGCATTTTTAACAATTAAGTTACTATCGCTGAAAATAAACACGCTAAAAGTGAAGAAAACGAAAGGTGTTAAGAATAAAAACTGAAAATGAAAACAAACACGAAAGAAACACGTGTTTTTTATCTAAAACAAAAAATGAAACACGTTTTTTTTCCTACAAACTGAATTGTGTGCGCATGCGCTGGTTTGAATCACTCACTACGACTTTTTTATGAATGAATCTGACGCATGCGCAGAGCCTCCCAAAATATGGATACTACAATACGTTTTTACCTTTTTTTTTTTTTTTTTTTTTATAAAAGAAAAACTAATTTCATCGATGAACGAATAAGGGGCAAATATCTCCGCTATTTTGGTATTATGAAGGGAGATAATACAAACTTTTGTGAAGTAGAGAAATAAAGTCTTTAATTTTGGGTGTTATCTCCCTTAGCTGCCTTGAATATAACCAAAAATTCCGCTGATATATCAACATTACTCGTTTATCGATAAAATTTGATTTTCTTTTATAAAATAAAAACTACTTGTTTAATTAGAATTTTTTTTAACATAGTTCACTCCAGACAAGGCAGGCTGTAGACGTAAGGGGCTACTGAGGAAAAGGGTAAAGGTTTGGGTGGGTGGGGGGGGGAGTCAACCTAAATTGAGAGCTGCGCAGCGAGATGTCTGTTTACATTAGTTTTAAATTTCTACATGTCAGTACCGTCAGGAAAACAGGGAGCAGGGAGGGAGTTCCAGAGTCCAGCAGCACGAGGAAAGAAGCTTTTAGAGTAGAAAGCTCTTCAACATCTGGGGACCTCCACAGTGAATGGATGGGATTTAACAGATTGTCGGGTTGGACTCGTGAATTTACGTCGTGGGGGTACCAGAGCAGCAAGTTCATCGGAGCACAATCCATTGAAGTACTAATTTACGTGCTTTTTGGTATACGATATATTCATTCCGTAACAGATACGTACATCAAATAGATATTTCTCAGTTTGTTTGTTTTTTTGTTTTCGAGTGTCTCCCTTTATCTGGATAAGCACTAATAACTCCCATTGATTAAGAGATTTTTTTTTTTTTTCAGTAGAGAATTTGGGTGTAATTTTTAAAGAAACTGTAACGACTTAATGTAACAAAGTTCATAATATTAATAACAAATGTTAATGTCTAACACTTTAACATTACATAAACGAAAGAACATGCAACAATAGTTGCAGAGGAATTATAATTCTTATTAAAGAAACTGACAACTTTTTTTGGTAAATTTATAGAAGTGCACCTTTCGTATTTCGACCCCTAAAAAAAAAAGTATCCTACTTTTTTGGGCAAATTACATGTAAACAGCCTCAACAAATATCCGCTATGAAAAAAATTATGAAAATTTTTATTATTTTAGGAGGGGGGGGGTCACTTTCCTATATAAGTTATACGTAAAGTGAGCACCCATTTCTTGGCCACCGAATTTCACCTCTCGTGTTTCGACCCCTAAAAAAAAAGTTTCTACTTTTTTTTTGGCAAATTACATGTAAACAGCCATCCATAACAAATATCCGCTGTGAAAAAAAAAAATGAAATTTTTTATTATTTTAGATGTTAGGAGGGGTGGGGGATCACTTTCCTATATAAGTTATACGTAAAGTGAGCACGCATTTGTTGGCCACTGAATCTCACCACTCGTATTTCGACTTCTAAAAAAAAAAGTTTCTACTTTTTTGGATAAATTACATGTAAACAGCCTCAACAAATATCCGCGCGCGCGGATATTTGTTGAGGCTGTTTACATGTAATTTGTCTTTTTTAGGGGTCGAAATACGAGTGGCGAGATTCGGTGGCCAACAAATGCGTGCTCACTTTACGTATAACTTATTATAGGAAAGTGACCCCCCTTCTCCTAAAATCTAAAATAATAAAAATTTTCATAATTTTTTTTCATAGCGGATATTTGTTGAGGCTGTTTACATGTAATTTGCCCCAAAAAGTAGAAACTTTTTTTTAGGGGTCGAAATACGAAAGGTGCACTTCTATAAATTTACCCTTTTTTTTGGGGGGGGGGGGGGGGTGCTTGCATAATAAAAAGTCGAAAGAAGTTTTTTTTGTCTTTTAGTGTAGGAGAGGTAAATAATGGGCAGGTAACTTTTACCACGCTTGTTAAACACGATTTTCTCTGAAATTAGGAAAATGGATCTCAACTCTTTCAAGTTCGAAGATATTATTTATTTTACCTCAGACAGTGCAAAACAAATAGATTTTCTACAAGCACACAGATTAATTTCTGGTGCAAAACATGCACTTAACCCTAACCTTTGTTGTGCATTTATTATTAAGTAAATTGCTTTAATTTAGATTAATAGAACAAAAAAAATGTTTGAAAGCTAGAGCTGATGAGAAGAGTTACCTGCCCCTTATTTACCTCTCCAACACTAAAAGACAAAAAAAACTTTTTTTCGGCTTTTTCTTATACAAGCACTTTTTTTTTTAAGTCGTCGCAGTTTCTTTAATTAGAATGCCAATTCCTTAAGTCGCATTGGTTTTAGCGTCATAAATTCTCTTCTGAATAAAAAAAGATAAATCTTAGTCAACGAGTTATTTCCCTTGCATTCGTGACGTACGCTACAAGAGTGCCAAACAATATTACCTTAACAAATGTAGTTATAGTTTTCAAGCAATTTGTATCAATAACTAAACGAAACCGTAATAATTACATTTGGTGCTTAAGCATATCCGCCCCGACATTAAAAAATTTAAAGAATGTATAAACATTATTATGTACTTACGTGTTAGCTGAAAATAAGATTGTGCAGAAAAAATTACGCAAATTCATCCAGTAGTTATTTAATTATAAGAAAAAGAAGAAAAAAATGATTTAAACGATTTTACGTAGATTTTGACATTTTTGTAAACAAGGGAGATAACATTTTTTTTTTTTTACCAAGTTAAATTTTTTTTTTTACTAATTGCGGAAAAACAGCTTATAAGTACGATATAAGAGAAAAAAAATTAACAAAAGACATAACCAATTTTGGAAAAACAACTTAGTAGCATTTTATTGACCCACAGGATAAATTTCGGCAATCTGTTTAAAAAGGTTTTCTAATGTTATTCCCCGAAATTTTTGTCGCCACATGAACTCGGCCAAATATGAGTTTATCATATGCGTATGGGTACCACATTCAGCCTTATTTCGTCTTTTGGCCTCTTGCCACATTCTTTCCACATGATTTGTGGTTGCGCCTGTTGTTGGGTCAACAAAATTATATCGATGGTTGACGCGCAAATCAGACAATCAGAAAACCCCAAACCAAGAAATCGTGAAAATATGAGTTATCGTTCTTGACCACTGGAAAATCTAAGATACAAAATGGTGGAAATATCTACCGAGTGAAAAAATCGTTAAAATAGTTTTTTTTTAATAATTAAATAACTACTGAATGAATTTGCGTAATTTTTTCTGCACAATCTTATTTTCAGCTAACACGTAAGTACATAATAACGTTTATACATTCTTTAAATTTTTTAATGTCGGGGCGGATATGCTTAAGCACCTTACATTTAACTAAACTTTCAGAATCCTATCTAAAAAATAAGAACACGAATTTGTTTTTAAAAATAACCTAGTTTAAAAAGAAGAGAAAGAAGAAAAAAAGGCGAAACAAAGAGGAAAGTAAAGACTCACATGCAACGCTGTATAGGTACAGCTGAGCCACCGTTTTTGAGTCCTTTATTTAAAATTGTTCAAGTGTGGGCGACAACGAATTTTGTAGAACAAACAAAACATGTTGAGTGGAATGTTGGTGAGCAAAACAAAAGCTTTTGTTGTTCAGAATGAAAACGTTTTCTTCCCAGAAAAAGAATTAAAAAAACAAAAACAAAAACAAAACTAACTGAAAAATGCGACGATACAATTTTAACGATACAATTTTAACGATACATTTAGATCTGCTGATGATATTTTGTAAAATGTTCATCATATTCGGTTTAACGTCGGTTATACATTTTGGCATGTTGGACGGCTTTTAGAAATTGACTTCCAATCTCTGCCTAGGTCTTTATTTATCCCTCTTTCAATCGAGTCAATCCTTGTCACTTCTCCCATTTTTTTCCTTTGCCTTCCTTCCCCTGTGAACTGACCCTGCTACCTCAACTGCTCTACCTCTATTAACCCAAACAATTGATTGGTTTGATGATTAGAAATCTTATTTCAAGACAAGCAAATGCTATTGTTAGAATATGTAAGGCCTTAATAATACCTCATATCTTGACACCAGAATTTGGCTGCAATATTAAAATGGAGATTTATAAAGAAAATGAGGGAGTAAAGTAGAAATAAAAATTTATTTTAGACAAAATGGAAAATTAGTTTATGGAATAATGGATAAGCAAGTCAACATGCTAATAGAAACAAGGACTCATTATTAAAGCTGGACCAAGATATTTCGGTTGATTCATTCGACCATATTCATTTGGTAAAAATGAGCTTTAGTAAACAGAAACTGTATAAAATGTTAAGTTCTGCTTGATAAAGCTCATTTTACCAAATGAATATGGTCAAACGAATCGTCCGAGATATCTTGGTCCAGCTTTAACATGTGTGTGTCTCCTTATTTCTACTAGCATGTTGACTTGCTTATCCACTATTCCATAAACTAATTTTCCTAAGAAAAATGAGTAAACTAATAAAGGGAATAAAAGATCCCAATTATAAAAATAGGTTGGAATCCTTAGGTTTTATGACTTGAACAAAATAATTAACAGGATTTCTAAATATGGAACACTCTTCACACTGAACATTTATTGGCCAAAAAAAAAATAGATTTAAAAATTAAATCTATAACACATTAGAATTTTTTTTTTTTCTAATAGAGTAATATATTTTTGAAACAAATTGTCTGATCAAGTTAAAGGTAACACTGATGTAGAAAATAATAAACTGGATGAATTCAGAAATAATAATACTGACATTTTTTTAGTCTATCTGATGAAATATTTAAGAGAATTTGATCTGTATATTAATATACATTTTGTGAGATTGTAGATCATGTGTGCATATGTGTAGCATGGATTCTGGCTTGAATAGGATATAGACGACAGTTGTCTTTGGAAATGTACCAAGACTCATGTTTTCAAATTGGTTGACCTCAGACGTGAATTTAAAACCCAACTTTCCAACCATCGATTGTCATGGCCAATGGCACTCTTCCTAAGCTAGTGGTTGGAGCACCAGCCCAGATGTCGCAACAATACTCCATGCAGAGGCAAATAGAGATCTAAGATACTGGCATATATGAGAAGCTTTCTAGCATGGTAGAGGGGAACCTACCTTTTTTTACAGCAGACTTGGCAACATCTATGAACTTATTCCAATTCGTGTTGCCTGAGAATGTCAGTTCGATGAGTTTAAACTTTGGACTCTCTGGAAGGGTGCTATCGACCATGACGATCGGTAGTTGAAAAGGTTTTTTGTAGGAAAGAAGCTTTGTCTTGGTAGGTTTGAATGTGACCATCCGTTCTTGGGCCCCATTCTACTACGGATCATCATCAGTTTAACGTCCATTTTACATGCTGGCATGTGTTGGACAGCTTTTCGAAATTGACTTCCAAACAAACCTATCTCTGACCAGGTCTTTATGTATCCCTCTTTTTCTCACGTCCATCCTTATTACTTCCTCCCATGTTTTCCTTTGTTACCTCAATTGTTCTACACCTACTAACCAAAGAACTCTCATCCATTCTTTCAATCTCGACATACCATCGAAGTCTCCTGTTCTGCACATATCCACCAATACTGTCCAGATTTAATGTTCCTCTGAGGTCATTAAGACTCACATAACCCTAATCCATTGTATCACTCAAATCATTTCTCTTAGTGAAACGCATATCCTCAACCCTCACTGGCTAGATTTCACTTCCATACATCATTACACTGCCTATACCTGCCTGATAGACTCTTTCCTTGCTTAGTAATGATAGAAGTTCTCTGAACTTGCACTTCACTTGCATTACACTTCACTTGCACTTCACTTGCACTTCACTTGCACTTCACTTACCCTTCACTTGTACTGCATTTCACTAACTCTTGCAATCACAGTAGCACTTGCTCCAATGGTATCACCAAGATAACACCGTTTCTAAGACCCAAATGAAAAGCAACAGACTGGATGTTGTTTTCTAAGGATTCGGCTATTGCCTTGCACGTGTGGCCGTTCGATTTGCCCTTGTGCCGGCAATAGAGCATAGTGGCATCAGCAAATACTCATCTCAGACGTGGTTGCATCAGAGAGGTCGTTTTATGAAGATTAGGAATAATATAGGTCCAAGTATCCCCCCCCCCCCCCCCGGGGGGTATACTCGCATTAATGTGATGTTTAGATATACAACCATCGAGAGTAACCCGGATCTTTCTTTTAACTAAAAAAGACCTGATTATATTAAATATTTGTCTAATACCGTCCGAGTTGATTTTCCTAAGAAAACCTTCATGCCAGACTTTGTCAAAAGCTTTTGAGATATCTAGTGCTGCTGTCTTAGTTTCACCTGCCTTATTCTGTGTTTGGTATGTACGTTTAGAGATGACTGTTCGGATATCTGTAGTAGAAGAGGATGGCCTAAATCCATATTGTTGGTCAGCGAGTGTGAAGAGACTTATGGGATGATAATTTTGCAGGTCAATTCTTTTGCCAGAGTTCTTTAAAACGGGAAGCAATATTCTACAAAGTATTTATTTTTGTTTTGAGAGGATAGGGACCAGCTCAGTAAAGCATTTCTTTATAACTATAGCAGGGGTAAGATCTGGCCCAAATGCTTTGGAGGTGTCAAGTTTTTTTTTATGATGGCCAGGACATGGCAAGGGGTGATGATCAGATCATCTTGTGTGATTTCTGTTCATAGTGGAAAATTGGGGGGGGGGGGGTAATGGAGTTTACAGCAAATCTCTGAGCAAACTGTTCAGCCTTATCCGTTGCTCTGAAAGCAACTTCATGGTGGTTAGATAGGAGGGAAAATTATTGAATGTTCACTGTACTATTATAGATTTTTCGAGAAATCGCAAGCTCCTAATTTCTGTGACGCAATGCAATTTCTAGTCGTCTCAGTATACCTACTCTTAGCTGCAGCTAGCATACTCTTTTTGATGCTACAAATGATTGCCTATTTTTAACTGACTTATGATGGTTGAAAGGGCGGAATGATTGGTGCCTTTGTTGAACAATAGCTGCATAAGTCGAAGTGAACCATTGGTAGAGTCAGGCCTGCGATGGAATTTCTGTGTGGGCACAAATGCTTCTATGCCTTTGTCCCATTCAGTGGCCTCCTCTGCAAAATGTTCAGTGGTTAGAGAAAAACTTTTAATCCAATATGCATTTCTGAGGGATTCACAATCAGCATGTTCGTAATATCTGGTCGTTTTGAGTAACAGCATTTTTGTTTGGTGTCAGGTTTGTGGTGATATTAACCATTATTATAAGGTAATCAGCAATACTGAATGAGATGTGGGCATCTGTCACAAACCTTGGGCAGTGTTGTCAGGAATAGGTCGAGAAGTGAGGCTTGCTGGTTTTCATGATTTGGGAAGCGGGTCGGGAATAGACAATCGAGAAACTTTGCATGCTATTTCCATCTCAGTCTGTGGAGCTCATAAGAAACCAAGCCGAAATACATGGATTTGAGCAATCTGATCCGAGGAGAGTGCTGTGTGATACTATCGGAGACGTAGTCAATTAGGGTACAGTCTTGGGTCGAAGGGGAACGGTAGAGAAAATATAGGTTACTAACACTGTTGTGTAGTTAATCGAAAGCACACGTAGGCCTGATCTTCGGATTCTAGACTAAGTTTTTTAGTTAAGGGAAGATTGTACAAATATCGAGTAATTGTCGAAAACCTAAAAGTTTGATTTCGACAGTTAGCTCCTTAAATAAAAGAATGATTGAGGCCCAAAGTTGACCACCTCCTTATTGAAATAGTGGCATGATTCAATGAGATGTGGAATGATAACTAAATCATCACACAATGAATGGCTTTCTTAGAAAGAAAAAATAATAAATTAAAAAAAAAAAATTTTTTTTAAATTCAACTGAAAACTAGTATGAAGGAAAAAAACATAACTAAAAATGCCAACTCTACTGATAGGGCAGTGATGTTTTTTTGTTTTTTTTCTTTAGAAAAATAGAAAATCTGAGCAGAAATTCCATGAACATAGTTTCTTTCCAAGGACTGTCCATCTGTGGAACACAATACCACAGGGCTGCTTCCCAGTTAACTAGCATGGTCGTTTTCAAGTCCAATTTTAACAAATTTTTGTTGAGCTGTCTCGTTAAGTAATCCATTTCAGCCCAGATCGAACAATGGTCTGCAATCCTCAAGGTGTTTACCTCGCTATCCACCTGATGACACAAACCATTAACCATTCTTCAAGTGGCCTTTGGATGTTGATGAGCGGTGACATGTTAATAAAAAAAAAAATAAAAAATTATATAAAATTTAAAAAAAAATAATAAATTCATCCTGAGTTTATAATTGTGTAATATTTTACATGAATTGCTTTGGATTAAAAAAAAAAAATTCAATGTTGTCTTTTTTTTTTTTTAATATTTCGATTTTCTTTTTCTTTTAGGTTTCAAAAAAGGTGCAGACGAAGGTATGCCAGACTTGACGCCATTGAGGTAAACATTATTTTCATTACATTTTGCAACCATATTTTACGATAAAAATGTTACTACTATACTATTTGTTTTGAATTAAAACAATTTAGTTTTATAATTAACTAGACTGCCTGTGAACCGTTGGGTCAGTATTTGTTATACATATTTTTTAAAATATATAATTTATTTACTTCGATATTGTTTGATGACATGTTTTTACAAGAAAATGGTCGAATGGAAGCTTTTGGCAACTTTTGAGTAATAAAACTCGTTCTGTGATTTCATCCATTTTTCAAGTAAATATATAGATTTCTTTCTTGATAATAATAATTAATTTCTATCCATTCCGGGCGTTTTTTGTGGGCTGTTTCAAACCAGCCTTTAACATCTTTATGTTGCTCATGACCTGATCCACATTGAGGATCGACCTTGTGTCACATCCGGCCCTCGTGGGGAGTTTAGTGTATAGGGACAAAGAAGACAGTATACAGACCGTAACTTATTGTGAAAGGAAGAGGATATTTGGAGAACCCTTTTTAAGGTTCTACTTTTAGGGGAAGCTTTTTGGGAGAGCCAGTTTTAGAGAAACATTTTTATGGAAGACGGTTTTAGGTATATACAAGTGAGAGCGAACGGGGGGGGGGGAATGTTACATCGTAAACACAAACAAAATAATGAGTACAAAAGCATAAGTTAACAAGAGATATTTTATATATATTTAAATGTGTAAGTCTACGTAGATAGAAAAACAATGTTTGAGAGTCCTTGCAGAACAAGGGGGATTGATGAAGCATGAGTTGATAATTAAAGAGCTGCGAATTATCCAAGGTTCTGAAAAATTGTGATCAAAACTTCCCCACTCAATTACACATATTACATTTCATTGAAAGTTATTAATAAGAGTCGATGTTCATTTGGTTTCATTATAGAAAGTTCAGTGAGAAATGTTAGGAGTATAAAAATAAATAAGTTTATACATTTGTTTTCAATCAGCAGACGACAGTGTGAAAGAGTTAATGCATTGTGTATGTGTGTGCGTTAGTGTTAATGCTTATGTCTGTGTGTCTGCGTGAGTTGGAAAATGTATTATTAGCTTTCCCAGAGCCTGACAAAGGGACAAGAGAAGCTATCAAAATGTCGATGTTAGCTCTGCAGTGGATTTTGGCTCAACATATTTATTTTTACTGACCAATTATTTTTCTTTTTTCAGTGTACATATCAGATCGCTAGAGAATTCTGTGTTTTTGGGAAATGTTTTCAAAATAGTTTAGATTTTAGAAGGGGGGATCAGTTTCCTTTATAAATTTAACATAAATTGATCACCCACTTTTTGACCATGTTGCATGTTTGTTCACCCATTTTTTTCCACCTTTTTTACGGACTAATTTTGTTTATTTTTTATTTTTTTTATGTCGCTAGAGAATTTCATGTTTGGAAAAATGTGTGATGGTCACAAAGTGGGGGATCAGTTTACATTAAATTTATATAGGAAACTGATCTCCCCACTAAAATCTAAGTTACTTGAAAACAGATTCCAAAATTCCGGAATCATCTATCGATGTGATAGGTAATTGTACACAGAAAAATGTTTTTAAATGTGTTATGGTCAAACAGTTGGTGGGGGGGGATCAGTTTATGTTAAATTTATAGATGAAACTGATCCCCCGTCCTAAATTCTAAAATATTTGAGAGAAACCCCCCCCCCCCCAAAAAAAAAAACATGGAATTCTCTAGTGACTTGAGAGGTAATTGTACGTTGAAAAAAGGCAAAAGTTTTTTTTCTCCTAAAATAGATCTTCCAGTCATGTGCAATCCGTACACGCACGCTGTTAACCTACATTTTTGAGTCCTGTCTAGGTATGCGTCTGGTTAGGATTAGGGTCCAGGTCTCCATGTTAAAAATGATGAAACCCTCATTTCTTGCCACACAAAATCCAGAATAAATGCCACTGTGTAAACAGATATCTGTGTGAGTTTGGGGGGGGGGGGGGTAGGATAGAAATATAAAGGAAGTGATCTTTTTATGCAAATACTCTGACATGAATGAAGAGCATCCGGTACATTCACAGATTAGGACCCACGCTAACTTTGTCCCTTACCCTCACCCTAACGACGGAGTCAAAGTTAGCATGGGTCCTAATCTGTGAAGGCACCGACAATCCTCTCGAGTAGATAATAAAACATTGTTTTTACTACAACCCGCAAATATGCTCGAAAAGAATGTCAAGTTGTAATAGTTACATAATCTTTATGGCAGAAATATTTTCAGATTTGGCCGTCGACCATTCTTGTCAAAACTAAAACCAAGTTACTTAATTCACATTTTTGCCACTAGTGGAATTTGTATTGCTGCAATTGGTCAAATGCAGAAAGTCGTCATCGTAAGAGTTGTAGGACCCCCTGTTAACAATAACAACCGCAGAGAAACGATGTCGAAATCATTCAATATTTGCTTGGTACTTTATTGCACTCATAATAACATTTTCCTCGTCTAGACTTTTTGACTTTGAACTTAACACTTTCTCCGTACTGGAGTACTGTTGTCATATTTGGACTGGTGAATCTCTGTCCCATTTGAGGGATCTGGATAAGGTGCAGAAACGTATCTATAATTTGATTGGCCCTATCCTTTCTTCTCTGCACCCTCTCTCTCACAGGCGTGATGTTGCTAGTCTCAGTCTTTTCTATAAATACTATTATGGCATGTGTTCTTCAGAATTATATGAGCTTCTTTAGTTCCAACTTGTTGGTCTAGTGATCTCCATCAATTCGCTGTTTTGATACCTCATTGTAATACAGCTTCCTATTCCAGTAGCTTCTTTCCAAGAACTGCAGGTTTGTGGAACTCTCTTCCTGCTGACTGTTTTCCTACTATCTTGGTCTTTTCAAGACTAAGGCCAATAGGCATCTCTTGTCTTTGCGATAATTATATTTGTTTTTGTTAGCTCTTTACATCAAATGGCTACATGCGTTGTCTGGAGCGATTTCCATAAAAAAAAATTTTTTTTACTGCCTATTTGGTCCATTGATGAATGGTGACCTGTTAGTACGTAAATAAAAAAATAGGATTATTTTTTATTGATTGTTAAACAATATTTTAAGGATCGATTAATATAATGAACATTGATTGAGAACGCAATCTGAGTATAGGATGCAGATCTTGCTATTTGCTTTCTCCATTTTACTAATCAATCGTTTTTAAAAATCTCTTCTTTTTTTTTTTTTTTTTTTTTTTTTTTTTTTTTTTTTTTTTTCAGTTATTTCATATCAAAACGATATTGTAGACGATTCATTAAACATATGCTATTTTGTCCAAAGCTGGGGTTTAATTTGATGGATGCATTTCCATTAAAAAAAAAAAATTTTTTTTTAATTTAATAACTTCTTTACTAAACTTTCTATTGCTCGTTGAACAAAAATGTGAAATAAAGTTGATAAGTAATGTTAGAAAAGATTTGACCAATAAATTCACTTGTGACGAAATATCTCTTTTCTACAAATGCATTTCGAGATGTAACTGGGATGCTTATATCATCAATAAATCCAATGCATGGCATTCATTGTTTAAAAGAAGCTGAAATACGGCTGGGGGATGATTTTATCTTGAAAGAAAGGCGATTGAACCATAACAGCTCCAGTCTCTTTCATATTGCCGTACAGGATGCTTTGGTCTGAAAACTGGTTTTGTTTCTGAAATCAAGTTTAGAGTGACATAGACTTTAGTGCCGCATTCAAGGTTCCCTCAGACTTGGTCACACACATATCACCCACAGATACATATTGAAGGGGGAAGATCCACCTATGTTCTGCGCATGTGATACAAGACTTACAGTAGAACATATACTACTGAAATAAATGGATTTTGACCTAATCCGTAAACAGTCCAACCAAATAGACAATGTAAACAAATTATTTATCAAGATTGACCCAAATAAAATAGTAAAATTTGACCCAAATAAAATAATAAAATTTCTTAAGGAAATTAAGATATACTCCAAGATATAGGTGGAAAAAAAAAAAATTGAATAAAATCTCAAACTGAACTTTGCGAAAGCATCTTAAAACCACTATTCAATCGAATCTTATTGTTGACCTAACAAGGGTTGACATGCCGTAAAACCAAACAATCAAATCAAGGTCGCCTTGGTAAGCGTTACTAAATTTAGCTCTGAGTGTATGAGGTGAAATCAGAAAAACAGATTGAACATACCTGAGGGAAACATTAAAAAGATAAAGCCCTTTTATCCAAACCAGAGCTCCAATTTCTGGTTCCTCCTTGTAAAACAAAACATTCACAGCAAGAACTCGTTTTATTACCACAACTGCAATGAACTCTTTTCTTTTTTCATAAGATATTTTACCCCAAACAAGGCAGGCGGCCACTGTAGACCTTTCTTGTTCTGTGAGCCTGTCAAAGGGAATTTTCATAAACAATTTCTTTTCAAAAAAACTTCCCATCTGTGGAACACGTTATCATGAGATTGCTTCCCTATGGGTTACAACATGGTCATCTTCAAATCCAATGTCAATAAATACTTGTCATCAATTGTCCCCATAAGTCATCAAATTTTATTCCTTCCGTTCATTATTTTCAATCCTCTCATGAGATTAGGGATGTGAAATCTTTGTTTTTTTGGCGGAATTTCACTTTTTTTGTAATTCAGAAAAAGCAGGATTTCAGATTAAATTTTTTTCTTTTTTTTCTTCCTTTCTTTTTCTTTTTCTTTTCTTTTTTTCTTTTTTTTTGTCTTTTATTTTTTTCTTTTTTTTGTCTTTTCTTTTTTTCTTTTTTTTGTCTTTTATTTTTTTCTTTCTTTTTTTTGTCTTTTATTTTTTTCTTTTCTAGATAAGAAGAGTGATTTCTACCTTGACCATAACTATTTTATTTCTCTTTCTCGCTTTATCTTTTTTCTTTTCTTGCTCCGGTCCTCTCTGCATGTTGTCTTCCCTATTTCTGAAAATGTTAATTTTGCCATACTTCAAACGATTCGCGAGGAGGTTGAGAAGTAGAAAACTTTTGTTTCATCAAAAAATTACTTCCTGTCCCCCATATATGCACTTGCAGCCTTTCTCTTGCTAACAGCCATGTTTGTTTTTTTTTCCTGGTTTATTTCTTGGACCAAATATATTAATGTTTTAAACTTTTATTACGCACAAAAATAATTTGAACATTCTTTTTACACAAAAAGCTAATTTTAACGAAAATTTTAAAAGCAAAAATGAAGTTTAAAAAAAATCAGCCGACACTTTCAGTATAAAAAGAAAAAAAGTATTGTAGATGGCTAAATCACCAATGAGATTTTTTATATATACATTTAAAAAATTTTTTTTTTTTTTACTTTAAATCACCCCAAACAAGGGGGCACATTGCCACTGAGACGTAAAGGGTTACTGTGAATTAGGGACCATACCTACAGGGAAACTCTAAGTAGGGAGTTGTGCAGCGAGATGTTTGTTCACATAACATTTAAATTTCTGTATGTTGGTGCAGGGAGGGAATTCCAAAAGCTAGCAGTTTGAGGAAATAAGTTATTAGAGTAGAAAGCCTTTCGGAATCTGGGGACCTCCACAGTGAAGGGGTGAGATTTAGCTGATTGTCAGGTTGGTCAGGGGTATTTACGTTGAGGGGGGGGGGGCACCAGAGCAGTAAGTTTATCAGAGAACATTCCATTGAAGTACTTATAAAACAAGCACAGGGATGTTATATTGCGGGGATGGGACAGAGACTTGAGCTTGGTAGACAGTGTAGGACTTATTAGACAAGATCCCCAAAAGCGCCTCTAATCTAAGAGGGAGAAACTAGTGGTTGGTGCACCAGCCATGATGTGGCAACAATACTCCATGCATGGGCAATTTTATTAAACCTATTCGATATTTTATAAATTTTTTTTTTTTTAGGATTAGGGTTAATATATTGTAAAATATAGTTTTTTTTTTTCACATTGATGGATTTTTAATTTTCTGTGAATCCTTCCGTCTTTCTCGACCAAATGACGAAAATCAGTGGAGTGTGCCCGTTATCTGCACCAACCCAGATGTGACAATGCTCCATGCGAATGGTGGCTTTGTAGAGATATAGGATATTGGCAGGTGTGAGAAGTTTTCTAGCATGGTAGAAGAAGCTCACCTTCCTTGCAGCAGACTTGGCAGTATCTTCTATGTAGTTGTTTCAATTCATTTTACCTGTGAATGTTAGGCCGAGGAGTTTGAATGTTGGACTCTTGGGTAGAATGCTATTAGCCATGGTAATTTCTGGTTGAAAAAGTTTCTTATAAATGTTGAAGGAAAGGAGCTTTGTCTTAGTAGCATTAAATGTCACCATCCATTTATGTTCCCATTCAACTAGAAACTGGAGGTCATTTTCTAAGGATTCAACCATTGCCTTGGATATGTGCGCGTTCATTTTAGCCACATGTCAATATTAGAGCGTGGTGTCATCGACAAATATACTCTTCTCTGACACAATTGCGGTCCAGGGTATGATGTTCAAAAAACATCCAGTGGTGAGGCCTCCACTTGGTAGCTGTGGGGAATGTGGAGTTTCCCCTTAGTTGCCATTGCTCCCAGGTCCACTCTGGCCCGGAATGGTAGTACCTGTAAGGGCCCCATCTATGGGTCAAATAAACCTACTGGCGCTACCTGAAGTTATTGACTCAAAATGTACCAAACATTGATGTTTTATTGTTTTTTGTTTTCAAAACTCAATCATGTTCTGCAAAATCCAAAACAAAAAACAATGTCCCTCCCTCTCCTTCCCTCTTTCCCCCCTTTCACTTAACCAAGCACCATGAATGGATGCTTAAACATGTAGGGAACTTTGAGCGTGGAGACTTTCACTAGAGTGATCGGATTCAGCATTGGATAGCTCATGGAGGGTTGATACGCCGTCGAACAAAACAACTAAACCAAACACCATGAATGAATACTTGATAAAAATTCAGTACAAAAAAAAACAACCAAAATTGAAATTTAGGCCCTAAAACAGGGACAACAAGATGCATCTAGCCTTGAACAATTCAAAAATACCAAAGCCATCGACTAATATGCCTATAAATGACCCACTGCCTTAAGACTAAATCAAGGTTATTCCCTTCCACACTCATCGCATGAAATGACCCTTAGGGTTGATGTGCCATTAAGCAATGTCTTACCTGACACAATTGCATTAGGGAGGTCGTTTATTAAGATCAGGAATAATAAAGGTTCAAGGATCTACTTCTTGAGTATATCCGCATTCACATCATGTTTGGATGTATGGCCATCGAGGACAACCTGGATCTTTCTTTTGATTAGGAGGATCTCATCATATTAAATATTCGCCCAGTAATACTGTACAAATTAATTTTCACGAGAAGACCTTCATGCCAGACCTTGTCAAAGGCTTTGGATATATCAAGCGCTACCGCCCTAGCTTCACCTGCCTTGTCGAGTGTATGGTATATGCGTTCGGAGATAACTGTTAGGATATCCGCAGTAGAACGGGCTTACCTAAATCCGTACTGATAGTCAGAAAGAAGTTTAGCATTACCGATGTGGTGGACTATCGCTAGATTAATTAGTGAATCAAAGATTTTAGTGAAGAGCTGGATTTTAATTTTTATCTTTTTTTTAAAGACGATTGAACGAACACCCTGAAAACTTGTAAAACAAAAAACAATTAGTTTATTTTAGAATTTAGAGTGGAGGATCAGTTTCGCATAATGAATTAAACGTAAAATGATCGTTCATTTTGGGTCATTCAAGCCTTTTAAAGTAGTTAACCAATTGTTTTTTTTATATAGGACTCCTATTAGGAGATAAACTGTGTACATTTTTTTTGTTGGGGGGGGGGCTACTTTTCTTTCCTTTTTTTTAGATTTTTATGTGGTTTTACGAGTTTTACTTTTTTTTGTAGTGAGGGCTTGCCACTTGGACTTAGCGTTTATGTTAGTGTTAAGGAAAGTTATTTTTTATTTAAAAAAATTTTTTTTTTAACTAACTTTTCAGCATGCCCTCCCAAAAAACTGCACAGAATTTATCTCCCATAGCAAAAATTTTGGGGGGTTAATTGCCTAAAAAGCTAGAATGACCCGGAAATGTGGGATCATTTTCTGTTAAATTTCACACATGCGTGTGGAGGGGAGAGGGCGTATGACTCCTCAGGTTGGGAAAGTTATTTTAATTTCAGATTTTTTGCTCTTGGCCATTCACATTTTTGTGTTATTCTTCAATCAACTAAGAATCTATCCATCTTATTAAGCTTTAATCTCGAGTGGCTTTTTAGCCTTGATTGATTAACGCATTAGTAAATAAAAAAGATCCACTAAATTAAAGTGAAAACAATCCGCATAGCAAGGGGACGTAACTCTACTTATCGCTAAAAAAAGAGTTGTGTCCCTTTGTGACGGTTTAATCTAATCGACTGTTAGATTGCTCTATTATATCCACATTTATCTGGTGTCACTGATTGAATGCACGACTAATATTGTATTTCTTTAATTAGGGGTGGGACGTAATGGGTGAAAATTTCAGATTCATGCGAGTAGTATTTTTTTGTGTTCATTTATACATAAATAACACTAAACAATCAAACATTTTGAAAATTTTGCAAAATTCAGAAGGTGCAGGCCACTAGTTTTTGGCTATTTTACATTCATGAAAACCCTTTCACAGCTTGAAAATGGTCCTAAATTAAAGTACTATATCAGATTTAACCATCTATATCCATTCATAGCTTTTGAGGATGTTTTAGGACCGGCAATGTCGCATGAAACCACTTTTTCACCGAAAAATGATGGATTTTGAGCCCCGTGGAGCCCTAACGGCTATTTTTGGCCTGCACCTTCTGAATTTTGCAAAATTTTTAAAATGTTTGATTGTTTAGTGTTATTTATGTATAAATGAACACAAAAAAATACTACTCGCATGAATCTGAAATTTTCACCCATTACGTCCCACCCCTACTTTAATGGCCGACGACGAACCGTTTGACTTGAAATTATCAAAGCACACATTTCCATGTATTCTATGTATAAGTTTTTTTTTCTTTTTTCTTTTTTTTTTAGTTTGCTCTGGCAATGACGTCCTCCCCACAAGTACAACAATACTTTGTTCTTTCATTGAAGCTGATGCCATCTACAAAACAGTTTATGTGCAGAAGTCTTCACATCCGTCGCTGATGACCCAAGCGAAAATTGTCTGATATTCACATCTTCAAATCAATGGTATATCTTCATTAAAATGTTTCAACTCAAAAATCCTTTGTTTTCTAATTTCTTGTTATTTTGTGTTCTCTGACATTTTGTTGTAACACGTCAAGACTCAACCATTTTTGTTTCCTTTTTACTAATCAACTAATTAAAAGCTGTACTCAGTGGTTTCCGCTTATCAAAATGGATTGTTGCTTTTTAATAGCACCTCATATTATCTCGTGTTGTCTCCTGTTTGCCTAATAACAAGGGATCCGTCTGAAGACGCGTATCGTAACTAATAGAGTATTCACTTTGTTGTCTTTTGGTAAAAATGCAAGTATTTCCAACCAATTGTCTGATATAGATTTTAGAAATTTTAAAACAACTTTATCTATAAATTGTAAATAGTGAAATTTAGATGCTTGTTGACAAGGAGAGTAGAAAGTGACTAACTTGGGTTTACTTTCAGCAGCCTCGTAACTCTTGCTTCCTTTATTTTGTCTTTTAATCCTCACAGTCCACAAGTGATGTTTTCTGACAAAGGGAAAGAGCTGCTGTTTTCTGGGTCAGAATCTATCCATCTAACACTTAGCGTTGGTTACCATGAAGTATTTATTTTTTTTTTTTTTTAGCACTTGTTTGTGGCGACTTTATTTAAAAAAAAAAAAAAAAAAAAAAAAAAAAATTCTTCCGCTATGTGAAAATAAAAATTTATGGGACATTCGTATGATGTACGTACCCGTGACGGAAAGAATATCGTACACAAAAAATCTCGTAAATTGATCAAGTAGCTTTTTAAAAAAATTTATTACTAACGAAAATCAAATTTTATGGGGAAACGACAAGCGTTGATCCATCTCCACCATGTTCGAAATAGTTTCCAGGAAAAAAGGGAGATAACTCAAACTTTTGTGATATTCAAAAAAAAATTCAAACTTGTGAATTCTTCAAAAATAGTTTGGTAATCTTTATGAATTACAATTAATCGCATAAAAATGATTTTCGTTTGTAAAAAAAAAAAAAAAAAAAAAAAAAAAAAACTACTTGATCAATTTACGAGATTTTTTGTGTATAATATTTTCATTTCCGTCACGTGTACGTATATCATACAAATGTTTCTTAATTTTTTATCTTTTATAGCGGAGGAATTGCCAACAAGCACTAAAATTTATTTTGGGATGTGATTGAAGAAAGATTAAAATTAACTACCCTTTACAAGGATTGAACTCGCGTTCTTCAGATTGAGATTTTTGTGTTTAATACATTCCCCTCGCCTGTTATTTCATTTTCAGAAGATAGAATGTGTATCTCAGCATTATGGTTATTGATAATAGTTGTTCAGAAAATTAACATCTATGCTCATGATACCACTCTCTATTCTGGTGTTGTTTTTTACCCATCTCCCTTGGATCAGTCGAAATATGCAGTTGATCTAGAAGTTGTGGCTAGTTTCGTTTAATCCTGTTAAGACTAAGCTTGTGTCTTTCAATCGTAGACGTGTTCCTTTTCTTCCTGAGATTCTCATGGATGATCCTGCTCTTGAGGAGAAATCGATTTTAAAACTTCTTGGTCTTTCTCTCTCATCAAATCTTTCTTGGAGTTCATACATTAGATCCATTGCTCTTTTTGCTTCTCGTAAAGTCGGTTCTCTCTATCGCTCTAAACACTTTCACACACCTGAGACTATTCTCTATCTCTACAAATCTACAATCAGACCATGTATGGAGTACTGTTGTCATATTTGGGCTGGTGAATCTCTGTTCCATTTGAGGGTTCTTGATAAGGTGCAGAAACATGTCTACCCTTTCTTCTCTGCTCCCTCTCTCTCACAGACGTGACGTTGCTAGTCTCAGTCTTTTCTATAAATACTATTATGGCATATGTTCTTCAGAATTATGTGATCTATTCCCCGCTTCTTTTGTTTCGGCTCGTTTGATTCGTTGGTCTAGTGATCTCCATCAATTCGCTGTTTTGATACCTCATTGTAATACAGCTTCCTATTCCAGTAGCTTCTTTCAAAGAACTGCAGGCTTGTGGAACTCTCTTCTCACCGACTGTTTTCCTATAGCCTTAGTCTTTTCAAAGCTAAGGCCAATAGGCATCTCTTGTCTTTGCGATAATCATATCTTCTTGTTAGCTCCTTACATCCAGTGGCTTCATGCCTTGTCTGGAGCGATTTCCATAAAATAAAAATTTACTATTTGGTCCATTGATAAATGGTGACCTGTTAGTATTTAAAAAAAAAAACTGGTTATTTTTTATTGATTTTAAACAATATTTTGGGGATTGATTAATATAATGAACATTGATTGAGAACGCAATCTGAGTATGGGATGCAGATCTTGCTATTTGCTTTGTACATTTTACTAATCAATCGTTTTTAGAAATTTCCGTTTGCAGTTATTTCATATTGTAGACGATTCATTAAACATGTGCTATTTTGTCCAAAGCTGAGGGGTAATTTGATGGGTGCATACCTTTCCAAGCGGTATTAGTGTAGAAGTGGATTTTAATTCAAATAGTCCTCGTCAACAAAATTTTGTTCGCATTTTCAATGTTAATGGAAACATTGCACTTAAGCTTTCACTTAGATTTTAAAAAAAGATAATAGAGAGAACCCCTTCTGTTTTCCGCTTTTGTATTGATTTATACAAGTGTGTATGTATATAGATATATAGAAAGATTTATACAAGTGTGTATGTATATAGATATATAGAAAGATTTATACAAGTGTGTATGTATATAGATATATAGAAAGATTTATACAAGTGTATATGTATATAGATATATAGAAAGATTTATACAAGTGTGTATGTATATAGATATATAGAAAGATTTATACTAGTATGTATGTATATAGATATATAGAAAGATTTATACAAGTGTGTATGTATATAGATATATAGAAAGATTTATACAAGTGTGTATGTATATAGATATATAGAAAGATTTATACAAGTGTGTATGTATATAGATATATAGAAAGATTTATACAAGTGTGTATGTATATAGATATATAGAAAGATTTATACAAGTGTGTATGTATATAGATATATAGAAAGATTTATACAAGTGTGTGTGTATGTATGTATATAGAAAGATTTATACAAGTGTGTGTGTATGTATGTATGTATATAGAAAGATTTATACAAGTGTGTATGTATATAGATATAGAGAAAGATTTATACAAGTGTGTATGTATATAGAAAGATTTATACAAGTGTGTATGTATATAGAGAAAGAGAGAGGATAGAGTGAAAGCATAAGTGTCTTCGTTACTGCGATAAAAAAAAATATTAATCTATTTTTAAGTTATTTGTACAATTTGATTTTTTTTTTTTTTTGTGTCAAATTTGAAAGTCACTTAATCTTTATGAAACAAAAACTCTTCAAATCAATTCATGGTTAAATGTAATTAAAAAAAAAAAAATTGCTAATACATGACCCCAAAAAAAGTAATTTTGACAACACTATTAAGTAACTGACTGACAAATAACTCGGGAGATGCATCAAAAATTGAAGTGTTTCAATTTTACTTTAAAGGAAAACCAGGAAGATTTTCACTCGAGTTTACATTGAAATGACTAAAAAGAACAAAAGTGAACATTGTATACAAACAGATATCTTTAATTTTATCTTGTACCAACCATTCAAAATCCACGTTAGAACAGATTTTAAAAAAATATTTAAATCTTTATTTTATAATTTTTATTTATTTTTTATACTTCTAAATAGTCATTTTCTTTAAAGAATTGCATTTAAACTACGCAGGATTTCTTTAAATTTGTAAAATTCTAGTTACTTCTGCTAACAAAGTTGCTATTATGAAAATGGATTCAGAAATTTGAATAAAATACCCTAATTTTTTTTGTGTCTTTACTACAACCATAAATTGTACAGATTGTATTTAATGGAAGTGATTTTTTTTTTTTCTTTTGAATTATTTCCCTTGAATCATCAAAAAAATACAAATTAGTTTTGGTGCCTTTGAGACCTGGGCATTACAAGGGAGTTAGTCTTTCTGAGAGCTGACAATCAGTTGGAGTTGGATGTGGCAGTTTGTTGTCGGTGGTTCTCAAGAACAGAGGTTGTAGCAATAAACTAACCCCTTCTCAAAGGGTGAGAAGGCAAAGCCTGGGAGGGTGGACCTAGAACTGCACAGAACAAATCCACAGCCCGATGGAATCAGACCGGGTTATAGGGTGTAGTATCCATCGGAACAGATACTACACTTCTATCTTAGCTATGTGGCGTGTGTGTGGAGCATAAACAAAATCTAATTGAGTAGCCCGATTACATATTCAAGCTGGCCAACAATTATGCAAATTAGACTAAACTGATTTGCATATTTTGAAAGTATATCAAGTTATTTATCTACCTCCCACAAGGTAAGATGTGACACAAGGTCGGGAAAGTGAGATTAGATAAGCCAGCGCTCGAGAAGTGAGCACTCTGGCCATTTAAAAATGGCCTGGGCAGCCACGTCGGCATTCCCTGGTAGGGGCGCCTCAGGCAGTAAGCAATAAACTTACTCCTCCCCAAAGAGGGGAGGCAAAGCCTGGGAGGGTGGACCTCCTAGAACTGCACAGGACCAGTCTCGTGCAGTATCCATCGGAACAGATACTACACTTTGATCTTGGCCAAAAGGCCACAAAACAACAATATTGATATGCATGAAAAGTATTCATTTAGATTATGAGGATTTCTATCCCTTTGTTATTGTGAATGTGAATGTGCATTCGCAGAACTTATCCTATGTGAAGAAACCCCAACATTTGTTGGCTTTTCAGTCGTAGGAAGAAGGCTTTGCTTGCAATATCTGTCTGAGGCTTGTGCTGTAATGTAATCAAACGATAAATGACATCTACCGTAATAGTGAAAATGGAAAAAGAGGTGGGTATAAGCTGGCTCATGTGATCCCTCAGGGAGCTGTGATCAGTTTACCTTTTGGCCAATCCGCACAGCCCTTAAAGGGACCAATCTATGAGTGTCATATGAATTCCGATATTATTATGTCAGCGGGACCACAAATTTGCAGACTGCAACCCCACGCAGAGGGGTAAAACACCCTCAGAAACGGGACTACCTGTAGGCTGTGGGTGGCGACTCGTCATGCCTTAGGATGCGATTATGGTGGCTTACTTCTGCTAAACAGGAGATCGGATCAATTGGCTGGTCACATAGGCTCTAGTATCTAAAGTTTATCCCCAACCGTATTACTCAATCTGATTCTTCTAAAAGTAAAAAAAAAAAAAACCTTACTTTTCCTTTTTATTTTCCTGCCAAATAAGTACTCGAAGGCGGTGGCTGAGGTTCAATTGTGTGAAAACAAAAAAGATTACCAATGTTTTCAAGGAGCAATGTGTTCAAGGAGCAATGTGTTCAAGGAGCAATGTGTTCAAGGAGCAATGTGTTCAAGGAGCAATGTGTTCAAGGAGCAATGTTTTCAAGGAGCAATGTTTTCAAGGAGCAATGTATTCTGGGAGTAGTGTCACTAGTGAGATGCTCTGTTTTCCTGCTCTTGAGTAATGATGATACCCTCTGTAAAATTTCCTTCTAAGAGTAATGTTTTCCAAGAGTGGTGTGATGTATTCTGAGAGCAATGTATTCTAGGAATATAAATAATTACCCTACCTATAGAATTATATTTGAAAAAACTTTATTCTGCATTAAATAACCCATAGATGGTTGATATGCCGTAAAACAAACCAAATCAATATTATTAATAGTTAAATCACTATATATAAAGAAAAGTGTGTGTCTGTGTCCAGCTAATTATCAGAAACTACACAATACACTTAAAAATCTTACATATTAAGTGTGACCAAATCAGTGAATATGGGTAAAATTTTGCTTTTTTTTCATGCTTACTGGTAGTTGTTTAAAAAATAACACTGAAATTAGGTCATTCAGTTAACTTTCTTTTTTCTTTCTATTATATTGAACCAGTTGTCATACGAAGAGAAATAGAAGTTTTAAAATATGTTACACACACTTTTAAAAATTTCTATTTTGTTATCCATAACTCCAGGCAACACCGGGTCCTTCATACAGCATATAAATCCAACAATGATATGAAAACAAAAAAATGCAACACCTAAAATACTAATCAAAAAAGTAAAAAGGTATTATTTTTTAGTCAAATGTTCATAATATTTTGCTTCAACTTGTTCGAACAATAAGATTGAAATAAAACGCTTGTATGATTTGCTTCGAAAGTAACAGACGATAAAAATAAGGAAAACAACTGTTCGTCTTTTTGAATTAATACCGATTCAAATGCAAAATACCGCAGATTTTTAAATATTTAAATCCGCGTCATCGGTTTAACGCCCGTTTTACTTGCTGGCATAAGGTCTCATTTTAGTATCTCATTGTATTGTATCCTTAAATCCCTTTTTGCTTTTTTTTCGAATAAAAAAATATTTTTTTTATTAAATAATAAATTACAAAAAAAAAAAAAGCAACAAAAATAAGAACCATATCAACCGTTTTATGAGTTAATTAATGCACAAAATACCTAAATTGTACACAATTTATTAGAAATAAATAGATTTTTTTCCTCAAATAGCTGGTGGGGGAAATAAATATTTGCTTTTACAGAATATATCTGCTCTTGTGAGTTAACAAGACGCAGAATCCATTAATCAAAGACATTAATGCCTACTCAAGCACGGGTGGAGGAACATGATCGAATGTCTTTTCCAGGTTGATGAAAACAAAGAATAACTTCTTGTTCTTGGTGAGATATTTTTCCTGCAATTGCCTCAGAACGAAAATAGGATCCATTGTGCAATGCCCAGGCATAACGCCAAACTGCAGAATACAGAGTTGCTGCCAACACCAGATGTGCAAACATCACAAAGAAACTTATCAGAATCCTTCAGAGTATGCAGTGATCATGACCCTCGTCTTCTCCATGTTGGTTTTCCATAGGTTGAACTATGCACTCAGTTCTTCTTCATATTCAGCAATGATTACTAAATCATCGGCATACAATTCCCAGCGCATCCTCTACAGAATTCTGCAGATAATTCCTCAAACACAATGATGAATAGCAAAAGACTGAATACTGAACCTTCATGGATACGGAAGTGGTTGACAAGAACCCTGTTCCTAGTATTGCTGGACAATCCACACATCAAAACAGTCTTCTCATTGCCTATCAAAGTTTGAAGAATACGGTAGAATGCCTTTTCCAGGTTGATGAAAACTTCTTGTTCTTGGTGAGATATTTTTCCTGCAACCACTTCAGAATGAAAATAGGATCCATTGTGCAATTCCCAGGCATAGCGCCAAACTGCATGTCATTAATTGCAATACTCTCCCAAATGCACTTTCCTATCACTCTCTCGATTTACCTTCATAACCTCATCAAACAGTCTCAGTCTGCGATAATTGCCTCTTTCCAATTCATCACTCTTTCCCTTATTTATGTTGATGATAAAACTATCTTCCCAATCAGATGGAATATTACCATTTTTGATCGGCATGTTCGCAAAACCAATCACTAAAATATCAAGTCATTCCAGATGCCTTCAACATTTCTGCAGCGATACAGGAAGACGCGGCTGTCTTGTCTGTTTTCATCTTGGCAATAAACGCTACTACCATTTCCACAGAAATATGAATGGGTGGACGGACCAGCACCAGAGTTTGTCAACATCCCAAGAGAACTCCTCATTGAGAAAGCAACCATGATGCTATCTTTTTTCGCTAAGTCGCCCAACGAAAAATCCCCAGCATCATCCCTGACAGATTTGTCACCAACTACTTTTTTGATTCTCCCTTTGCATGTGTTTGACAGTCCTGAATATATCATACATACTAGAAAACATATCAAGCCTTACCTTCTCAGTGTCTCAGTATAGACACCACTCTTGGCTACACACTTTTACAGAAGGTAGTCATCCGTACAGAAGGTAGTCATCCTTACTATCACCTTGCTTTCACATCTTACATCATTTCTCGGACACAGCAGAGCTCACAGCTTCATCTCACCACTGAGTAACTATCTTCAGATGACGTCTCATGCTTATACCACAAACCTTTTTTGATCAGCATGTTCGCAAAACCAATCACTAAAATATCAACAGCCATACCAGATGCTCAACCCTAACCCTGTGAGAAACACGTTTGATATAAAAAACAAAAAAACTTTGTCAACCCAGCCCTCTGCCAGAAGTACGATTAACACGTCCATTTCTTGTTAATCCACCCAAAAGAGCTTGTGTCTAGAGTCCTTTCAAGAAATCATTCTTGCTGATGCCTCCCCCCCCCCCTCCACCTAACCTCTTGAATGCAGCAGAGGTCAATCCCGCTACTACCAGACTCCCTCTCGGTATTATAAGAAACTTGAAAATCTTCTCGTAATAAAAGCTACTAACCAAACTTGACTGTTTATCCACATCGAGAAACGTTCTCCTCTGTCGTATCTTGAGCCACGTATGGGACTAAGAGGTTAGGGTAAAGCTGACTCTGCACCCAAATCAGCTTTGTGTAGGTCTCCAGATGACTTTAAAATACCTCACACGCATATGAAGGTTAAAATCAATTTTTGAACCCATAAAAGATGGCAAGAACTCTGGAATCATAACACAAACAACAAGTTATTCTCCATTTAAGTCCAACTTAAGAGAATGGAAACCAGGCTTTAAAAAATCTAAAAAGCAACAGATAATATTTTTGAAAATCAACACATGGTGCAATTTAAATGAAAAAAATCATTTTTTTTTAAATTTTTTTAATTTATTTTATTTATTTTTTATTTTATTTTTTTAAATTTAATTTAATTTATTTTATTTTTAAATTTTTATTTAGTTTTTTTTTTTTTAGTTTTTTTTTTTTTAGTTTTTTTTTTTATAATTTTATTTAATTAACTTTTTTAATTTTTATTTAATTTATTTTTTTATTTTTTTTTAATTTAAAAAAAATTTTTTTTTTTTTTTAATTTTTTAAAATTTTATTTATGTATTTTTTTTGTGCAAGCTTTCGTTGTAAAACAACTTTGTCACGCGAGACTGTCTTATAGTTTGTTTTTTTTCTTCTTCCTCATTTTGATGGTATTAACCCCAAGGGGTCTCAAATCACGGTAGAGGCGCAGAAAAACATGTCAAGTTGTAAAAGACATTAAGTAGAGTCCGGTCGATGTTTGGTGCAGATTGGTGCTTTTTGAATAAAGAAATCAACAATATCTTTGAAGCACCCGTGAAAATGTATTTAAGGGAAATATTTTTGAAAATCAACATGAAGTTGTAAAAGATGTTATAAGTATAATCATTTAAATTTAAGTATAATCATCATGTTCTTCTGCCTCTACTGTGATTCGACCCCTCGGGGTTAATACCATCAAAATAAGGAAGAAGAAAAGAAAAAAAAACTATAAGACAGTCTCGCCTGACAAAGTTGTTTTACAACGAAAGCTTGCCAAAAAAAAAAAAAAAAAAGATTAAATAAATGATTTTTTCATTTAAATTGCACTGTGTTGATTTTCAAACATATTTCACTTAAATACATTTTCATGGGTGCTTCAAAGATGCTGTCAATTTCTATGGATAATAATATCTTGTTTACTTATAGGCCACACACATTCAACAAAAAAAACAAAACAAAAAAAAAAGCACCAAAAAAAAATCAAAGCAAACTCCATTAATAAATATTTGTAAAAATAAATAAATAAAAAAAAACACCAAAAAAAACACGAAAAAAAAAATCACTGACTCAAGCAAAACTTCATAAGACTCTTCAATAAAATTTAGCTTCAAACTATCTTAAAAGAATATTAAATAAAATAAAAATTATGTGACAATTTGATTTGGCATTAAATAAACTCATTGATAGCTGATATGCTGAAAAACAAACAAACAAAAAAACAATCCACTTCTGCCGATGACCTCAGCAACTTCAGCCGATCTACCTCCCATGGTACCAACGTTCTATGAACAAGTTTAGAAGCAATCGGAATCAAAACCGTTAAGCGGGATTTCACATAATGATGATCTGACGGGCGCACATTCAGCCCGACCGAGAACGACACCTTTGACCGAGTTTCCAGTCTCGTTATCATGGAAAATTTAATTTGGTACAGTCGGTTAGACTTGACACCAACCTGTTACAGATCAGAGGTCTGTGTTTTATCAAGACACAGCCTCTAAGTGAGTTATCAACAATGGTCAACAGTCTTCGCTCAACCAAGTCAGTTAGGGTGTCAAACGCCGAACACCTACACAAGTTTATTGTTTTACAACGGGCATCTGGTGCATTTTATGGAGACACATCTGACTCGGATGAGTTCCACACCACCTCAAGAATGAACCACCGGTTGGTCTGGGACTGGTTATTCACAATTAGCCACTATACCCTGTCGGCGGGGCTTAGAATTCACCGACTGCAACCCTATGCAAAGGGGTAAGACCCCCCTCCCCCCCCCAAAAAAAAAACAAGAAAAAACGGGGCTCTGTTGGCTGTGGGTGGCGACCTGTGATGTTTTAGGACGGGATCTTTGTGGCTGAGCAGTCCATGGCCCAGTTACATAAATGGTCACGTGACCTGCAACACTTTACTTTGGCCCTTACTACGGCTAGACGGGAGATCGGAGAGGCTCGATCCGATCAATCGCCTTTTAGCCAAGATCAAAGTGTAGTATCTGTTCCGATGGATACTGCACTCCATAGACTGGTATCCTCTTGGCCTTCGGGGCTTGATTTACGCCGGTCTATGGGACGGTCCTGTGCAGTTCTAGGTTCACCCTCCCAGGCTTTGCCTCCCCTCTTTGGGGAGGAGTAAGTTTATTGCTTACTGCCTGAGGCGCCCCTACCGGGGAATGCAGACGGGGCTGCCCAGGCAATTTTTAATGGCCAGAGTGCTCACTTTCTCGGGCGCTGGCTTTTCAAGTCCCACTTACCTGACCCGACCTTGGGTCACATCTTACCTTGTGGGAGTAAGATAAAACTGACCTTATGCCTAACCTCCCAGGGAGGTAAATAACCCGATCAATCAGCTGATCACGACATGGCAAAAGTTCATCCCCAACCGTATTATTCAATCTGATTCTTCTAAAAATCAAAAACCTTTCTTCTCCTTTATATTTTTTTCCGCAATTAGATACTAGAATGCGGTGGCCGAGGATGAATCGTGTTGAGAACAAAGAAGATTACCATTACTACGACTTGAGAAATCTAAAGAACCTATTTAAAGATACAAATGAGACCAAAATCCTAGACTTCATCAAAGAAATTGGACTGTTAAAAAAAAAAAATGTAATTTCAAATTTTTTATTTCATTTTTTTTTTTTTTTTTTTTTTTTTGAAAAACAATATAAAATAATTACCATACCTTGGGATTCCATTTGACAACTTTATTCACAATTAAATAACCAATAAATGGTTGATATGCCGTAAAACAAACCAAACCCAGCACATGAGGACCCCATTGATAAGAGATGATTGCTCCACACTTTTATAGACATTGCCAGATATTCCATAGCTAGCAAGTTTGTGAAGCAACCCATTGTGCCAGACCCTACCAAAAGCCTTTGATAGGTCAAGGGCTATTGCTCTAGAAACAAAGTAATATTACAGTTAATACATCAACCATTGACCTTGCAGGATGAAATCCTTATTGCTTGTCGTTAAGCAGATAGCTAAGTAGCTTAGAGCTTAATAGATAAAAGAAACTTTTGAATTTATTTATTATAATAATTTAAATATTACTAAAATATTCTCATTCTTAGCATAAGAATAACTATTAACTTAATATCCTTTGAATAAATAAAACGAATGTCATTTTTAAGTGAATTCTATCTATGACGTCTCATTCGATTTTGGAGCAATTTATTTTGAAATGGGCGAAATTTTATTTGGCAAACAGCAACACCAGTTTCTTTCCAAGAACTTCTTATTTGTGGAACATGTTAAGAGATTGCTTCCCTGCAGGCTACAATATGGTCGCCTTGAAATCCAGTGTCAACAAATATTTGTCATAAACTGTTCTCATTCAAATTTTGTTCATTCTGGTCATAATTTTCAATCCTCTCATAATATTCTTCATCATTCAACAGACAATCTATCCATCGTATTAATTCTTCGTGGCTTTTAGCTTTAATAAATGGGAACCCATCAGTATTAAAAAAAATGTATTTTTTAAATTAAAAAAAAGATCTAGTGGATATTTTATTTTTTTGCTACATCTTTGATCAGACGACGACTTTTATCCAAGGGCGATAACTCTTTCTTTTGATCCAAGGGCGATAACTCTTTCTTTTGATCCAAGGGTGATAATTCTTTCTTTTGATCCAAGGGAAACAATTATCTGCCTTGTTAGGTTGCCTCAACAATCTCATTTTTTTTTTAAATGGTTCTGGGAGCTGATAACATACATCGTCATCACATTCTGTTTAACGTCCGCTTTACATACTGGACGATTTTTTAGAAATTGACTTCCAAACTAACCTATCTCTGGCGTAGTTATTTTTTTATTTATTATTTATTTCAACTTAGTTCACCCCCAAACAAGGCAAGTTTCCACTGTAGACATTAGGGGGCTACTGAGAATTAGTGTGAAAGTTTTGGATATCATCCTAAATTGGAAGCTGCGCACCGAGATGCTTGTTCACATTAGTTTTAAATTTCTGCATGTTGGTACAGTCAGGGGAGCAGGGAGGGAGTTCCAAAAGCCGGCCGCTCGAGAAACGAAGCTAATGGAGTAGAAGGCTCTTCGGTATCATCGTGAGACCTTCGCAGTGAATGGGTGGGATTTAGCCGATTGTCGGGTTGGTCGAGTGTATTTATGTATTTATCCCATCCTTATCACTTCCTCCCATGTTTTACTCAGACTTCTCCTGTAAACTGACCATGCTACCTCAACTGTTCTACATCTTCTAACCCAAGAACTCTTATCTATTCTTTCAATATGGCCATACCAACAGTCTCTTGTTCGGCACCCCCTCCTCCTGTACTGTTGAGATTTAATCTTCCTCTGAGGTCATCAGATCTAAGCCTGTCTTTAAGATTAAAAATTACAGGCTGAGATCCGCTGATATGCATACAAAGGTAAAAAGCATTTTATGATACAGAAAAAAAAAAGAAAAAAAAAGAGCGGCTATGAATGAAAACATTTTCTTGAATTAAAAACAAAAACAAACTTTATTTAGAGGAAAAAAAGGAGAAAAAATGTTTACACGTAAATGAAGCAAATGCAATTTTACAGTTTTTTGTTGCAATTCTTTTTTTGCATGGGAATTGCTTTGATCGCAATCCGTTCATTCTGAGATGTTCAATGTTCTTTTTAAACAACACTCACGCTCGCACACACACACACAAGTAACTATGGAGCATCGTTTCTATAATACATAACAAAAACTAATGAAACAATTGAAAACATTTAAAAACCCAACAAGAATCTGTGGTTGGCAACAAGGTCCAACTAAACTGTTAGAAAAAAAAAATGACAAAGCAATTTCCACTGCAAAAGTCTCCAGCTAAGGATGCTCGACAGACGCAAATCAAGGGGGTCTTGTGGGTGCATACCAAACAAAAAAAAATTAACATAAATGCCAAAAAAAAAAAAAAAGTAGGACAAACATTCAGTGTTTGAGGCCATTTTCATTATTGGCCCACCGTCGTGAATGCTGATTTTTAAGCATTCCTTTATTCAGAGTTTCAGGTTTGGGGGGGAGAGTGTTAGTAATTTTATAAACAGCAAAGTGTATCATCCATTTTTCAAAAATTTCTTAACTACTTTTAATTTAGTTTTTAATTGTAATTCTGTACAACATTTACTGAAACAACTCAAAAATGTTTCCAAGAATCTTCAGAAACAGGAAATCGGAGTTTTAAAAATGAGGAGAAAAAGTTTGTCAGTTTTTTTTGTTGTTTTTTTTTAGTTTTTTTTTTTTTTAGTTTTTCAGATCAAAATTTTCAAAGTTGTGCAAATTGTTCTTCATCTTTGCATGGATATTTTGCGTAAAAAATTAAAAAAAAATTTTTTTTTAAATTTCACAATGAAACTCAAACATTATTTTCAATTATATTTTTTGGAGAATGTTAATCAAAATTTAACGGAAAAACTATTTTTAAAGGACTGCTGCGGTGCACGAATCGTTTGAAGTTTTATCATAGGAAACAAAATGCTAACAATTAAAAATAGAGGAAATGGATAAAAGTCAAAATTTCTGGTTAGTATTAGTCAAATGTTGGATGTATAACAAAAATGATTTATTTACTATAGTAAATAATGGTCACAAATGAGTTCTCAAAAGAAATTTTTTTTTTAATCAGTATTTAACTCTACCTGAATTATATCAAATCATTTCTTTGTGTGGACCAATTAGTGATTGTATTTTAATTTTACATAAAAACAATTATGCAAATTTTTTTAATGATTATCACAACTTTAAAAAAAAAATTATTTTCTGTTAAAAGTCTTTATGAATACGTGAATTTTACTGTAATCTTTATTTTAAGAAAACCTAAAAAAAAACAAATGAGTCAATTTTCTGAAATCACTATATTATTATATAATATAACATATTATTACTAAATTACTCTATTATTATACTTTTAATTTGATAACATTGATTTTAATCTGTTAAAATTAATGCAATAATTTTTAATCGGCATCAAACGTAAACCATAAAAATACTGTGAATGAAATGAATTGATAAATTTGAGTTTTGAAAATCTGATAAAAATTGAACAATTTCTATGATTATAACTTTTATCGTCCAATAAATGAAGCCATGAAAATTAGGTTGATTTTTTTTTTTTTTTTTTTTAAAGAGGGGATTTAAACAAAAGCTTGAAATGAAAACAAAATAACCTACATTAAATGTTTATATTTTGAAGTTATCAATTGGAAGGTTGGGATTATGTACCCAAAATAATGTAAGAAAGAAGAAAAACTACTTATACAATGCGGAACTAAATGACTTAAACATTTATATAAACAAACAAAACGTCATTGAATAAAACTGCCAATGTTTTGTTATTACGTGATATTTACTCGAGTTTTCCCTTGAGTAGAGTTAAAAACAAGGTTGATTTTATTTTTATTTATTTTTTTATTATTATTATATGGAGAAAATCTAGCTCCCCAAAAGGGGCACTCTGAATCGGAGACCCCAAAAATTATACTCAGTCTTGAAGGATTTCTCCTTCACTGACCGAAGACAGAAAATATGAAATGTAGTATCAGAACAGATACTACGCTTCACTCCGTTGAGCTTGTCAATCCTCCAAATTTTATAATCCAACATATTTTCTAAAAAGAATTGTTCACAAGTTTTTTGTAAAAAAAATTTTAAAAAAATATCTTGAAGATTTTGGAAAACAAATAACTATTTTCTTTTGTCAGATTTAATTTCATAGAGTTAAATTTAAACTAAGAAAAATATTGCTAATTTATGTTTAATTTTTATATTTAAAATATTTTATCCCATATAGCAAATCAAGCATCAGTTTTTTTTGTTAATCACAAACATAGATAATAAATATCTTTATTAATTCCTAACATTAACAGCAAAAAATACAAGTAAATTGTATCTAGAAAGTAAATTAATTTCCCTTTCATTATAATTCAATTGTCTAGTTTTTACTAAATCAATAAATGTTCCCGCCATTAAATAAAATTCCTCCAAACAAGGGAGGTAATACGACTGTTTATTTAAAGTGTAAATAGTCAGTGTATTATCTCCCTTGGTTAGAGGAATTTTATTTATTGTTGTGAATAAGCAGATTTAACTTTTTTGTTTCTCTTCTGCTCTTATCTAACATAATGGTTTTGTAATTTATTGGTTTTAATAAATTTAATGGTTTTGTAATTTATTGGTTTTAATAAATTTAATGGTTTTGTAATTTATTGGTTTTCATAAATTTAACGGTTTTGTAATTTATTGGTTTTAATAAATTTAATGGTTTTGTAATTTATTGGTTTTAATAAATGTAATGGTTTTACTCTTTTTTTTAATTATTTATTAGTGATGTAGATATTTGCAAGTTACAACTGAGAATCATCTAGGAAAAAACAAACTATTTAACATTTTTAAATAAATTTTAGATAATTAATTTTGCGTCACTCGCTCTGATTTGACAAAGATGCCCCAATAAAATCAGAATGTCATTTCTTTTTCTGTCATACAAAGAAATATTTTTAATTTAAATTAATAATTTAAGGTGTTTTTAAAATCCATGAACATCTTACTAGCAACATACCAACAGATTTTAATAACACAATGAGCAGTGTTGGCTACAGAGACGACTTGCTGCATATTCTAGATCTTTAATACTCTAACATATAAAGTTATGTTGTCGGATTTTCAAAGTCAGACTCAAATAGCATTTAAGTTGACAAATTAAACTTATCATATGCAAAATTCTAGAAAATTTCTGTTTGTAAAAAATATCCAGTCATGTTTTAGTTGTGAGACTTATCTCTATAATAATAGTAATAGTAATAATAATAATAGTAATAGTAGTAATAATAATAGTAATAATAATAGTAATAATAATAATAATAATAGTAATAATAATAGTAGTAATAATAGTAGTAATAATAGTAATAATAGTAGTAATAATAGTAATAATAATCATAATAATAATAGTAATAATACGCTAAAGCAATTTCATGTTTGTATCTACGTTATCACCCTTCATCCTTTTTTTAAAAGATGGGATCGTATGCTCGCCAATATAGTATCTGTTCTGTCCAAAAGATAGTGCAATAATATCGGGGTCTGCATTTGCACCGGGCGTCCATAGAATGGAAATATTTTTAAGCACGGCAGCACTATACAACAGATGAAGGATACAACGGTGGAATCTCCATGGGTCCCGCTAGTTAAGAATTGTAGATTATTGGAGGAGGGAGGGAGGGGTGCATATTTGATGCAACATTTTGCAGCATGGTATGAATAGGAAAGAAATAATCTTGAGTGCAAAAACAGCCGTAAAGTAGAAATAGTTTTATTTGCAGGAATAGGATTAGTATTATCACAGTATTAAGGAAATGAAAGGTGAACAAAAAGAAAAAGGAAGTGTTCTGTTTGGTAATCAGGTTTTATAACAATACACACAAACATACACTATATATGTCTCTCACTCACACACGCACACACACACAGCAACCAAGTGACAGGAAAACTGTTAAATAGTTGGTAAGAGTGACTAATATATTGTTTCTCATCTAACCAAACAAGAAATAAATAGTTACCATGCTTACTTAAAACAAGCATCTCTCCTGGGACAGACAAAACATGAGTCACAAACAAGCTTTACATAAGTTTAAATATGTTTGAAGATGTCTACATTGTTAATTATAATGGTTTTTGACTGAATTAACTGTGCATCTATAATCGTATAGATACATAGCTATGTATGTATGTATGTATGTACAGGGTGGGCAAAAATAAGGGTCCTATTTTTAAAAATTCATAACTTTTTTATTTATTGATTTTTTTTTTTTTAATTTTTTTTTTAGAATAAGTAAAGGACCCCTACCGAAGCAAGCATGAGCCGTATTAGCCCTAAGGAACGTACCCTCATTTAGAAAACATTATTTTTGCTTAAAAAACTCAAAACAGTGTAAAAAACAATACTTTAGTTTTTGTAAGTTTTAAGAAGTGTTTTTCGGCTAAAATTTGTTTTGTTTATTTCAAAATATCTCGGAAGGGTCAGTCTACACACACATAAAGTTTGGTGAGTTTAACTTTTATTTTGTGGAAGTTATTCAAATTCAAGTTATTCAAATTTAAAGATAGGACCCTTATTTTGGCCCACCCTGTAGTAATGTTATCTAAACAAAATGTTATCATGCAAAAAATAACCCTAAATTCCAAAGGAACGGAAAATTTAATAAATAATACTGAGTATATATATATATATATATAATGTAAGATTAGTGGGAGAGAACCCCACAGAGTGCTCGATAATTAAGAAAAAAATCCAAAATAAGAGCGTAATATTTATTTATATATGTAATCACAGAAGATTAAGACAACATCGGTACCGTCGGTTTCAAATACAAATAAAGGGGACATTTAGTTGGCCTCTGATGCTGGACTCTCTTCAGCCTCTGTTTATGTTTGTTTCCTCGGAAAACTGTTCATATATTAACATGCTATGACATGAGAGTACAATCAACCTTTTTCCTTATTATAGAAAATCATAAATCAAATAAGATTTTCCAAGGAGACCAGCATAAAAAGAGGCTGAAGAGAGTCCAGCATAGGAGGCTAACTATAGTTTGGATTTGAAACCGACGGTACTAATGTTGTCTTAATCTTCTGTAATTATATATATATATATATATATATATATAATGTATATATATTGCTGCTTTTTTTTGTTGACACTCTGTTTGCCTAGGTAATACCCTTAAATAAATGATTAATTTAGTTTAAGACTCGGAATAAACAAAATAAACCACCAAGAGAAAAATGTGACGATGGAGATTATGGTCTACAATGATGTTAAAACCAAACAATTATTTATTGTAAAGCAGGAAAAATGAGTTATTCGTACAAATTCAGCCTTCACTAATCATTGTGCTTGTTAGCCAAACGGTTAAAATGACATCCGCTACAGGTGGTCCCTCTTTCCGATGGATAGATTTGAATCCTGTACAAATCTCATTTTTCTTTTTGTGCTTTTTCGTTATCTATCCTCAGCCCCGTGAACTTAATCAACCATTTATTTAAGAGTATTAACCACGCAAAAAATGTTTACAAAAAAAAAAGCAGTGAAATAAATAATATATATTGTTGGAAATAAATCCCAATGTTTACTATATAGTATATCTATGTCTTTCAAGTATATTTCGTTGAATATGATAGGCATTCTGTGTCTATTATGTGTATTCGATCTGTTTATTGTTTTCTCAAATTCTAAAAAACATTTGCAAGTCAAAAGAATAAAGTAAATGATACATTTCCAAAAGACATTTTGTTTCTCACTTCATTTTTCAGCAACACAAACATTTTGAAATTGTTTTTTTTTTATCTTATTTTTTTCTGATTTACAAAAATGTTAGAATTTTGTTAAAATTGATCAACATACCTAATAGACACAGAATGTCTATCATTTTCAATGAAAAATGATTGAAACAATGAATGCTGCCTAACTACATCTAAACACATGTATATGGTTATTTTATATATATGTATATTTTATATATATATGTCAAGTTGTTAGAGACGATAGTTTAAAGTGGAATAAAGTTCAGTCGATGTTGTTGCGCTGGTTTGCCGCCTTTTGAATAAGGAAATTGATAACATCTTTGAAGCACCTGTGTATCTGAATATTCATATTGAATTTTGAAAAACCAAAACATGATGCAATTTTAAATGATGAAATAATTTATTTATTTTTTATTTTTTTAGGCTAAGACTTTTTTTTTTCTTTTAAGAAAGAAAAAAAGGAAAGTCTTTCTTCTGAGAAAGATGTATTCATCGAAAGTCTTAGCCTAAAAAAATAAAAAAAATAATTTTATTTAAAATTGCATCATGTTTTGGTTTTTCAAAATTCAATATAAATATTCAGATACACGGGTGCTTCAAAGATGTTACTAGTTTCCTGATTCAAAAGGCGCCAAGCCAGCAGCGCAACAACATCGACCAGACTTCACTTTAAACTATCGTCTCTAAGAACTTGACATATTATTCTGACTTTACAGTGGATTCGACCTCCCGGGGTTAATACCAACAAAAAAAAAAGAAGATATATTTTATATTTTTTTTTAGCAATATTTGTCCTCAAATGTTTTTAAGAACGTGACTGAACTGAGTGTATCATAGCTAATTAGAAGACTGTTTACAAATGTAATCTCAAGTAACAAAAGTTGATACAATTTTTCGAATGAATTTTATCTACCAATAAGATTTTTTTTTTTTTTTTTTTTTTTTGTAATTTCTTCAGCAGCTACTTGTACTTTCATTGTTTGTACCAACCAAATGGTGTGTAACATGCAAATAGGATTTCTTATCTAACTTCTTTTTTTTTCTCTCCTGATACAACAAAAACAAAAACAGGTTATAGTTTCATTTTCTCATCGCATTGATGAGGGAAAGAGAGTGAAAGGAAGAAAATATAAAAGTGAGGAAATGCATTGTATTTCGACACGGGAGTTTACATATTTCCCTTATAGTTTGAGCTTCTGCATTCACTGCTCTAATAATAATATTAATATTAATAATAATAATATTATTAATAATAGTACAGTAGACAAAAGCAGTAATGCTTTGAACATTTTCAATTCATTTACAAATATCAAATTCTTGTCCAATAAACAATGTGAAATTTTGAAGAAAAAAAAAACGGTTTCAGTTTTTATCAAGACATAAAATTAGAATATCGTTTATATCCTTTTTTTTATCAACAGATATATATATATATATAATTTAGCAAGTAGCCTGATGCTTTCCCTTGGAAATGAAACAAGCATTTTTGTGTAGCTTCCTTGCCAGAAGTAATCTTTATACTACTATATATAATTTCTTTGGTTTATATACTCGATATAACTATTGCAAATAATCAACGTTGACATTTGTTTGATATTTGTTAATGATTTGGCACAAGGACTTCGTAATGTCCCTGGAAATGCGTGAGGTGTGCAAATAGGACAATATTTCTTTGAAAATACATTGGTGGTTGATGTTGATAACATATCAGTTGTAGACGTATATAATTTAACGAAGATAAAATAATCCATCACGATAAACAAAAACCAAAAAAATGTAATAACAGTAGCGATGATTATGAATCGAAGAGACAAAATAAAAAAATCTGTGGCGGCATCTAATGCCATCAAAGCGGTCATAAGTACAGAGCGATTGCACCAAAGCCACATAACAATCGAGGGGACGATGAAGGTTTTTAAAAACGAATGGATTTTCGGGTTGCTCATCGTTCATATATTAAAATGCTATGACATGAGAGCACAATCAACATTTTTTCCTCATTCTAGAAAATCATAAATCAAAATACTGATCAATTATACCAACATCGGAAATAAAATGTCTATTCGAATAACATTCCAGTTACAACTGGAATGTAACGTGAATACAGATACAACGTTATTTGCATACCTGTGGCTGAACAAGTGTTTGTCTTTCAATATTCCAACCGTACCAGATAAAAGGAATCATTAAGTAGAATTACTATATTGAGGGAGGACGAAGCAGATAAAAAATGTGTATGTGTGTGTGGGTATATATATATATATATATATATAAGAATTTTCTTTGAAAACTCATGAGTTAAGAACTTTAAGGTACTTTGCCTGAACATTGAATTCTAATAAAATTTGATTCGCACCTTCATTTTATATTATGCTATATATATATATATATATCATCCACAGACAGCTGTTTCGTCGTATCACGGTTCTTCAGTGTGGCAAGTGTTTTCACGCTGAGACTCAAAACCCGATTGTAACACCAGATCTCTTGCAAATATGATCAGCAGTCAGGAATCTTACCTCTACGCTATCGAACTTGCCTCGACAGTAAGAGAGATTATAACACGTATGTCTTTTATTTTTACATTCACACACATACATTATATGTAATATATATACACACACACACACACACACACACACACACAGATGATAGTTATGGAATTAATAATCCAACGTAATAAAAAGGAAAACTGAAAATTGTTTACGTTTATCAACGTTTCATCTTTATTGTTAAGATTTTCTCAAGATGACTGATGTCATGACATAAGTCAAAATTTTACGCAACATTCACGACAAAACTTTGTACATTTCCATTTCTTGTTAACATCAATATTTAAAAAAAATAAATAAATAAATACATAATTCATAGACACCCCATATTTTGAATTTTAACGTCTTTTTTTAAAAAAACAAACAAAAAAAAACTAAACATTCTTTCCACGTTATAGACGCACCACATATTTCAAATTCTAACTTATATGTTTCTCTTCACATCAGTCATCTTGAGGAAGCCTTTGAACAATAAAGACAAAATGTTTTCCTTTTTTCATATATTAGGGCTTGTGATGAAATAAATATATATATATATATATATATATATATTTATGTCTTCAGGTGCACATATTTTGATAAGAAAAAATACCAAAAAAAAAACAAAAAAACTGCACATCAATATTGATGTCGAACAGGCTAGCATCTTGTTTGGAGGTTTCTCCAATGGTTATATCTTTGGATTAATGTTTAAACAATTCAAAAAAAATTTTTTTTTTTTTTTAAATTTTCTCTGGAACAATAATTTGGGTGATAATGGATTTTTGCATTCTGCGAATGGTCCTTCATCGTGAATATAAATATCAACACATCCCATGTACGACCGTAACGGTTTGTTAGTTTGCTTTACAGCAGAGACATTGTTATCATCAAGAGGCAGTTCAGTCAGAAATCGGTTTTTCTCATCATTGTAATATTTCTTAGTTGCTCAAAATATGGACAAATACTGATGCCAATGTCTTTGTAAATTAGAGTGATCAGTTTGTAGCCAAATTATTCCCACAGATCAAAAAAACAAAAAAATGTTGAACACTTCAAGTATGAGAGGGGTGGAGTCCTTAAAACGTTAGCCTCCCTCAATTCTTCCCGTTTTTCTTATGCCATTTTATTTAAATTGATCAAACTACAGCTCTAGATTGATGAGCTGGACTTGATTTTCGTCTGACCCGATCATTTAGCCAGCAAAACTTTGCTATCATATTAAACTTAATGAGTTGATAACAATCTTTAACACAGCAATGTCTGTATCATCCCTACCAATCATCAGTCAAAATATGAGTCGCTAGGAAATTTTTTTTTTTTTTTTTTTTTTTAGATGGGGAATAATACTTTGTATTATTCAGACTACTATTCTCATCTTGGATGTTGTTCTAACAACGTTTCGGCCGATGTAACCTCCGCCATTCAAGTGCATCTGGTCAAACTGAATCTTTTGTATTATTCGAACTACTGTTCTCATCTTGGATGTTATCATCACGTTTTGGTCGATATAACAACCTATGACCTTCAGGTGTGCCTTATCAAAGATAAGAAATTTCTAACGGAACCGTTTATTAAATCCACGGGGGTAACTTGCTCTCGTTCTATCAGCAATAACCGGGTAGAAGTTTTGAGTAATTTTTAATTGTAGAGATTTATCTACCCCCACAAGGTAAGATGTGACACAAGGTCGGGAAAGTGGGATTAGAAAAGCCAGCGTCCAAGAGGTGAACACTCTGGCCATTTAAAAATTGCCTGTGCAGCACCGTCAGCATTCCCCAGTAGGGGCGCCTCAGGCAGTAAGCAATAAACTTACTCCTCCCCAAAGAGGAGAGGCAAAGCCTGGGAGAGTGGACCTCCTAGAACTGCACAGGACTGTCCCTGTCCCATAAGCCGGCGTAAATCAAGCCCCAAAGGCCAAGACAATACCAGTCTATGGGGTGCAGTATCCATCGGAACAGATACTACACTTTGATCTTAGCCAAAATGCCAAGAAAATTGTATTCTTAGTCTCGCCATCCATACTGAGGATTGAACCTTCAACCTCCAGAAGACTGTCACTTAGAACTAATTATTAATTAGCACTTTTATCCGTTGTGCCACGGTTCCTTGGTAATATTTATTTTGAGTTCTAGAACTTATATGGAATGTCAAACTTCAGTTTGAATTCCGCATAAGTTCTTGAGTAAATAAATAAAAAAGAAACAAGAAATGAAGTTCAAAATTCTGTATATGTTTTAGAGTTTAAAAAGATGTACATGAAGAAGGTCGGAGGTTACATAAGTGGAAACGTTGTGAAGATAACAACGAAGATGAGAAGAGTAGTCGGGATAATCCAAATAATGGATATGAGTTAACAAATAGCAATACAAATGAAGTAACAAAATTATTTTTAAAACGCTAATAAATAAATCATTTAAAATATCTTCATGTTTTTTTTTTTTTTTAATTTAAATTGTATAAGAACTCAAAAGCTGCACAGTTTTTAAGCAAGTTTGCAGAAAACGTAGACACTAAATTATTTGATACTTTTGTTTTATTAAATCGATTTTCTGTGTTTCGGAATTTTTTAGATGAGGATTGATAATTTGTATTATTTCGACTAGTGTTCTCATATTTCGGCCAATGTGATCTCCGACTTCATTGTGCTTTGTCAAATTTTGGAATCTGTACGAAATTTCAAAAAACGGTTCAGTTCGAAATTCCGTACACATTCCAGAGTTCGACAACACGCACCTGAAGATGGTTGGGGGTTAGATCAGCCGAAACATTGTGTGAGAATAACATCCAAGACTAGAACGGTAGTCCGAAATAATACAATCAATTTCCTTATTGAAATTAAATCTATCAATTTATATATAAATCTTGAGTTTAAATCATTTTGTAAGTATACTGCAAAAACACAAATAATAAAATGCTCTGATCCTGCAGAAAAACAGAGTATCAGCATTTTTTGGTATTTCTTATAATTTTTTGCTACTTGAAGACCACAAAATAAACAGGAAATGTTTTCTTACTTTCTTCACTGCAGAAAGAAATACTCAGAAAATATTCAGAAAAATAAAATCGAACTAGAAACTGATGCGATAACAATAACGTTCTTTTATTCTTAAGTTTTATTTACAATTACTTAAGTGATTTTGAAGTAAAAGCAACATCAAAAGAAATGGTGATAAGAATATATATATATATATATATATATATATATATATGAGGAATAAAAGAAACAATGTTTCAGACAAAAAATAAAAATGGAATAAAGGATAAGCTAATCAACAACTAGCAAAAATAAACTCAAAAACACATTGAAAAGTTCTACCAAAATATTTCGATTGTTAAAGTACAATTACCATCAATTGGTAGCAGAACTTTAATTAAAAACAAAAGTTTTCAAATTTATACAAAGAACACAATTTGGGGAAAAAATAGTCACGTGTAATAAACAGTAGAAAGGGAGAAAGAAAGAAAGAATTGTTAAAAAATAAAAAGAAAAAAATCAGCAGTTAGCATATAAACGCCGATCGGAAACGCCGTAAGTTAATAAAGTGGGAAGGAAGATTAGTAGTAATTTAAAATGAATGACAGCAAGGAATTAAACAAATAAGGAGGAGGAGGAAGACGGACTCAAAGTAGTAGAAGTTATCTGTTATCATATTCGTTTAGGTTCATTCCGATTAGAATCGATCTGGCAGAAGATGTAGAAATATTATAGAATCCTGGTCTTTGAATAATTGTTCTTATGACGTAGGATTAAACAATTGATGATGATTGTATTTTAACAATCGAAATATTTTGGTAGAACTATTCAATATGTGTTTTTGAGTTTATTTTTTCTAGTTGTTGATTTGCTTATCCTTTATTCCATTTTTATTTTTACATATATATATATACTTTAATAAATAACTTCAGTTATCACATATTTTGTATGTTCTTTCTATAGAGGGAAGCGTGACTTAGATAATCTGAAGTAAGATCCTATAATTCACCCGCAACAGGAATAACATTTTAGAACTATCAATAAATGAGTCCGAAAAAGGTACAAATAGAAACTTTAAAAAAACACATTTGTATATTTTGAGTTATTGGTGATCCATGCAAAGAGCATTCCTTTTGATATTTGTATATATTTATCGATAATTTTTGCATATATAAAAGGTTCCATGGACACGTGTTTCTGACTATCAGCTGTCATCAGCATCAACACTATACAAAAAACACACATATATAAGTGATTTTTTGAAGGCTTTTATATATATATATATATAAATGCTCTGTACCCTCTAATCGAGTATCATCGAGCTTATTTTTATTGGCCTAATCCCGGTCTTCACTGAATAAACTATCTTCTAAGTGAAAAATCTAAATCTATATATATATATATATATATATATATATAAACTGATGATAGTTATGCAATTAATAATCCAAAGGAAAGCCGAAAATTGTTCGACATTTCATCTTTATTGTTCAAAGACTTTCTCAAGATTCCTGATTTGAAGAAAAACATTTATAATCTGAAATATACGTCATAGATGCAGCACATGTTTCAAATTTTAAATTCTATGTTTTTCTTCAAATCAGTCAGCCTGGGAAAATCTGTGAACAATAAAGATGAAACGTCGATGAATAATTTTCGGTTTTCATATATTATTTTTAATATTTGCAATTAAATGAGGAATGTTTGATAAAAAAAAATATGCTTATCATTCTCGACTGACACTTAAGCTAATCGTGAAAGTAAATTTAATACCAAATCGAATAAAAAAAAAATATATAAAAAATTTTTTTTTTAAATAAATATTGAAAAAAAAAAAAATAAATAAAAAATTAAAAAAAATTTTTTTTTTTTAAATATATAAACAAATACAAATTAAAATAAAAAAAAAAAATATATAAAAAATATAAATATAAATGAATAAAAAAAGACTTAGCTGTGATGCTAATTTACATGTAAAATACCATACAACAAATTCTAAAATAAAACTATCCGTAATTAAAAAATCAAAAAAATCTTACGTTTAAAATTTTTGAGATGAGGATTGATTACTTAGATTTTTCGGATTACTATACTCCTCTTAAACTGAACCCTTTATTTAATCCATGGGGGTAGATTGTCCTTGCTCTGTCAGCCATGATTTAAATAAAGCGTTCTTCATAATTCCATATAGGTTCTTCCCAAGTTCAAAACAATGCACCTGAAGAAGGTCGGAGGTTACATCAGCCGAAACATTGCGAAAATAACAACCAAGATGAGAATAGTAGTCCGAATAATCCAAATAACACAAAAAGCTCTGAATTATTATCATTATTATTATTATTATTATTATTATGGAGAAACATTGATAACCTGGTATCTTTATCAAATTACAATACATTTTGCACTTTACACAGATTTACAGATGCTTTATAGCAATTAAAAAAAAAAAAAAAAGTATAACTTAATATAATTTGTTAGTTTAAAATGAGGTGAGAAATGTGAATTTGCTTTTTCTTCAAAATTGACCGTTTTCAGCAACATTTACACAAATCTGTAATTTGAACAAAAATATTCATCACAAAGATATCAATTTATGAAAAAAATAATTAAAGATTAAAAGGGTTTATTAAGAATTTTATTAGAAGGAAATAAATTTAATAAATAAAAACTAAATCTTTTCAAATATAATTTTACTATGAAATATAAAATATGCTAAAATAGTTTCTCTGATTGTTTTTGTTTTTTTAAATCGCAAATATGCTGAGGATTGAATTATTATTGAAATGTTTTCTGCAGTGGCGACTCTAGCGGTTGGGCTTGTCTGCCTCAGCCCAAGTGTATTGGCATTCAAGCTAAAAGAAGAGTGGAAAATAAATAAATAGAATTAACTTTATCGGGCTAAGTAAATCAAGCTCTGATCAAACACTTAATATGTAATGTGTTTATTGCTTTAATTTCATAAATATTTTTAGAATCTAGAATGACTTGTTTAAAAAAAAATTAAAAAAATTTTTTTACTACAACATATTTTCAAATGTCCATTTTAAATTATTTACTCTGTATGGTATAAGTTTTTTAGCAGAATGTATTAATTGAAAAAAAAAGGAAAAGAAAATGGCCGATTAAATTTTGTGAAACTTGAATGCATGCATGCTTTTCGAAATGAGCTCAGCAGATGTCGTCAGAATCAAGCTCAACTCTTGACATCTGCGGTTAGGTTAAGGAAAGAGAGTGAACAGGGGAAAATAAATAGGCAAATATATCAGACTTGTTCTCACTCTTTTTCATACGTTACTGGAATTCTTTTTAAAAATGTTTATAAAATTATAACAATAAATATTAAAATATAAAAAAAAGGTTTCAATTCCATACAAAAACTTTTCATTTTATCTACGTTATACCTATAGTATATTCTGTTAGCTTAAATCACCACTGAGTTTCTGAATCTCTTTCTGTCAGAGGATTTTTCCTTCAGTAAATAAAGAACTTGTTATTGTTGTTTAAACTTATTGGTTGTTGAATGAAGAGCGTATGTCCAGTTAAGTTTAACAAAATGTCCATAACTATTTACAACCACTGAGTGCAGAAGTTCTACAAGCATCTAAATAAGCAGATAAAAAGTGATAATCTTGTGAAAAATGAAAACAAACAAAAAACGATTACTTTATTATAGTTTTTGGTGCTTGTTCAGTGCTTCGGCCATATGGAAAAATTATCTATTTATGAAAACAATATCATGTACTTACTCAGTGGTATTTTATTGTTCAATGTTGAAAAAAGTAGGAAAAATTATCCACTAGAACTTTAACTACAAGTATTTTCCCATTTTACGTATTATAGCAATCGCTTCGATGAGTATGCCTACATCTTGTTTCGTTGGACACAATTCAAGGGCAGATAATTTGCAAATTATGAGAAAATACTTGTAATTAAAGTTCTAGTGGATAATTTTTCCTACTTTTTTCAACATTGAACAATAAAATACCACTGAGTAAGTACATGATATTGTTTTCATAAATAAATATTTTTTCCGTATGGCCGAAGCACTGAACAAGCACCTAGTTTTTAATTCTACATTTATAGTTTTATCACAGAAGACATTCAACTCCGTATATACACTTATGTCTTAGTGTTGTTTGTTATCCTTTTATTTCGTACATTAGTAAGAATAACCACTTAAAAAAAAAAAAACAACTGAATATTTTTTCATGTTTCGTTATTAGAGAGAAAGATTATTTCAGCTGAAATGACTTAGCGGGTTGTATTGAATTGAGATCTGAAAAAACAAACAGAACAAAAGAAAGTCTACGAAAATATTTTGTAATCATAGTTAAAAAATAATGATTAAAAAAAAAAATGTCATTCCAGCCAAGTTTAAAATAAAACTATCAAATAAAAACATCCGGTTTTTTTTTTTTTTTTTTTTTTCTTTCAACATTTATCTGGAATCTTTCTTTTTTTTTTTTGTTTATTCCATAATTTAAAAAAAAAAAAAAATTCACACTTTACATACACAACTATTTCTATGATTTGTAGGGAAAGATTTTCGAACAGGATTCGGTAATTTAAAACTTACAAATCCTAAATGTTTCTTTTGTATCAAAACCAGTGTTGTTAATAATGTGATGATGGCGACAATGGAGTTGAGATAATAAGATTTAAGTTTTGTTATTAATAATAATAATAATAAAATCAGTTTTTAAAAAGTGTACTACTAATTCCAGAAATATTAGTTTTTATGAAGAATTGGAAACTGCTTATACCATAAGGAAGACATAGAACCATCAATAATCCAATCCATTCTGCATTTTCTGACCTTCAACGGATGCAATATTATTTACGTATCTCTACATTAATAAATTGTGTGACCACTTGTCGTGTGTCTGTGTTTTTCACAACGACATGACTTACATATTGTTTTATTTAGTATTGAATATTTATTGAAATCAAAATTGCAATAGCATGAACTAAACGAAAATTTAAAAAAAAAAAAAATTTAGTTTTCATGAAATCTACCAGAATGTACTCACTTCCGGTTTAAAAAAAACAAAAAGAAAACGTTCATCTGACATGCATACACACTAAAGATAACTCTAAAAATACAGTCACGCATATTCAAAGTGTGTTTACTTTTTAAAGAACGCAGACATTTGAAATAATGTTGCATTAAGATCCTGAAACAAGAATAAAAGTAAATAGGGACTCCCAGACAACACTGGGTACTTACAGTTAAAAAAAAAAAAAAAAAATGGATATCGCTACTTAGTAAGCTTAGTTGCAATAATTGTTTTTTTTCTATTTCTTATGGCTGAAAATTTTCAAACCCATACACAATTTCTATTTAATTATAAAATCGATTTCATGTTTTTTGTTAATTAAAATATGTATTTTTAACGTAACAATAACATTTGATCCCAGAATATCTTTTTTAATATTTAAGCTTGCTGATCTCAATAGTTCAGAATTAAAAAAAAAAAAAAAAAAAAAAAAAATTCCAAACTTCCCAAGAGTTCCTTCCGGACAACACCGGGTAAATACAAATAGTATACAATATATATGTATATCACTAATGATGGTGGTGGTAGTAGTAGTAGTAGTAGTAGTAATAACAATATATCAAAAGTAACAATGTCAAATGTTTCTTTTTTTTTTTTTCTTTTAATTTCATATTTGCACAAACGAATATTCATGTTTGGCTCAAATGATAAAAACTTGGACTCATTCAAAATGCTACTCACTATATTTCTGTAGATTGAAAAGAAAATATATTATTTAAAAAAAAGATTTCTAAAAAAAAAAAAAAAAAAAAATACCATCTTACTGATCTTTTACAATTTCTTGAGTTTTTTTTTTTTTCTTTGGTAGCAATTCCGCTTACGATGTGGCTACTATCAACAATGTGAGCGGACCGAAAAGAAATTGACCCCTCTTCCCTCGAAAGATTAATCAGTATGAACATGAAGTGAACAAACCGGTCAAAGGCCAAATAGCCGTTATTAAAATATGAAAATATAAAAGACTTCTTTCCCAAGCAGTAAATAATACAGAGATATACGTTTGATTTGGAAATAACTCATTTTGTCACGGACATTTTTTTTTTTTTTTTTTTAAATGTATTGAATGGGAAAGCTCTCCAAAGTTCAAAAATCTGAGCTAGCATTGTCATAGATGGGGGGAGAAGTTGTGTTGGTTCTGGGACCATCTGTCCAATGGTCAAAAATGACTAGAAAAACCTGCCCGACGATGGGCAGCATAAATTTACTGTTATGTTGGGGGGGGAAGGGGGGGGGGGTTGCAAATACGGCAATTAAATCTATGTGACTTACTGTGCAATAGTAAAAAGAATAAAAAATAAAAAATAAAAATTGGAAGGAAAAACCATGTGTCATGGAAAGCTCCGATGATGCAGGACTAGAACTAGTAGGTTTATCGGAGCCAACTTTTTTATTTTATTTATTTATTTTTTTTTTTTTATAGAAAACTTTTTCAACTGTTGTGTGAAGCACGGAATATCAATGCTGAATATCAAAATCGATTTCTCTCTCATATTTACTTACATAAACATGTAAACTGGTTGCTCTATATATATATATATATATATATATATATATATATATATAGATATATATATATTAGAATGAACGTTGATCATAACAAGCATTGAATTCACACAACAGAGTTTTTCGTATGTTCCGTTTCGGCACCTTTAATAGTTGATAAGGTGAAAATAATGCTGGTATTTGTGGCATGAGAGTGAAGAAAAAGAACGGTAAAAAAAAATTTAAAAAAAAGAAAAAAAGTTAATGGGTTAGAGATTATTGCACACATGTAGGTCCACGTCGATTGGATCCGTGTTGTCATTTTCAGGTGAATAAGCTGTAGTATGTGGCCATTTTAATTGTTTTGCAGTGTTATTAATTGTCCAATTAGTAGAACAACAGATCTTTCATCTGTCGCACTTCTATAATAATAATAGACAAGTGAATATTTGGGAAGATCGGAAGCTGCTATTCCAAAGGAAGAAGAAGAAGAAAAGAAGGGAGGCAGAAAAAACATGCCATCACCTTCGCCACGGGTTCCTTGCTGGTGAATGACCAGTCATCACGGCCTCGTATTATGGCATATCGATCTGAAAATAGAAAAATTTCAAATATGAACAAAAAAAAAAAAAAAAAAAAAAAATGGTGACACAAGCGATAGATACAAAAGTTCAGTTTGAAATTTCTAAGCTAGCATGCATCTTGTTTATATGATACTAGCAGTTACATCCTGTAGAAAGAAAAAAAAACTCCCAAAACTACAAATGCGACTTGTAAGAAAAAAACTCCCAAAACTACAAATGCGACTTGTAAGAAAAAAACTCCCAAAACTACAAATGCGACTTGTAAGAAAAAAAACTCCCAAAACTACAAATGCGACTTGTAAGAAAAAAACTCCCAAAACTACAAATGCGACTTGTAAGAAAAAAACTCCCAAAACTACAAATGCGACTTGTAAGAAAAAAAACTCCCAAAACTACAAATGCGACTTGTAAGAAAAAAAACTCCCAAAACTACAAATGCAACTTGTAAGAAAAAAACTCCCAAAACTACAAATGCGACTTGTAAGAAAAAAACTCCCAAAACTACAAATGCGACTTGTAAGAAAAAAACTCCCAAAACTACAAATGCGACTTGTAAGTAAAAAAAACTCCCAAAACTACAAATGCGACTTGTAAGAAAAAAAACTCCCAAAACTACAAATGCGACTTGTAAGAAAAAAACTCCCAAAACTACAAATGCAACTTGTAAGAAAAAAAACTACCAAAACTACAAATGCGACTTGTAAGAAAAAAAACTCCCAAAACTACAAATGCAACTTGTAAGAAAAAAAACTCCCAAAACTACAAATGCGACTTGTAAGAAAAAAAACTCCCAAAACTACAAATGCGACTTGTAAGAAAAAAACTCCCAAAACTACAAATGCGACTTGTAAGAAAAAAACTCCCAAAACTACAAATGCAACTTGTAAGAAAAAAACTCCCAAAACTACAAATGCAACTTGTAAGAAAAAAACTCCCAAAACTACAAATGCGACTTGTAAGAAAAAACTCCCAAAACTACAAATGCGACTTGTAAGAAAAAAACTCCCAAAACTACAAATGCAACTTGTAAGAAAAAAACTCCCAAAACTACAAATGCGACTTGTAAGAAAAAAACTCCCAAAACTACAAATGCGACTTGTAAGAAAAAAACTCCCAAAACTACAAATGCGACTTGTAAGAAAAAAACTCCCAAAACTACAAATGCGACTTGTAAGAAAAAAACTCCCAAAACTACAAATGCGACTTGTAAGAAAAAAACTCCCAAAACTACAAATGCGACTTGTAAGAAAAAAACTCCCAAAACTACAAATGCGACTTGTAAGAAAAAAACTCCCAAAACTACAAATGCAACTTGTAAGAAAAAAACTCCCAAAACTACAAATGCGACTTGTGACCTGTTATATGAAATATCATTAAAAGAGAAAATAACTTTTTACCAAAAGTTATTTTCTTTGCCTCAAAGAGATTTTGAGCAATGTTGTGTCCCTTGTTTTACAGACCAGCCAATATTTTGGATTGGACATGTCGCACAGTGACTTCTAATTAATACATTTTAATAAGTAACTCTTCTTTTCTTCAGTTGTAAATATATAATATAATTTGTTGATCTATACAGAAGCCTTTTTATTCAATTCGTTTTTTATATTCGTCCCATATCTCACAAATATGACCACTTTACTTCAGGACTGTTTGTGAATTTGATCATCATCATATTTCGTTTAATGTCAGTTTTACATGCTGATATTCCCAAGAAAGTTCCCTCTTTGGAGGCAGCCGCTGAACCCACTCAGAGGGTATGCCACACCAGGACAAGACATCCTGCATTGCCTTGAACCCCATATTACAATTTTATCTTCTATATAAAGAAGACGTCCCCCCCCCCCAAGTCAGTTTGAAGTAAAGAGAGAGGCTTACAGGGGGAACTAAGTAAACCTAAGCAAGAGAGGGTAGTAAATTACATTCTTGCTAACAATTAAGTCCTCCCACAAAACTCAAAACACCGGCTAGCATAGGGGACCTACTATTTCACAATGAACAAAAACCGGAAACACCGGTTTCAGAAATCGCAAACTAGCCAATGAGCGATCAATAACCAACATTCATAATACCGCTGATCGCTTTGATATTTTCATAACTTTGACTTAATTTGATGAAATATACATTACCCGTAAGTACCTACATATTTTCTTCCCACTTCATTTATACATTACGTAAAAAAAAAAACTTTTTTGATGTTGCCGCCAGCCAGCAAGAAGCATCCACTATTTCTACACCTCTCGCACACGTAATGATTACAAGCAAAAGTAATGATTACTATCTATTGATAGTAACTTACTGTTACTTAGCAAAGCAAGCATGCTTTCCAACATGGCTGCCAATTTTGAAGGGATTTGGTCGCAAATTTCAGGCTTAATAAATAATAATAATAAAAAGCTTACCCTAATCCGATTGGTAACCAACATCGGACTTAGCCTTATGGTTCCACTAACCCCCTTTTTAAAAATTAAAATTTTTTTATTATCTTTTGAGCCATAAATTCGTGACCAAATCTCAAAATTGGGGGCCATGCTGTTTGGCTAAGTAAAAGTAACGATCACAAATGCATAGATGACAATTCTTACAATCGGTAAACACACGTGAAAATTATACAGGTAAGTAGAAAAGTAAATTTTCCTGCGTTTGGTAAGTTATGTTGTCTTTTTGTTTTATTACACACCTTTTTTTTTTCTTGTTAACTATACTGCAGAATCACTAAACCTCCATATAAAATTAGTACAAACATTGGATTCCTCTAAAAGGTTTATGTGGAAAAAGTTCTTTGATCTTGGGATTGAGCTTTCTTTTAATTTCATTTATCAAGAATAGAGATAAAAAATATAGTATGAACTTGCTGTATCGAATCATTGTTGTCCGAGAGTATGTTTATTTTCACTTTTGTTTCGCTCATCACACCCCCCCCCCCCCCCCCGCCCTCCTTTTCTTTTCTCTCAATTTTTTACATTTAATAACAATTTTCAGGAGAAAGTTTTAGCGTAGAACAAGCATGGACATTATTGCAATAAAATGTTTTTGAGTAGAACAAGCATAGACTTGATTGCAATAAAATGTTTTAGATTAGAACAAGCATAGACTTAATTGCAATAAAATGTTTTTGAGTAGAACAAGCATAGACTTGATTGCAATAAAATGTTTTAGAGTAGAACAAGCATAGACATGATTGCAATAAAATGTTTTTGAGTAGAACAAGCATAGACTTGATTGCAATAAAATGTTTTAGAGTAGAACCAGCATAGACTTGATTGCAATAAAATGTTTAAGAGTAGAACAAGCATAGACATGATTGCAATAAAATGTTTTTGAGTAGAACAAGCATGGACTTGATTGCAATAAAATGTTTTAGAGTAGAACAAGCATAGACTTGATTGCAATAAAATGTTTTAGAGTAGAACAAGCATAGACTTGATTGCAATAAAATGTTTTAGAGTAGAACAAGCATAGACATGATTGCAATAAAATGTTTTAGAGTAGAACAAGCATAGACTTGATTGCAATAAAATGTTTTAGAGTAGAACAAGCATAGACTTGATTGCAATAAAATGTTTTAGAGTAGAACAAGCATAGACTTGATTGCAATAAAATGTTTTAGAGTAGAACAAGCATAGACTTGATTGCAATAAAATGTTTTAGAGTAGAACAAGCATAGACTTGATTGCAATAAAATGTTTTAGAGTAGAACAAGCATGGACTTGATTGCAATAAAATGTTTTAGAGTAGAACAAGCATGGACTTGATTGGAAGAAAATGTTTGAGAGTAGAACAAGCATGGACTTGATTGCAATAAAATGTTTGAGAGTAGAACAAGCATGGACTTGATTGGAAGAAAATGTTTGAGAGTAGAACAAGCATAGACTTGATTGCAATAAAATGTTTTAGAGTAGAACAAGCATGGACTTGATTGGAATAAAATGTTTTAGAGTAGAACAAGCATGGACTTGATTGCAAGAAAATGTTTTAGAGTAGAACAAGCATGGACTTGATTGCAATAAAATGTTTTAGAGTAGAACAAGCATGGACTTGATTGCAATAAAATGTTTTTGAGTAGAACAAGCATAGACTTGATTGCAATAAAATGTTTTAGAGTAGAACAAGCATAGACTTGATTGCAATAAAATGTTTTAGAGTAGAACAAGCATAGACTTGATTGCAATAAAATGTTTTAGAGTAGAACAAGCATAGACATGATTGCAATAAAATGTTTTTGAGTAGAACAAGCATGGACTTGATTGCAATAAAATGTTTTAGAGTAGAACAAGCATGGACTTGATTGCAATAAAATGTTTTAGAGTAGAACAAGCATGGACTTGATTGCAATAAAATGTTTTAGAGTAGAACAAGCATAGACTTGATTGCAATAAAATGTTTTAGAGTAGAACAAGCATGGACTTGATTGCAATAAAATGTTTTAGAGTAGAACAAGCATGGACTTGATTGCAATAAAATGTTTGAGAGTAGAACAAGCATAGACTTGATTGCAATAAAATGTTTTTGAGTAGAACAAGCATGGACTTGATTGCAATAAAATGTTTTAGAGTAGAACAAGCATAGACTTGATTGCAATAAAATGTTTTAGAGTAGAACAAGCATGGACTTGATTGCAATAAAATGTTTTTGAGTAGAACAAGCATAGACTTGATTGCAATAAAATGTTTTAGAGTAGAACAAGCATAGACTTGATTGCAATAAAATGTTTTAGAGTAGAACAAGCATAGACATGATTGCAATAAAATGTTTTTGAGTAGAACAAGCATGGACTTGATTGCAATAAAATGTTTTAGAGTAGAACAAGCATGGACTTGATTGCAATAAAATGTTTGAGAGTAGAACAAGCATAGACTTGATTGCAATAAAATGTTTTTGAGTAGAACAAGCATGGACTTGATTGCAATAAAATGTTTTAGAGTAGAACAAGCAGAGACTTGATTGCAAGAAAATGTTTTAGAGTAGAACAAGCATGGACTTGATTGCAATAAAATGTTTTAGAGTAGAACAAGCATGGACTTGATTGCAATAAAATGTTTGAGAGTAGAACAAGCATAGACTTGATTGCAATAAAATGTTTTTGAGTAGAACAAGCATGGACTTGATTGCAATAAAATGTTTTAGAGTAGAACAAGCATGGACTTGATTGCAATAAAATGTTTGAGAGTAGAACAAGCATAGACTTGATTGCAATAAAATGTTTTAGCGTAGAACAAGCATAGAAAAAGTTTTGTCCAACACATCACTCAATAAGTACTGCGCCTAACTAATAACTTCTTTTGAGACAAAATTCAACTTCATTAGTCAAAGTAGCGTGCTTCTCTTACAATTTGATGGCTTTTTTTATAGAACGATTTGTCAATATATGCCTCGTTTACTAATAGCACTTATTCATCGGAGTCAAATCTTTTTCCCTAGGATATTGTTTTTGGGTCAGTAGTTGCTCTGGACGGATCTGGAGAATAGTTGGTGTGGAAGCGATTCAAAGTGTAATTCATGTAGTTTTTCCATTTTTGTGATCGACTGGTGACACGGTGCATTGTCTTGGTGAAATTTTTATTTTTTTTATTTATTTATTTTTTTGTAATTTCTTTTCTACATGCACCTGTACAAATAACGCTATATAATATTCGCTTTCGATGGTTCGTCCTTTCTTGAGGTATTCGAACAAAATACCTTCCGCATCTCTAAATACAGAGGCCAAAACCTTGCCTGCTGATGTTTGCATCTTTGGTCGCTTTGGACGACTTTCACCTGCTGCTGTCCATTCAGCTGACCAATTATTTGATTCTGGAATGAAGTGATGGATTTATTTTTCATCCATTGTCACATATTGACACAAGAACTCTGTTTTGTTTCTTTTAAACAGTTGCAAAGAATGCTCTGAATTGTCGACACATTGTTTTTGATTGACTGTGAGCAAACATGGCACCCACTTTGAACACAGCTTTCTCATTTTCCGGGGCAACTGCCAAATTTGTGTGACCTTAGCGTTCAGCATCATTTGTGACTGTACAATCACATTTAAAATCGGCATGCTACCTCTTAACCATTGTTTCTGACAGAAGAGTCCGAGTAACACGTATCAAGCCATTTCTATGTTTGAACAGTAGTTTTTTTCATCAGAAAGCAATGTTGTATCAACACATGGAATTCAGATTTTTTGACTATTTAGAAAATTTGCAACAGTAGCTTCACTTAAATAACTAATTTGCAACATTCATACTTAAGCTTCACTTAAATAACTAATTTGCAACATTCATACTTAAGCTTCACTTAAATAACTAATTTGCAACATTCATACTTAAGCTTCACTTAAATAACTAATTTGCAACATTCATACTTAAGCTTCACTTAAATAACTAATTTGTAACATTCATACTTAAGCTTCACTTATATAACTAATTTGCAACATTCATATTTAAGCTTCACTTAAATAACTAATTTGCAACATTCATATTTAAGCTTCACTTAAATAACTAATTTGCAACATTCATATTTAAGCTTCACTTAAATAACTAATTTGCAACATTTATACTTAAGCTTCACTTAAATAACTAATTTGCAACATTCATACTTAAGCTTCACTTAAATAACTAATTTGCAACATTCATACTTAAGCTTCACTTAAATAACTAATTGGCAACATTCATACTTAAGCTTTACTTAAATAACTAATTTGCAACATTCATACTTAAGCTTCACTTAAATAACTAATTTGCAACATTCATATTTAAGCTTCACTTAAATAACTAATTTGCAACATTCATATTTAAGCTTCACTTAAATAACTAATTTGCAACATTCATACTTAAGCTTCACTTAAATAACTAATTTGCAACATTCATACTTAAGCTTCACTTAAATAACTAATTTGTAACATTCATACTTAAGCTTCACTTAAATAACTAATTTGTAACATTCATACTTAAGCTTCACTTAAATAACTAATTTGTAACATTCATACTTAAGCTTCACTTAAATAACTAATTTGCAACATTCATATTTAAGCTTCACTTAAATAACTAATTTGCAACATTCATACTTAAGCTTCACTTAAATAACTAATTTGCAACATTCATACTTAAGCTTCACTTAAATAACTAATTTGCAACATTCATACTTAAGCTTCACTTAAATAACTAATTTGCAACATTCATACTTAAGCTTCACTTAAATAACTAATTTGTAACATTCATACTTAAGCTTCACTTAAATAACTAATTTTTAAACTAAAAGACCGATGAGGCTCGCATTTGGACATATCATTTAAAGGATTTTTAATCTATATGTCAGGAATTATTTGGTGATGTGTTAAAACGATCACAGCTTAATTTCCGGGAAAGAGTTTTAGTGTAAAACATGCATAGCTTACTTGCAGGAAAGGGTGTTAGTGTAGAACCCCATTATGAATCCTAAAGTAAAGAAAAAGTGAGACAATTATCAAAAATGCAAAGCGGCAATATTATAAAAAATGCAAATAGAAAAGAAATAATTTTGTCTTTCATAAATTATGGTAACGTCAAATATTCATCAAATATAACATGGATACTTTTCAGAGTTTAACCACAAAAACATAATCTTCAACAATTAACTTTTAGATGCCTCTGTGTTTGAATGTTAAAGTCTGAGTGACACTTTTGAGGGTCAGAGGTGACCACAAAGTGAAAGTCAACAAAACCATATTACTTTCGGCCGGGGATTTTCTCTCTCTTTGACAAGTGAGACTTCAAGCAGAAAAGATGTGTCTAGGTGCTGTCCCCCAATGGGACAATTTTTTTTCTTTCTCTCACTTACACACACACAAGTGGCCTGTTTTCTGCGACTGCCTCTTTTTTTATAAACATCTGTGTCCGAATGAATTTATCAGCAAACAAAAAGAATCTGGGTTCACGACGATGACACAGGTGGATGGTGGTTTATATACCGATCGGTAAGCGAAAATGTAACATTTATGTAGATGTTTAATAACTTTATATATGAAGCCATAATATTCTTTCTTTGATTTATGTTTAAGAATTTGATGGAAACATTTTTTTTTTTGTTTTTCTTAAATTTCTAGAGAAGAACAAGGCGATTTATAAATAAATTTCTAACGTACATCAGAGCACAAAATATATTATCTTTAGAAAACGCCAGTAAGTTTAAAAAAAAAAAAAAAAAAAAAAAAAAATGAAAGTTAATTACAGCTTCTTACTTGAACATCACTTGAATATGGAGGGGGTGGTGGTGGAAACTGGAACACTTCATCCTCTTGAGCTGTCCCAGTGCTGGTACCCACGGTAGATTCTGTCTGCTGTTGTTGTTGTTGCTGTTGTTGTTGTTGTTCATGTGCTTTGGGGAATACTGAAAAGCCACTTCCTGTTGTTGTTGTTTTCGGCTCTGTGATGGCAGATATACTCTGAGTGCCAGGCATGGTGCCATTGCCACATATTGGAGTATGAGCTGACGATGAGTATCCGCTCCCACTGAGTCCGACAGAAGTAGGTGCGGATACTGCAGCTGTTGCGTATTGGTTCCGTAAAATATTCAGAATCATCGATATGTCCGAGCTCATCTTTTTTTCCAAACGACACAGCTGGCTGCAAGAGACAAAGTTTAATTATCAACAATGGATTAGAGTTTATGGTTAGGGTCCGAACACGAGAATTCACGTCACCATCATATTCGGTTTAATGCCCATTTTACATGCATTGGACGACTTTTAGGAATCGACTTTCAAATCAACCCATCTCTGGCCAGGTCTTTATTTATCCCCCTTTCTCTCAAGTCTATTCTTATCACTTCCACCCATGTTTTTTTTTTTAGTTTTCCTTTTGTGAAGTGAACCTGCTATCTCAACTATTCTATATCTACTAACCCAAGAACTCTCATCAATTCTTTCAATGTGGCTCCATACCACCAAAGTATCTTGCTCTGTATATATATATATATATATATATATAATTTTATTTCATGTATCCATATAAAATTTTATAAGGAGATATAATTTTTTATGTATCAATTTTCAGTATTTACTTCAACAGTGCTCGATACATGAGTAGAGCTAGGTAGTAAGCTATGAAAATATATTTATGCCAATTAAGCTACACATTTTAGCTTGAAGATTCTCCCCAGGGGATGAAACGCGGGAACCTCTGTGTAGCTTAATTGTCATAAATATATTTTCATAGCTTACTATATATATATATATACTGTCCAGATTTAATCCTGTCTTTAAAACTTGCATTACACATCCATCATATCCATGCAACGCACGTCCTCAACCCTAACCACTTGCCAGGTTTCACTTCTATCGTCACACTGCATACACATGCCTGATAGACTCTTCCCTTGTCGACAGGGGTAATGCTCTGCTGGTTAGTAACGACAGAAGTTCCCTGAGCTTACTCCATCCACTTCTAACTCTTGCAATCACACTAGCACACCTGCTCCACCCTGTGCTCCAATGGTATCACCGAGATAACAAAACTTCTCGATAACCTCAATAGCTTTGCCATTCAAATATACTTTTTCTCCACATGTAAGTTCTCATCCATTACACAAACTGGTTATCCTCTCTCAACCTACCAGTAATTCCACTGCACTTCTTGTCTACCCAATGTTTACAAGTACCCCCAAAAAATTTAATTGCACCCGACTTCTTTTCCACAAACTGAGCAGGGGAACTTTCCAACGCTACAACCACTGATCATCACTTTGGTCTTGGTAACGTTCATTCTCCCTGAATGATGCTTCTAAGACACAAATGAAAAACAGCGAACGCACAGTACTTAGCAATTAAATACAACACACACACATGCATCAATCGACAAAGGTAAATACTTGGTTTTATCTTTTTTCTTCCTCAAATTGCATATTTCACTTGATGTAGTGCTGTAGCAATCATAAACATTGATACTTGTTTCCTCTGGCAGAGAGCAGCCCTAGTGAGGGTGTTCGGTCACATGATTACCAATCAGACTATAGGACGTAGTAATTTCAAACAGACCTTTTTTAAGGACTCCATCTGGGGAGCTTTAGGAGTTCAGAGAGCCCCCAGAAATCCACAAAGAAAAACATAGACACTCTATCCTGTCACCGGTCTACTGGACACTCCAAGCACGGTTATCTTTGCTTGAAGATATACCGCTTTCAAAGAAAAAAAAGATATACCGCTTTTAAAGAAAAAACTACCAGCAGCAAACACTTACCAACTTTAGAATTCATGTGTAAGTGGAAATTATTATTAAAAAGCAAACAAAAAAAAACATTCTTGTAAAATCGATTATTCAGATACTCAGGCCCACATTGTTGTGTGCCTGTGGTCATTAAGGATTTTTGGTCTTGCATCATTAGAAACCTTAAGCTAATGGTAATCAAATACCAGTGGCTAGGTAGCTAGTTATAAAAGCACTTTTTTGTGCAGCGGCAGTCTGTAGTCTATAGTGCATGGGTGTGATACAATGAAGGCCGCGAAGATAGGAAGTGACTCATCGACAGAGACAAAAGAAAATGCGGGAGTGGTCAGTTTCCATTGTTCAGTACACGTGACTCAGAAAAGAATACCTGACACAACATTTAGGAGTGACAACGTTTTACGACAGTTTGACGACAGTAAGGTAAGTTAGTTTTACGACAGTTTGACGACAGTAAGGTAAGTTAGTTTTACGACAGTTTGACGACAGTAAGGTAAGTTAGTTTTACGACAGTTTGATGACAGTAAGGTTTATAGCAAAAAGTTAACGAGTTTGAGGTTTCGGAGAGAAGCTGAGCAGTTAGGGATCGAACCTCCACAGAGAGCGGATCGGACCGGAAAACGATGAGATGAGCTGACAAGTTGAGAAACGGCCATGGGGGGTCTCGACAGTCCGCGACGGTGTCACACACACTCATACGTTGTGTATACTTTAGTTGGAACTATATGTGTTTGTGTTTTTTCTCGAGAGTTGGGTTTCATTTATTTAACTTGTGGATCAGTGCTGTGCCCTCGACGATTCGTCAGTGGATAGACGACTCGGTTAGACGATGGATACAAGAATGTCACGGACACGCAACGTTGGGGTTGACGGTTGTCGAGAGGGGCAGCACATGGTTCTACATGGGCATAGACAAAGCATAACACATCTAGAAGAGTCTAACTTCGATTTACAAAAAAAAAATCTTTTTAAATCCCTCTATCCTTTACGTATAGTTGTAGCTCTTCTCGCGATCATTGACAAACTGATGCTTCGGCAAAGAGAATGTGACAGCTTAGATCATCCTGCATGACAACAGGAAGGTGCATTGCTCTAGTTAGCGGAGAACCGTGATGCGTCTATATTTAAATAATCAGGATACAATAGTGGTGCACATAGATGTTATTGGCCATCAAAAGATTCGAATGACAGTTTCTAAAAATGTTAACTCATACCACATTGCACGGGTTTAAAAAAAAGAAAAGGGTGGGTGGGGTGTGTCCTGCGAATCTTACATGATATGCAGTGAAAACGTCGGCTAACGTGCCTATCACCTGGTAACATTTAGTCTCAGAACTTTACTTTCTATAGCATTCCTCAAAGTCTTTAATTTAACAAGTCGGCCTTCCATTGTTTCACAGGCAAGTTCTAAATCATCAGCATAAAGCATCTCTTCTTTGGCTTTCCCCTGTAAACTGACCCTGCTACCTCAACTGTTCTACATCTACGAACCCAAGAACTCTCATCCATTCTTTAAACGTGACCATACTATCAAAGTCTCCTGTTCTGCACACATCTCCCTATACTGTCCAGATTTAATCTTTCTCTGAGCTCATCAGAACTAAGCCCGTCTTTAAGACTCGCATCACACATAAATCATATCATTTCTCTCCATGCAACGCATATCCTCAACCCTAACTGGCCACATTTCACTTCCATGTATCATCACACTGCGTACACATGCCTGATAGACTTTTCCCTTGGTCAATAGTGGTAATGATCTGCTGGTTAGAAGCTCCCTGAACTTACTCCATCAACTCCTAACTCTTGCAATCACACTAGCATCTGCTCCAATGATATCAGCAAGGTAACAAAAATTTTCGACAACCTCAATAGCTTCGTTATCCAGATATATTCTAAGTTCTCATCCATCTCCATTGTCTTACACTTCTTGCATACAAATTGGTTATCCTCTCTCAACCTACCTGTAATTCTTCTACTGCACTTCTTGTGTACCTTTTATAATCTCGTAATTTAGGTTATAATAAATAATAACTTGTAAATAAAATGGATGAACTATCAAGATAAACGTTTAACAGATTTATTAAAACTGAACACAGAATGAATTAATGAATTAATTTGCCGCTGGACGCGATTGACATATTAACAGTCCGAAGCCGTGATCTGTGTTTACTTTCTCTCTGGGCAGAAGACCATTTCTAAGGGCGATAACTCTTAACTCCCGAAATGGTTCAAGGGAGGTAATTCCGTTTTCGTTAGTTGTCCTAACAGTACCCAATGCTTACAAATACCACAAAAGTTGAATTGCACCCGACTCTCTTTCCATAAACTGAGCAAAGGAACTTTCTCTTTTTGGGAGTTTTCCAATACTACAACCACTGATCACCACCTTTGTTTTGGTAACATTTACTCTTAAACCTTTACTTTCCGTTGCATTCCTCAATGTCTTTAACTTTACAAGTAGGATTTTCCATTGTTTCACAGGCAAGTACTAAATCATTAGCATAACAGCATCTCTTCTGGATAACCTGTACAAAACTACCTGGACAACGCTTCTAAGACACAAATGAAAAGCAACGGATTCAGTACAGATCGCTGAATTACTCCCACTTTAAAGCCGGCACTAAATGTGCTATTAATCTTAACACAAATTTCTGTACATTGCTTAAACAACTTATACCAACCCTAATCTACACAAAGCTTATCAGGCAACATCTCTTGACACTCTGTCAAACGCTTTCCTTAACTACTCGGATATATATCTATTTTAAATGGTAAGAAAAAAACTGATATAAAAAATTTAATTTAAATAACCTCAAAATATCATTCGAGATTTAAAGAAAGAAGTGTTTCTCACCGAGTCATATCTTCCAATCTTCTTTCCACTTCCATTGGACTTGATTGTCCAATCGTAACCGGTTGAACGTCAACTCCTCCTCCTCCCCCTACTCCTACTACTCCACGACCGGAAACCTGATGTTCATCAAACTGTGAATGGCTTGAGGATGTTGAAACTGGTAATGTCATACTGGATGTGGATTTGGGGACACTTGAAGATGATGTGACTTTATGCTTGAAGTTAAACAAAAACAGAAATATTTAAAAAGATAAAAAAAGATGCAAGTTCAGAATTCTACCGATATGAAAAAAAAAAAAAAATCTTGATGGACGTACTAGTGACGAAAAGCATATATCGTATACCAAAAATCACGTAAATTGATCAAGTAGCTTTTATTTGTTTTGTTTATCAAATTTTATGGGTAAACAAGGATCACCGATATACAGGGTGAGCCAAAAGTAGGTGGACAGTAAAAAACTTTTTTGTCGAAGCGTAAGAGGTAGACTTTAAAGCTGTGTAAATCAAGAAGGAAAATGTTTTTTACTGTCCACCTACTTTTGGCTCACCCTGTGTATGCGCCATATTGGGCATTGTGGTTGCTGGCCAAGGAAGATAACTCCAACTTTTGCGAATAATGTTATCTTTTCCAAATTCAACCATATTATTTTTCCCCAAAAAATAGAAATATCGCTGCGAAAAAACTGAGATAACTCCAAAGATTCCGAGGTTGATTCTAAACTTTTATTTCTGAAAAGTTCACAAAAGTTGGAGTTGCCCGGCAACCACAATGTCCAATATGGCGTCGATAGATCGCCGTTCCTCGTTTACCCATAAAATTTGATTTTCTTTTGTAAAAAAAAAACTACCTGACAATTTATGACAATTTACGTGATTTTTGGTATATGCTTTCCGTCGCTTGTACGTACTTCATTAAGATATTTCTTTTTTTTTTTTCATGTCATTCGAATTCTGAACTTTCACAGATAAAAATAAATAAAAAATATTGATATATAACAATTTCTAATTCTTATTAATTATCTGAAACATATCAAATTAATTTTATGATAATAATACGTTTATTTCATTCCATATACAAATAGTTAGACATGGGTATTGCGGCATAATATTACAATTAAATTAATTAATTTATTCACTTTCTTTGTAATATTAAGAAATAAAATAAAGGATCTCAAATATAAAAATAGGTTGGAATCCTTAGGTTGAACGACTAAAATTTGAATATTGCTATGATTGGAAATTGCCATTTCTTTTTTTTTTTCCATTAAAATTTACTGAAATAAAAATGTTGAAAAATTAAAATTTAAAAATTTTCATTGCAAATTTTCAGATCATTAAAAAAAGGAAATCTAACCGCCATGTTCGTTGATCCTGCTGCAATGTTTTTTATATTCCTGTTGCAACTAGAAATCTAACTCATATTCTCTGAATGCGAACGAACCACTTACAAGCAAATGCTCTCTCATGACCACAAATACTGTTAGACAATTCTAGAGTTATTTTTCTGGAAACTAATAGCATTAAAACACACACATTCTAAAATTTACCCTCTTTTAACAGCAAAAAATGAAAGAAAAAAAAAAAGAAAGAAATTAATGTAATTTCCAGAAGAAAAAAATCAGGTTATTTAAAATAATTTTTTTTTAAAAAGATGGTCACTGGTCAAAAGTTTAGTTAGGGATTCCAAACCAAGATCCACATGGACCCTGAAGATCCGCAGAAGTTTTAAGGGGACACATAAAAAAAATATTTTTTTAATGTATTTTCTATTTTTTTGTTTACTAGATGTACGTGTTTATTGAAATTTTCCAAGATTTGAATTTGGATGTTATGTTCTGAATATACTGAAATTGATTGTTAGATTTTACTAATCGAGATACAATTAAATTTTTTTTTTTTTTTAAATAACAGGAGTAGAAAGTGAACTTTCGGTTTACTTCCGTTTTTTTTTTGGTCCTTTCCGGTTAATTTGCACTGGGACACAAGTCCAACTGTATGTATTTTATTGGCATCTGTCAGTCGCAACAGCTATGGGATGTTGTTTGTCTGCATCTTTTTGTGTGACAGTAGAGACCAATTCTTGATTTGCATGATCTACTACAGCCTTGGCATACGAAAGCTGTTGTGTAATGTATCACCTCGGCTTCTTGGTCTGTCTGTAGGCTCGCTCTTCTCCTAGCTCTCTTTGCAGCGTTTTCATCGTGGAGGGTCTTCTCACTGATGATCATTCCTTGGCGTATCTGTTTCCTCCAGGCAGGTCTGTCAGCTGCAGAGGCTTCCCGTGTATTAATGTCAATTGAGCAAGCCTTCATATCTTGCTTGCAGACATCTTTGAAGCGGAGATGGGGACGACCCCTTTTTCTTGAACCTAAGCCTTGCCTTAGGTCCAACTACTACGCCATAAAACCGACAGACAAAACTAAATATAGTTGAGATTTAGTCCATAACAAAACTCAGAATATTCTTGGGATCTTAAAAGGTATAAAAAAACACATTAGGGGCCCTATGAGCGGCAGTGTGCACTAGTTTGTATTAATATAAATTGTTTGAGATTTTTTTAGACGAGGATTAGCAATTTGTATTATTTGAATTATTAGGACTATTGTTCTCATCTTGGATAATATTCTCACGTTTTGGTTGATGTAATCTACGACCTTCTTAAGGTGAGTATTGTCAAAGTTGGGAATTTTTATGTCCAACTCAGGAATCTGTACAGAATTTTGAACAGAACCGGAAGTAGCTTGTTCTCATTCTGTCAGCCATGAATGGAACCGGAAGTAGCTTTTTTTTTTTTTTTTTACTGAAGTTTACCCCAAACAAGACACGCTGCCACTGAGACGTAAGGGGCTGCTGTGAATTAGGGTCATCCAAAGTGGGGAGATGTGCAGCGAGATGCTTGTTCACATTACATTTAAACTTCTGCATGTTGGTACAGTCAGGGAAACAGGAAGCAGGAAGCTCACTCTGTCAGCCATGACCGGGTAGAAGTCTTAAGTAATTCATAAGTGTATCATTAGCATCGCCCGTACTGAGGATTGAACCTTCAACCTCCAGAAGACTGTCACTTAGAACTGATTATTACTTAGCACTTATATCCTTTGCACCACGCTATGAATTTCAGGAGTCTTAAACCTATTCTTGCTTTAAATGGAGAGTAGAAAGTGGACTTTTGGTTTACTTGTGACAGCCTCGTAACTCTCGCTTCCCTTAGTGTATCCTTTAGTCCTCACATTCCATGAGCAATGTTTCTGGCAAAGAGGGAAAAAATTGCAGTTTTCTGGGTCGGAATCTATCGTTGGCTAGTTTTTGACCTTGAAGTAATATTTTTTAATTTTATTTAGCTTCTTACATCAAGTGGCTTCATGCCTTGTCCGGAGCGACTTCCATAATTTTTTTTTTTTTAAATGCCAACTTTTATGAATATAAATGCTTTTTATTGATTTAGAATATATTTTGTGTAAGTGTCCACATGTTCGACAGAAATTGGTTGAATTTTCCTTTCCTGCGGAATCTGGTGCCATTTACACGCACTTAAATTTCTTTGTTGTACATGTCTCTGCATGCTTGTAGAATTCTTCAGACCTTTTCTATAACATATTTGCACCTGCACGCTAATGTGCACCTGTAAGTTTAATTGCAATTTTCATAGCTGCATCATATGGAATGAAATAAACGTGTATTATTATTATTTTTTTTTTTTAAATCAGTCGGCAACATTGTACGTGTCATTTTTTTAGTTTTACAGCAATTACAACCACCAGCAACGGAATCCCAACAATTTTAGCATTTAATATCACTAGCGAGACCCCCGTAGAAATTCCACGGTGCTTTCTAAATCAATATTTATAATTTACTGTGAATAATAATAATATTCTTTTGGAATTAATAAACGTCTGTCATGGTTAATACTATTAAGAAAAAAATGTCTCCTCTTCCGTAAAAAATAATTGTATTCGATTTTGGAACAATTAATTTTAAAATGGGTAAAGTTGGAATTGTTTACCTTAGCGACATCAGATTAATCACCAATCATTATTTTTGCTGGTCGGTCGATCTAATTTATTTTAAAATGTGTGTGAAAGGTGATAACGTACGCACGAACATTAAATGCCTTATCGTTTTATTATCAAATTTATTTGCCAAAAAAAAAAAAAAAAAAAGCATAGTGCAACAAGCCATGTAAAAAGACAAGTGGAAGCTATTAACATTCACATATAGTATGAATGTTTGTCCAAGGCCACTTAAAACGTGGATGTGGTAGTCATCGTCAGCTTCATCTTTTGCGGCTGCCGTATTATATAGATGTTTTCTTACCTGCGTTTCTGGACTAGCATTTTGTTCTTGAAGTAAAGGAGCACTTTCTTGACTCTTTTTCGTGGAGTCGTGTCGCCCTGTCACTACATTCACTAAAGTATTCACACTAGATAGAGCTCCTGAAAATATAACGACAATGCATATAAAATATTTATAGAAAAGTATTGATATAGACTAGAAAAATAACTTCAAAGATAGTAATATTTTTTTTTTTTAAGTACAATGTATTAAATTTTACTTCCTGTATGTGTGTTTTTTTTTGGTCCCCCGATTTATAAAATAGGGGGACCTATGTTTTGAGGCATGTCCGGATTTTTCTCTGCAACCATCCATTGAATTTCTCTAAAATTTTGCATGAAGTTGTAACTTTGGTCAGGTTAGAAAGTGACATTCTCCAATTTTTGAAAAAAAAATCTGGTTAGCCACCTAGGGGGTCAAAAGGCCTCGAAATGGCAAAAAATGACATTTTTTGCCCCTATAACTTTTCATCCATCCATTCAATTTCTCTGAAACTTGGCCAAAATGTAGAGGCAATTATTTTGGATATAAAATGAGCATTCTTGACCTCAGAAAAATTCTGGTTCGCGCCCTCAGTGGGTCAAACGGGGGTCAAAAATGCCCCAAATTTATTGCATTTTACACTCGCCACATCGAGTCACATACAGAGGGGGACCACGCACGAACGCACGGCTTGTTTTTTTATCTACCTCCCACAGCGGTAAGATGTGACACAAGGTCGGAAAGTGAGATTGAAAAGCCAGCGCTCTAGAGGTTGAGCACCCTGGTCTACAAAAAATTCCTGGCCAACCCTGTCGACATTCTTTGGTAGGGACGCCTCAGGCGATTAGCAATAAGCTAACCCCTTCTCAAAGGGTGAGAAGGCAAAGCCTGGGAGGGTGGACCTCCTAGAACTGCACAGGACAAACCCTGAGACCGGCGGAATCGAGGCCCGAAGGCCAAGACGGTACCGGTCTAAGGGGTGTAGCATCCATTGGAACAGATACTACACTTTGATCGCAGCCAAAAGGCTGTATTTGTTAGATGGATAATAAAGTCCATCTAGAAAATAATGTCATATATTGCCAAGAGACATTTTGAATCGTGATTGATCTGCCCAGAGTTATCTGCCCTGCATTGACCAGACGACAACAGAAAACAGGGAAGATCCAAAATAGAGGCTGTCTGAAGATACCAGCTTCCTGGCTTAAAATGCACCAAACTCAATCATGTTCTGCAAAGCCAAAAACAAAAAGAATTTCCTCCTATAAAACAATCAAAACAAACACCATGAATAAATATTTGAAGATATAAAGAACTTGAAGCATAAAAACTTTTACCAAAATAACTGGATCCGAACCCAAAAAGGGTTGATATGCTGTAGGAGAGTAGAAAGTGGACCATGGGTTTATTTTCGTCAGCCTCGTAACTCTCGCTTCCCTTATTTTATCCTTTAGTCTTCACATTCCACGAGCGATGTTTCTGACAAAGGGGTAAGAATCGCTGTTTTCTGGGTCGGAATCTATCCATCTAACATTTATCGTTGACTAGTTTTTTGACCTTAAAATAGTATTTTTTTTAGCTCCTTACATCAAGCGGTTTCATGTCTTGTCTGGAGTGATTTCTATGAAACAAAAACAACCAAACCAAAATGGAGAATGTTACCAAAATCGGCTTGGCAACAGACCATTAAATCCTCCTCATTCATAGTGATTCTTTCAGTTGTGAAATTGTTAATAAATCATTTTATATTGTTGATCTCTATAGAATCGTTTTCATCCATTTATTTCTTCATATTTGTGTCTTACTACTCGCACAAACTCCCTCATAAGTGTTTTAATATAACATTTATTGTTATGTTGATACCAGAATCAGTTCTATTTTTTTTTCTACTTATTATTATCTTCATCTTGTTTGTTTTTATTTTGTGTAGATGCTCACTGCATGGCTGAGTGTTTGTCTCTAGGCATTGTTGAAGTTTTACTGTATATAGAACTATGGTTTCATTGCATGCATTCTGACGGGTTGCTTTGTCGATCATTCTGCACCCATGCTGTGAAAAGATCCACAGAACTTTAGAGTTGAATAAATCCACAAAGTGCTGGTGCGTCATCTGGCCCAACCGCGGCGACCGTCCCCTCGCGCCACCGCATGGGTACCCGCACCAGTGGCTCCCGATCCGGTAAGAGGCAGGAGTCGGTCGTCGACCGGAAAGGTCGCTCCGCGTCGTCCGTCCAAGTCTTTTCCAGTCAGATGAGTAATTCGCTAGTCAGCAATTTCTCTCTGCCTTGGTCTGAGTCACCGCTTATCACCCCCCCCCCCCCAAGGCCACTCGAGGATAAAGGTTAATGAGTTTGTCAGGTGGACGGTGAGACAACACCGTGAGGATTGGAATTTGATTATTTAAGACGACAGCTCGGCAAAAATTTGTTAACATTGGACTTGAAAACGATCATGTTGTAATCAGCTGGGAAGCAGCCCTGTGATATTGTGTTTCACAGAATGGCAGTTTTTGGAAATAAACTTTGCTCATAGATGTTCAGTTTAGTTTTAGGTACACAGAGAAAAAAAGAAAAATTATTGACAGTGGTTGTAGCTAGACGAGTTTTAGTTGTGAACGTTTTACAGGAGGGGGGGAACCATAGATAGGTGCTCGACTGAGCTACAACCATGGAAATAACGATAGAGCAGAGAAAGACTAGCAATGTCTCTTCTGTGAGAAAAGGGGCTGTAGGGAAGAGAAGAAAAGAGGAGCTGCCCCCCCCCTCCCCCACTAGATTTTGAAGTCGGTTTTGTACTTCAACTTCTTTAATGAACCCAAGCATCTTCTATACACGTGGATGATTAAATTGGCGACACAATTTCTTTTTTCTCTTTTTCGATACACTTTCACAAATAGTATATCATTATCACTTCCAGACGCTGGCAGAGGTTTGGTTAAAGGCACATAATAATGTCGAGAATCAGTGCAGCACAATTTCTGATTCCTTCCAAACGTTTCAACTGAGTCATTTGCAAAATCCAAAATTGTATTTGCCTTCTTCGTTGCCTTTTTACCGAGTAACATCGGAAGATCCGAATCAACAAAATCATCACCGATATCTGCTCTTTTTCCACTAAGCACACACGGTAACATCACATGATACAGAGATGGCAAATCATCACCGTTACCAAATCTAAACGTGCTGTGTCCCTTTATAGTTTCTATTCTGTCCCGCACTATTTGAGGAAAAGTGTCATGGTAATAGTGATACCAAGTCTGACCACAAACTGTACGGAAACAACCAGTCAAGAATGACTGCGCCAATAGTCTGCCCCAGCAACGTTGTCCCTGGCATTTGTACTGCCTGACTGTAATGTATCAAGTTACAGCCATTGGGTGAAGTTTTGGATTGGCCCAGAGGGCGCCTTTGTTGTAATTGTTGTTGTTGTGTTGAATATAAAAAGGACTTCAACAGATCGGCACTTGGTTCAGTCTTGACACGGCAGTAAATGGTGCAGACTTAATAATTGGCGACGAGGATGAGATGCAACATACTGGCTAAAATGGTGCAGACTTAATACTGACCTAGTTGGTTCATAAGCACAAGGTTTGCTTCATGCACAACATTTATTTCTTCTTCTGCATGTTGGTAGTCTCGAGCCCAATGAAGTATGGAATCACAAACAGCACATGCCACCAGGTCCGGGTGGGTTGGTTCTTTTTTTTTTCTATAACTGTCATAGACTCTTCTATTATATCCGGGTTGCCCTTGACCTCTTCTGCTTTTTCTATAGTTAGCATTTCTGGCCCATCAATGCCCATCAGAATCATTGGCATAAAGTGTCTTTTTTTTTTTTTTCGACCTTTCTTAAAATTCATTGCTATTTATAAAGGCAACATCTAGTTCTCTTTTGATCTGATCGAACACTATATGGGAACAACCAGAAACACATCCAACGTATCTCATTATTTTTCGCAGCTGTTTTGACATAGTGTTAATTATTAAATCCTCTATTGTAGCTTTCACTAGACTCTCATTGTCATCAGAGAGGTTGGCACTTTTTCAAATAATCATTGATTAGGGTATCTTTTGGTCTCATATTTTTTAAAAGACTCCTATATCACCAAGATAGCCACGTTCGTCATATCATCTTTGAAGATAGTGTCTAATTTTTCATATAAAGCTGTCATCCCATTTTCATCATTAAGTGTTTCTGGATTCATCTCCAAAATTGGTTCCTCTGCCTTTCCAGTTAAAGACAAAAACACTGTAGGGGCCCTTTTTGCCTTTTCAACACTCGTGGCCATCTTCCAGAACCCTATTTATTTTTTCTCTAACAATCATATTTTTCTGGATCCAGTGTAGGTGGAGTAGATATTTTTGAAGCAATGATGATGTCAGGTCGAGGTATATAATCTTCCTGTGACATACTCAGGAGATCTTCATGCTAAAGCTAGTGGAATTTTGTCCAATAGTTTGGAAGCCTATACATAGTAGTAATAGCACTACTATAATTTGTTATTTCAAAAGTATTTCATGCCAAATTTGGAACTGATAAGTATGTATTATTCTGACCAATAGTTTATGAAGTCTATTGTATTTAGTATTAGCAGTAGTAGGGTCAGTAATAGTAGTAGTAGTAGTAGTAGGAGTATTAACATTTTTACCTCTGTTGGCTTAGGGGAGATAACTTCTGAATGTTCTAAGTGAGAAAGAATTCTTCAATTTTGAAGTACAAAAAAAGATTTGCACATGCGTATTGCAAGATTCGAAATAGAGGCTTGACATCTTTCTTGGCCAGGTTTAAGGCTACTTAGCTCTCTGTTTTTAGATGCTTTTCACGCTGCTGACTTAGCGTTATCAGGTCTTGCGTCGGGGCAGTTAAGACGGGTCTCCCGGCCAGCTTGTCATTTTAGCATGACGGATTTTTTTAATGGTCGCAGAATTCTTGGCAGTATAGTTCCCAGACAATACAGAAAAAATGTGCAAAAATGACATGGAAGTGCAACTTTGACTGTTCATATAAGATTCATTTGAACAGCTAACACATACAATCTTCTTAATATGATTCATAGCACATTAGAGATCAAGCTAGATTTTTATTTTAATAGTAAATCAATAAAAAAAATCAGATTTAGACCATGTCAAATCGGACAGAATTTGAAAATAGGGTAAAAGATCTTTTTTAGTATTCATTCACTAAATTTTCAACTTCGATTTTTTTTTTTTTTTTTTTTTTTTTTTTTTTTTTTTTTGTTAAAGACAATTTAAAACTCTATATTAAGCCTACCCTTTTTCTTGATATGCATAGGGATGCACAATATAGCACACATCAAATTTGAAAAACACCAACATTATTTTTTTTTTCTCAAATAAAAAATAAATCACTCATTACCAAAAATGGTAACTGAACAAAGTTCAATTTTGTTTATATCCAAATTGTATAAATAAAAATAAATAAACGAGATACTGCAAGTTTAAATTGAAAGGGAATTCTATTATAGTTATTTGTTTTTAAAATGAAAGTTATAAAAACTGATTTTTAAAAAAAAATTTTTTTTAAATGTACCTGCAATATATGGGAATCCTGAAATTGGTTTCCTTTCTTTATCCCTCGGCTGGAAATCAAAATTGGCTGGAGTTACATCTTGCCCCGCTTTGGCAGGTGAGAATTCTAATATACCTGCTCCACTCTCTCTAATCTCTTCATCGCTTGACTCAAAGGAAAGAGCTGCATCAACTTCTGGACTGGACCGATGACGAGATTTTCTACCTCGTCTTCGAACCTTTTCTTTATAGAAGCGATCTGCAATTGGAGAAAATAAGAAAAGATAAAACTTTGGCAAAAAAGTGAGACAAACTTCCTTAGATGAGACAACATGCAAATGTCTTGGATTTTATGTTTGGAGCAAGACTACAATAAGGACCCCAGTTCATTAACACAACACGCGGAACATGTTCCGGAAGTCACCGGTGTCTTCCGGTTCGTTTTCCGGTTGACCTCGCAATACACTTTATCTTAAAATACACAACACGAAATATAAAATGTTCTGCGTTTAAAATTTTTTTTTTTTTTTTTAGTAAATAAAAGTAAAACAAAAAAAAACGATACATTGATTTGTTTATTGCAAAACGAAAGATTACAAGTCAGCCGATTTTTTAAAAAGTGTATATATTTCGTTTATTTTATTTACAAGTTGTTTTGTAAATAGCGACCACATGTATTGCGAGGTCAACCGGAAGACGCCGGTGACTTCCGGAACATGTTCCGCGTGTTGTGTTAATGAACTGGGGTCCTTATTGTACTCTTGATCCCATGTTTCTATTCATACTTTTGTATACAGGGAAACCGGTATTTGTCCAGATTAGGACCCAAGCTAAAATCGACTTGGCGTCAGTAGTTTCCGGATGTTTACGTAGACGGCTGGAAAATGCCGAAGCGCTTATCCAATCAGAATGCGAGAAAAATAAGTAGACGACAAGTTAACATTTTAATTGATTGAATCGCAAAATTCACTAATTGGAAATAAAAATTTATCGAAGCAATAATGAATTTTAACGAACCTAAACTCTAACCCTAACACCGTTTTAACACTTGTTCAGTGAAAAAACAAACTTTTTCATGCAGAAAAAAACATTTTATAACCCTAACCGCCTTTGTTAAAAAAATAAATTTTACTTGTATAAAAAAAACATTTTTTCCAGTTGTACATCCAGCCTCGTTTTGGATTTTGGGACGCAGGCAACCAAATTTTCATTCGCCTTTTTCCGACCGTCTACGTAAACATCCGAAAATAACCAACGCCAAGTCGATTTTAGCTTGGGTCCTAATCTGGACAAGTATCGGAAAATCCATGACATAACTTCCGGATTATGTTCTATATCTGCAAAGGAGCCGCTTTGTGTGAGAGTTGCTTTTGTAATAGCACTTCACTAGTAGTCTAATCAAGGGAGGTGCGAGAGCGCTCTATCCCTTAATAGACTACACGAATGGCCTATGCTGGAAATCTCATTTCTTTGATCAATCATAACTCAAAAACCAATAAACCAAATTAGTTAAAACTGTGCACAAAATTTTTATTTGATAGGTTCTATAAGTGTGTAGAATTTCAGCATCATTAGTTAAGGCAACCCAGAGATCCAGAAAGTTCAATCATGAAATCATGTTATCTGTGTGTACGTACGTACATATGTGCCACCCTGTATCCCATCAACTATTTGATGGATTCAGCTGATTTTTGGCAGAGATAGAGGTGCTAGGGTCTAGTTGATGGCATTTTAATTTCAGTTTACCATATACCTTAGTTTTCCAGAAAAATTAAAAAAAACCTTAAAAATGACCAGTATTCATACACTTTATTCTATATCTTATCGACCATTTGATGGATTCAGCTGATTTTTGGCAAAGATAGAGGTTCTAGTGTCTAGTTGATGGCATTTTGATTTCAGTTTACCATATACCTTGATTAGTCAAACTACCAACTATATCAGTTATGAGAAGGCATTGTATTGAGGCATAGCCTTTACAAAAGTAGTGACATTCAATGAAAAATGCCAGTATACTGAAATCATATGTCCTTAAGGGTATGAGAGCACAACATGGCTATGTATTTTACTGGTAGGAATTTTTCTTCAGCGCACCCCACACACTTCATCCACTCATGCATAGAGATTTATACTGTAGTGATGTGATAATGAAATGATTTGGTTGATATGTAGTCATACCCTTAATGACAATAAAAGTGTAAAAATTTGGAAAATTCCTTGCTTTTGTACATTTAGTGTATATGAATTTTCATCTTAACCCTATTAAGGGCATATGATTTCAGTATACTGGCATTTTTCATGGAATACATGTGTATTCCTACAAATCTTCTTGTATCATCCTTAACATCTTTTCGTAGTTTTGATATTTCAGTTTACCGTTTTGTACAGTGTTCAAATTAGTTAAGTATTTCTGGCATTTATCATGGAATCTCTTTTATGGTCTATTTCTTCCTCTGAAATAAACTCATTGAGGAATTGTGGTTAGGAGAGGGATATAAAAGTCAAAGCGGCAACAAGGGATTTTGCTGTCATTTCGGATTAACGGAAGTAAATATATGAAGTAAATGAAAAGTAGAAAACAAAGAAAAAAAAAAAAAGACGTCAGCAACTGAGAAACAAGACAATTCTTTTCTTTATTTACGTCGGACACAAAATGGCAACATCAAAGTCAATTTTGTACTACTGCCTTTACTGTACATAAATATAACGATGTCTGCTGGGGGACCACTACTATACAATGCGATGTGTAAATATCTCCACTGGACCATCTGTCACAAGTTTAATATGCAGTTTAGCAGCAAATCCTGGGAACATATTTCCAACTGTTATTTCTGGTGTAAGTCCTACACCATCCTATGACTATGCAATTCCTATAGCTACATACCTAGAAAACGGAGTTGTTAGACCTGACATAGTTATATGGGACAAGAGGGAGAAAGTAGCAACCCTAGTTGAAGTCAGTGTCCCTGATGATGCTGGCTTAAACAGAGCTGAGAAGGAGAAGATAACGAAATAACAAGGTCTTATGTACGACATGAAAAGAAACTGGAATCTTGGGAAGATCTTAATCATACCAGTAATTATAGGAGAAACAGGACTAATGAAAAAGAATTTAAAAAGGTGTCTGGCGAGTATACTCGGTGAACCGAGTGCAAGAGAAATACAAACAATTGCACTTAAACAATGCCACTAATGATGTTGGCTTAAACAGAGCTGAGAGGGAGAAGATACGAAATAACAAGATCTTATGTATGAGACGAAAAGAAACTGGAATCTTGGGAAGATCTTAATCATTCCAGTAATTATAGGAGCAACTGGACTCATGAAAAATAATTTTTTTAAATACCTGGTGAACCAAGTGCAAGAGAGATACATATGTAGCAGGCAAATGTCTGGCATCCAGTAGGATGCCACATCCCCAGCAAAAACAAAAAGATAAAGAAAATGAAAAAAAAAAAACAACAAAAAAAACAATGTTTATTGTCCAGCGACTGATACAATATAGTTATTTTATTTTAACTAGTTATTCACTAATGGAAATTTTTATCCTGTTAAATTCGTGACAACAGAAAAAGTGCAAAACTGCAGAGGATATTAATATTTATAATAATGTTGATTCGTAGTAAAAACAAATACATTAAAGAAACAATAAGGGCTACTTACTTCTGTAATATGGTCGTTTCGCATATTCTAATTCCATTTCTTCAGGAGGCATTTTCACAACCAATTCATGCTAGAAACGAAACACGATTTTTTAAACAAATATCAAATTCAAATAACAATTTGTTTTAATATTTATTTTAAACCAGTCAAATAAATACCTATTCGACATGGATAGGAAAAAAACAAAAAACAAAAAGATGATTATTTTTAATCACGTTGAATCTTTGGTTGGAATATTTAGTAATATTTTCAATATATTGAATCTTTATTATTATTTTTTTTTTTTTTTACTTGATTGGAATATTTCTGAAAAAAATACTGTATATAAAATGTTTTCTTTGTTGTTTATCAAATATGTATACATCTATTCTGCTACTACTTAATATTCTTCTTCTTCTTCTGGTATCAGGTCTGTTTGCAGACATCGATGATCATGGCTCTCCATTCTTCTTTGCTTTCGGTCTTTCTGATGAGATCTAGAGTCATGATTCCAGTCACCCTGTTGAGGCCATCTGTGAACTTGGTACGCTGTCTTCCTCTATTTTTTTTCCGTTGATTTTTTTTTTTTTTTTTTTTTTTTTTTTCCTAACATCAAGCTTTTCTCAAAGCCGTCCGCCCGCATTATATGACCAAAGAACTTCAACTCTCTGGTGTGGACAGTATTGAGAAGCGATCTGTTGTAGTCAGCCTGACGCATGACTTCTTCGTTTTCCTTCCTTTCTGTTCATGAGATTCATAGAATTCTTCTTAGGAACCAAATCTCTGCTTGCTTTTAAACGACTTTCAACCACTTTCGACAATGTCCAACATTCACAACCGTAAAGTAGGATTGCCCATATTTACGCCTTCAAGATTCTAATTTTGTGTTCATTTTTATGCTTCTCTTTTGGAAGATGCCCTCCATGCTATGGAAAGCAGATTTTGCCATTGCGATTCGTTTCTTGATATCCGCGTCACTTTTACCATCTGACGTAATATTACACCCCAAGTAGTTGAATGTATCCACTTGTCTAATGGTCTCGCCGTTGCATTTTGGTACTGCAGCCCTTTTTGGAGATAACCATGCAATCTTTTTTCTTAATATGCTGAGAAAATGAATTGAAAAATGTGAATATCATCATCATCATCATCATCATCATTATATTCGGTTTAATGTCCGTTCTACATGCTGACATGTGTTGGACAGCTTTCAAAAACTGGCTTCTAAACTTATCTCTGGTCAGATTTCTTTGGAAGTCATTTCCTTAATTGAGGCAAGATTTTTATAGGCCAGATGTAAAGAGAGAGGTACGAACTCCCTATATTATGCTTAAGTCACAAAACCTTTGCACGAAAAGAAAAAAAAACCCTACTTTTTATAACAAAAAATAATGGGTTTATTAAATAAAGTTGCCTACGCCTTATGATATAGGTAAAAGAAGTTGAACAGTGTCGAAGTGAGGAAAGTTCTTTTGGACTGCCGATGGTCTGTCAGCAGATATCTTCAGGCGAAGATAGTAGGTGCTGGAGCGTCCACTGGACCGGGGCAGGAGAGAGAATGTAGACGTGTTTCCTTGTTGCTGGCAAGTATCTCTCTGCTGACCGACCATGACTCTCAAAGAGGTTGAAGTAGTTCTTCAGCAGACAGATGGAATCAATGCACCCTACAAGCAGGATTGGTCGGTGTGTAACCAGATCACTTAACAGGGACATTTTTCAGAGAGAAAATAGGTCTTTGTTTATGATTGCTACATCTGCCCTTTTTGATGCCTCCCCAGTGAGGTGATGATCAGTTAAAAAAGCAATATGATATTTCGTTCTCTATTTATCAAAGTACTTTTGCAAAGTCAAATCAAGATTTGATCGCTCGGTACTAAGAATACATTTTAGAGTGAAATAGCAGAGTTCGGGTGGGGGATGGGAGGTTAAGCAGATAATAAAGGAAGTAGAGGAAGAAATAATAGATGCTTGGGGAAGGGAGTAGGGATAGGTTAGGAAGAGGAGGAGATCAAATGTGTGAGATAATTATTTACACATTCACATGGATTATTTTATTTAATGCAAATAAACAATCAGTTTTAATTACTACGTGCTTCTGCAATTTCATAATGACATGAAAATATTTAAAGAAATGTATAAACTTTGTTATGTACTTATTTGTTAGCTGAAAAAAAGATTGTACAGAAAAAATTATGCAGATTCATCCAGTATTTATTAAATTAAAAAAACAAAACATGATTAAACACGATTTTATCTATCGTACACCATTTTTTTTCATTTTCTAGTGCTTTTACATGAAGACCAAAAAATGAGTTATCTCGCTTCTCTGTTGGCGACCCATGATAAAATCTGGTGATTAATAGATACAATATGGCGTTTTTATTTTTAATTTAATAAATACTGGATGAATTTGCGTAATTTTTGATGTACAGTCTTCTTTTCAGCTACCACGTAAGTACATAACAAAGTTTATACTTTTCTTTAGCTATTTCTTGTTTAAGAGAGGCCTAACATGTCATTGTGAAACTACAGAAGCACCAATTACTATTCTCTATCTTGTCTTTTTTACAAAATCAAAACCTTCTCCTTTTTATATAATAAAATCAAAATTTACTGTTTATATAGTGATGTTAAATAAAAAAAAAAACAAATGAAAACGAACTGTAAAGACATAGACGTTAAGTCTCTATTTACTTGCCTCCTCAGAGAGTCGGTTTTTAATGTGGGAAAAATCCAACTCCCCAAAAAGGGACACTCTGAATTGGGATAAAAATAAAAATCGCCTCAGTCTAGAAGAATATCTTCCTCGCTGATCGAGGACAGAAAAGATGAAGTGTAGTATCAGAACAGATACTACACTTTGCTCCTAGCCAAAAGGCATAGACATTGTGGTCATTCACTGATATTTTTTTAAGTCGATGTGACGTATGACGTCATTCGACATCCGGTGGGACACAAAAACCAACATCTCTCTAATTTCTATAAGAAGACCTGCATTCTAAAAACTGAAAATAAATTGATGGATTCGTCTATTTTAAGATTGTTTTATTTTATTTAGTAAATTCATCTAAATAATCTTGATAATAATTATTGTTTTTTTTATTGATTAAAAGGAAAACAATTCAGAAAATGGACTTGAAATTATACAGGATGTCCTGAAATAAAGTTTTTAATACTTGGCTTCCATTTCACTTTAATATATTTGAGAAATATAAGTTTATTTGAAAATTGCGATTCAAGAGGCTTACAAAAATGAATGCATTTAACAAAACAAAAAAAAAATCAGTGTTCTAGTTCTAAGTGGCACTCTTCTAAAATTGCGAATTACTTAGGACTTTTACCGGATCGTGGATGACAGAACGAGAGCACGTTACCCCCGTGGATTAAATAAAAAGTTCCGTTTGAAATTCTGTGCAGATTTCCGAGTTTGACAAGATACACCTAAAGAAGGTCGGAAGTTTCATCGGCCGAAACGTTGTGAGAATAACACTCAAGATGAGAACAGTAGTCCGAATAATACAAACGTAAATCAGGGTTTACAGAATTTGACAACAGATTCTCCAAGTACTTCATTTTGATATTCAGCTTCTCGCGTACGAATGTTGTATGTGTTTCAATGCTACGTTGAAGTTCTTTAAGGCGTCGGTTTAGGGTAAGGCATCTTGGTTGAAACACTCTGGTCTTCAATGTGCCTCCACAGCGGAAGTCCACCGGTGTGAGGTCGGAAGAGAGAGACAGGCGACCAACTTCTCTTGCATCCTCCCGAGATCACATTCTTTTCTCCGAATAATGCTTTGAAAAACTGACGTACCACCTTTACGTAATAAGGCGGTGCTCCGTCTTGCATAAGATAATCAATTTATCATTTTCTACATATTAAAATAAACTTTTTCTTCATTTTGGGACATCCTGTAACATTTTTAAATTAAATTTTTTTTTTTTTAAATTAAAATTTTTTTTTTTTTTTAATTTTTTTTTTTTTTTTTTTTAAATTAAAATAACCAAATACTCACATCTCTTAGATCAAATGTTATTTCTAAGTTGTTTGTAAAACTCTCAGCAAATTCTGGGTACATGTCAAGGATATCTAAAAGATCATCACGATTAATCTTGTGGAGGTCACCGTAAGTTAGCGCACGGACATTGCAGCTTGATTTACCAATAGTCACGTGTTTGCAGAGGTTCTCTCCAAAGACATCATCAGTTCCTGCAAAGAAAACAAAATACCTTTTTGCTCATTAAGGTAATTGAATGAAAATGTGTAAGATTAAACTTTTACTTAAAACAGTTATGGTGATGCGTTAAAACAGGCGATATGTCGTCTGACAATTCTATTACTCATGGAGATTTGGTATCTGTCTGTCTGAAGCCAAAACTATACTATTACTTCTGTTAATCTACTTATCTTTCACTGCTCAATTCAAGAGGAGGGGGTAGTATCTGTTTTGATGTAATGATACCATCCTTCTAGGCACTACCTCCTTGTTTTTGTTTTTAAGGGGAGGTAATATAGTATCTGTTCTGATGTCATGAGATCGTCCTCCCAGGTATTATCTCCTCCTTGGATTACCGTCTTCTATTTGGGTGGGGGGGGGGATGATATACTAGCAAAAATATAGATAAACTCATTATTAGACGGATTGGAAATTGTTTATATTTTTTCTGCGAAGATTCATGTTTATTAGATAAATGTTTTTTATTATTATTCATTACTGGTATTATTTTTTGTGTAATACATGAGCAACACCATGTATCCTTGCTAGTTAAAAGTAAAGGTTTAGTAAAGTTTTATGCAAAAGTTGTAAACGGTATGATTTTCTTTTTAATTTTATTTTAGATTATAACTGAATATTTCAACTTGTACGTAATTAAAAAATCCTGACACCCAAACTTTATCTACTCACTCAGCTTACCTTCAGGTGGAACCTGATTGGCCAATACAACTTGCATACACAAGCGCCACCATTCTGAACATTCTACTTCACTAAACATGCAATTTTTCAAGGGAAGATAACTCTGTTATCTTAATGATGGAAAAGGTTAAAATTGCTTTTTTAATAGAGGTGAAAGGATATATAGCATATTCCTTCATTAGTTGTTATAAAAACGTAAATATTTTTTTTTTAAGGTAACTAATGCTTTTGTGAGTAAAACTATCTAAAATCAGCACATATTTTTGCAATTAACCAATATTAACAGCTAATTTATCTTTTTCTTTATTAAAATATGCTTATATTAATATGACAAAAATATTAAAAAAACTATTACTTAATGTTACCAAGTAATTGTGTTAATTTCTTTCATTTTTAGTTTCTGGGGTTTAGATGTTCATCTAGTAGACGACCCATGACACTTTGGGTCACGGGTCGTCTAGATGAAAGAACCCCCCCCCCCCCTCTTTCCTGACTTCCAGTTCCTGACCATGTATTTAGTCCCAAACTTTCTCTACTCGCTTAGGTTACCTTAAGGTTGAACCTGATTGGCCAATACAACTTGCATACACAAGCGCCACCATTCTGAACATTCTACTTCTCTAAACATGCAATTTTTCAAGGAAAGATAACTCTGTTACCTTAATGATGGAAAAGGTTAAAATTGCTTTTTTAATAGGGGTGAAAGGATATGTGGCATATTCCTTCATTAGTTGTTATAAAAACGTAAATAAAAAATTTATGGAAACTGAAACTTTCGTGAGTAAAACTATCTAAAATCAGGGTACTCTTATAGATGACACACCATGTTTCCGTGAATTCACGTCATCAACGTTCAGGCAGGTTACGGAAGCACCGAGAGTTGACGAGGCGAAAACTGCCAAACGCTAAATTGATGGTAGTTTGGTAGTTTTGTTTTACGGCATATCAACCCTTTTTGGGTTATTTAATGCCGAATCTGGTCATTATAGTAAAAGTTTTTATGCTTCAAGTTCTTTATATCTTCAAATGTTTAATCATCGTTTTTGGTTTGGTAGTTTTGTTTTACGGCATATCAACCCTTTTTGGGTTATTTAATGCCGAATCTGGTCATTATAGTAAAAGATTTATGCTTCAAGTTCTAAAAATAAAATAAAAAAGGGGAGGGAGAAAGGGAGAGAGGCTGTTGTTTTTGTTTTTGGTTTTGTAGAACATAATTAAGTTTTACAAAAAAAAAAACAAAAAAAAAAAAAAAACGTCAATGTAGGTGAATTTCGTCTCAGGGAGCCACAGGGCAGCCTGATCTGGTATCACCAGCGCTAAATTGAAGACTAGCAGCTGATAAATTAGGCCGAAGAAAACCAAACTAAAATACATATATAAAAAATAAAGAATGAACAAACCATAGCTAAACAACTGTTATTAATTAGATCTTTACTTTTTGTTTGTTTTTTGTCAAATGAACAATTGTTAATTAAATGTTTTTTAAATAAAATGTGTTTTGTTTGTGCACCGGAAAGTTTCAAAAGATGATTTTGTTTGATTTGTTAAGCCATTTTTTTTTAATAAGATTTTTCAATGTTATTTTATTTTTCTTTTACATTTTTTTTTTTCTAAAACTCAATTAGTCCTTCGGAAGATTCAACGAGCTGACAGATTATAGAAATTCATATTTTTTTTATTGAACGCGATTAATTTCTTCCGAAAGTTATCGGCTGCGTGGTTAATAATTTCGTCAACTCTTGGGCGATTCCGAGAGCTGCCCGAACGTTGACAACGCGGCGTCACGGAAACAGGTTGCATCAGCTATAACAGTACCAAAATCAGCACATATAGTAATTGCAATTAACCAATATTAACAGCTAATTATCTTTTTCTTTATTATTAAAATATACTTATATTAATACGACAAAAATATGAAAAAACGATTACTTAACGTTACCAAGTAATTGTGTTAATTTCTTTCATTTTTAGTCTCTGGGGTTTAGATGTTCATCTAGTAGACGACCCATGACACTTTGGGTCACGGGTCGTCTAGATGAAAGACCCCCCCCCTCCCCTCCTCTCGGTGATTTGAAGGATGCCATCATTTTGTGAAGTCATCTACTGTACCCAGTTATAATGATCATCCAGTGTGCATGGAAAAACAAGATCCACAGATAGTTTGTCATATACAGATAGTTTGTCCTGTGTTTCTGTTGCTTATCCAATTCACCAAATTATGGTCTACCACATCCGCCCTCCAGGATGGCTATTTCATAATTTCATACCAAAGTCAGACCGAGAGTCTTGGGTATTCTGTGCTGGGGTGGCCTCGTTCTCTGTCAATCTGAGGTAAGGTCCTGTGCAGTTCTAGGAAGTCTACCATCCCAGGCTTTACCTTCTCGCACTTTGAGAAGGGGTTAGTTTATTGCTAATCGCCTGAGGCATTCCTACCGGGCAATGCCGACGGGCTGCCTAGGTAATTTTTGTTCGGCACAGTGCCCTTCCTCTAGGGCGCTAGTTTTTCAAATCCCATTTTCCTGACAGCGTGTCTGATCTTCCCACCGTGAGACGGAGATAAATAACCAACTATGCATAGATTTTTTTCTCTTCTACTTAACGTCTTAAAATGCATGCAGACAAGCAAATAAGATCCACAAAGTTTTAGTAGTAGATAGATTATTATTATTAACTATTAGATAGAATAATAATAATAATCTATGATAAAAAAAGAAAGAAATTCAGAGCAGCCGTTTCTAAGATGAACCAACGAAATTGACTTACCTAAAATAGCAACAACTATATCCTCTTTAAGTATCTCAATTGAACCTCTTGATACAAAAAACAATCCAGTAAGTACATCCCCTCGATGCACAAGAGTATCACCAGGTGGAACGTGTGTGGTTTTGAATTTCATTGATAACGCTCGCAGGCAACCAGGGCTCGCGGCTGGAAAATAAAGGGGAAAAGAATTTGTATTTTTAACAATGATTATTACACAATTCCTATCAGCTGCAAAATTGTCAGTTTTATAATTTAGTTTTTTTTTTGTTTTTTTTGTAATTTTGTTGTTTTTTTTGTGCAATTTTTTATTTTAATATAATTTAATTTTTATAATTTTTTTATAACTTTGTTTTTTTTTCGTAATTGTTTTTTTTGTAATTTTATCATTTTTAATTTTAATTTATAATTTAATTTTTATATAATTGTTTTTTTTATAATCAATAGTTCAGTTTTCAGAAAAATGGGGGTTGCTTTTTAATGCATACATACATAGTATATATTAAAACATTGGTACATTAGTGTATACATTTGTTCCACTTAACCGATTAATATGTATAGTATATGTACTAAACATACCCAGTATATATACTAAACATACATATTATACACATTTGTTCTACTGAACCGATTCTGAAGTTAAATAGTACAAGTACATTTTATTTATTGATAGTTTGTGGAAGATATATTAGATTTGAAACAATTGTAAAACCATTTACAAAACATTCTTATTTGCAGTATGTTTTTTACATGTTCCCCTTTTTTTAATAAAATGTTTAGAAAACTCTTGTATATATAAGTAATGTGTACATATATGTTCAAGCCCACTCAACCTGACCTTTGACCCACTGTTTTCTTTGTAACTGAACAATTTAATTTTGTGACCAGACTCAGGGAAATACATTTCTTGGCTGTACATAAAGCTAGCTGTGAACAATGATTTTCAGCTCAGAGCCTCATTCTCACCCCACGTCAGAACATCAAGAGCAGCTTTTTAGAATCAATCATTCTTCGGAATGTACATTCTTGAATTCTGGTCACGTGATACCTTTGGGGGGGGGGGGATAGTTCACATTTATACGGTTTCTGAATTTTTGAGATGAAGATTGATAATTTGGATAATTCGGACTACTGTTCTTATCTCGAGTATTATTCTCACAACTTTTCGGCCGATGTAACCTCTGATCTTCTTCAGGCGTATCTTGTTGTGCAGATTCCAGAGTTCGACAGAAAGATTCCCCGAGTTCGACAAGGTATACCTGAAGAAGGCCAAAGGTTACATCATCCGAAAAGTTGTGAGAATAATACTCAATCTGAGAACAGTAGACCGAATAATCCAAATTATACACATTCTGTTATATTTTTTATGCCTTTTTCTACATAAATCGACTATTTTCTTATTTGTTATATATTAAAATTTTCTTTTTTTTTTTTTAATCTTATTTTGGAATCGTAACAAAGTTCCCGAGGACGCATGAAAATCAAATTTGTGAGTCCCAAGACTCACTAAATTAAAAAGCTATCAGCATCAGTATATGTTAGAATTTGTTGTTTCAAATGACATAATTGTAAGACAGGTTAATTGTCTGAAAAAATAATTATACGTGTGATGTGATGATAGTATTGAGACACAATCTCAGACAAAATGTTCAATAGTGTCACTTAGTAATGCACCATATAGTTGTGTAGCATGGGTTACTGGTTAAGTTAATATGATGTTGAAAAACCAAAAACAAGCAATGAAGCCAGCACATTACTAGAAACATGTATTGTATATTATTATAAAGAGACAATAGAAATATATTATGTGCTTGTTAGAAAATGTTAATTAATGCAATGATAAGTAAAATATAATTTGAGTATGGGTAAGAAAGTTTTAGTAGAGTGAATTACGTTAAATTATTATTTCTCTAAAAAAAAAATAATAATTGTAGTATATATTCGCAGAGGTTACATTCCAGACACACCCGCGAATAGCGAAACTCTGCAAATAGCTTTTGATTCCTATAGTTCACTAAAAATCAGGTTTTTGTACATTAGCATGTCTTTTGTTTTGCATAATAGGCACAAAACTAGCATAGATTAGCTCTTTCTGCTCGCAAGTTTTTTTGTTTTTTTTTTAATATTTCAGTTTCGTTTATACGAAAGTTAGTTAGCGAAAAAAAATTTTTTTTAATATTTCAGTTTCGTATAAAGTTAGCGAAAAAATTTTTTTTGAATATTTCAGTTTCGTATAAAGTTAGCGAAAAAAATTTTTTTAATATTTCAGTTTCGTATAAAGTTAGCGAAAATAAAATTTTTTTAATATTTCAGTTTCGTATAAAGTTAGCGAAAAATTTTTTTTTTAATATTTCAGTTTTGTATAAAGTTAGCGAAAAAATTTTTTTAATATTTCAGTTTCGTATAAAGTTAGCAAAAAAAAATTTTTTAATATTTCAGTTTCGTATAAAGTTAGCGAAAAAAAAATTTTTTTAATATTTCAGTTTTGTATAAAGTTAGCGAAAAAAAAAATTTTTTAATATTTCAGTTTTGTATAAAGTTAGCGAAATTTTGGAATACAAACGCTTTTGCATAAGCTGCATTTAATATGAATCCTACGGAATAATTAACGTTTTTTTTTCATCATATTGACCTTCATGGACTTAAATGATTATCATATTTGTAGGTTCGATGCTTATGCTGAAAATCCGCAAATCACGAATGGTGAGCCCACGAATAGCGTGGGGGGGGGGGGGGGGCACTGTGTGTGTATATATAATAGATCTAATGTAAACTTTATTACAAGATCATTTGTTTACGCTCCAGGAATTCAACTCAACTTAACAGTTTGTGTACGATTGTTTCTGAGACAACACGTTTTTATTAATATCAATTCTCTTCATCAGCACAGGGTATAGACACCAATCTTAGAAGCTAACAGTCATCATCAAGGCCATAGATTAGAACACTCACAATTATACAGCAAATTAGATAGGATGACGGGAGTCGGGGTATGGATAAATCAAAACAGTAAAGAAAGAGTACAAAACAATTTGCACGGATATACAACGGGACTCAAATTTATATATATATATATTCCATGAAAAATGCCAGTATACTGAAATCATATGCCCTTAATAGGGTTAAGATGAATTTTTACACTTTTATTGTCATTAAGGGTATGCGAGCACAACAGGGCTATGTATTTTACTGGTAGGAATTTTTCTTTAGCGCACCTCACACACTTCATCCACTCATGCATAGAGATTTATACTGTAGTGATGTGATAATGAAATGGTTTGGTTGATATGTAGTCATACCCTTAATGACAATAAAAGTGTAAAAATTTGGGAATTTCCTTGCTTTTGTACATTTAGTGTATATGAATTTTCATCTTAACCCTATTAAGGGCATATGATTTCAGTATACTGGCTTTTTTCATGGAATGTCACTACTTTTATAAAGGCTATGCCTCAATACAATGCCTTCTCATAAGGTTTTTTGGAATTTTCTAGAAAACTAAGGTATATGGTAAACTGAAATTAAAATGCCATCAACTAGACCCTAGAACCTCTATCTCTGCCAAAAATCAGCTGAATCCATCAAATAGTTGATGAGATACAGGGTGGCACATACGTACGTACACACAGATAACATGATTTCATGATTGAACTTTCTGGATCTCTGGGTTGCCTTGACTAATGATGCTGAAATTCTACACACTCATAGAACCTATCAAATAAAAATTTTGTGCAAAGTTTTAACTAATTTGGTTTATTGGTTTTTGAGTTATGATTGATCAAAGAAATGAGATTTCCAGCATAGGCCATTCGTGCAGTCTATTAAGGGATAGAGCGCTCTCGCGCCTCCCTTGATAATGTAATGCTCATGTTATAGGTAAAAAAAAACAACAGATTGCTTAATTGCTGGTGTATTTAAAAAACATATATTTAAAAATTTCAATTGACCCTATACATAAGTATGATCTTCCATCAATACCTTTGGTTTCATGGAAACTCAGCCCGCATGGCTAAAGCTACCGAATGTAACCGATTCTTCAGTCGATGTTTTGATCGTGTGAGCCACTATCAAAAGTAACAGTCTTCTGGAGGTTGATGGTTCAATCCTTAGTACGGGCGACATTAAAAATACATTTTCGAATTACTTAAGACTTCTACCCAGTCATGGCTGACGGAACGAGAACAAGCTACCCCCGTGGATTAAATAAAGAGTTCCGTTTGAAGTTCCGTACAGATTTCAGAGTTCAACAAGACCCGTTTGAAAAAGGTCGGAGGTTACATCGGCTGAAACGTTGTCAAAATAACATTCAAGATGAGAACAGTAGTCCGAATAATCCGAATTATACAAATTATTAATCTGTATCTCAAAAATTTCTAAACATTATTCCTCTTTGTATTTGTTCTTTCTCCCTGAATATTTAAATCTCGATGTGGCTGTGTAACAGAGTGTGGGATTTTCTTCGATTCGCTGTTTGTCCGTAGTCCACTTCACGGACTGAACTAGCTGTCTCTCTGCAGTGGTGATGTGGCAGCCAAAGTTTCTCTTGTCTGATAGCTGTAACAATGTATAACATGAAAGAAGAAAAAACTCGAACAACCTTTGCACTCAATGGTTCTTTGATGTTTTTTTTTTTTCTTGCGGCATTGTAATGTTAAACGTAAGCTTCTCATCGTCTGCTGCTTACGGGAGGGCATTGAGGAACAAAGATGGAGCTTTGAAAAAGACGACCGAAATCAATCAGTTCGTTTACTAAATGCGAAAAACTTTTCTTCCTCGTTACGTGTCACTTCGGACTTCTTCCCCTGACGCAACTTTCTGTACACGTCCTGGTGATACCAGATCAGGCTGCCCTGTGGCTCCCTGAGACGAAATTCACCTACATTGACGTTTTTTGTTTTTTTTTTGTTTTTTTGTAAAACTTAATTATGTTCTACAAAACCAAAAACAAAAACAACAGCCCCTCTCCCTTTCTCCCTCCCCTTTTTTATTTTATTTTTAGAACTTGAAGCATAAAAACTTTTACTATAATGACCAGATTCGACATTGAATAACCCAAAAAGGGTTGATATGCCGTAAAACAAAACTACCAAACCAAAAACGATGATTAAACATTTGAAGATATAAAGAACTTGAAGCATAAAAACTTTTACTATAATGACCAGATTCGACATTGAATAACCCAAAAAGGGTTGATATGCCGTAAAACAAAACTACCAAACCAAAAACGATGATTAAACATTTGAAGATATAAAGAACTTGAAGCATAAAAACTTTTACTATAATGACCAGATTCGACATTAAATAACCCAAAAAGGGTTGATATGCCGTAAAACAAAACTACCAAACCAAAAACGATGATTAAACATTTGAAGATATAAAGAACTTGAAGCATAAAAACTTTTACTATAATGACCAGATTCGACATTGAATAACCCAAAAAGGGTTGATATGCCGTAAAACAAAACTACCAAACCAAAAACGATGATTAAACATTTGAAGATATAAAGAACTTGAAGCATAAAAACTTTTACTATAATGACCAGATTTGACATTGAATAACCCAAAAAGGGTTGATATGCCGTAAAACAAAACTACCAAACCAAAAACGATGATTAAACATTTGAAGATATAAAGAACTTGAAGCATAAAAACTTTTACTATAATGACCAGATTCGACATTGAATAACCCAAAAAGGGTTGATATGCCGTAAAACAAAACTACCAAACCAAAAACGATGATTAAACATTTGAAGATATAAAGAACTTGAAGCATAAAAACTTTTACTATAATGACCAGATTCGACATTAAATAACCCAAAAAGGGTTGATATGCCGTAAAACAAAACTACCAAACCAAAAACGATGATTAAACATTTGAAGATATAAAGAACTTGAAGCATAAAAACTTTTACTATAATGACCAGATTCGACATTGAATAACCCAAAAAGGGTTGATATGCCGTAAAACAAAACTACCAAACCAAAAACGATGATTAAACATTTGAAGATATAAAGAACTTGAAGCATAAAAACTTTTACTATAATGACCAGATTCGACATTGAATAACCCAAAAAGGGTTGATATGCCGTAAAACAAAACTACCAAACCAAAAACGATGATTAAACATTTGAAGATATAAAGAACTTGAAGCATAAAAACTTTTACTATAATGACCAGATTCGACATTAAATAACCCAAAAAGGGTTGATATGCCGTAAAACAAAACTACCAAACCAAAAACGATGATTAAACATTTGAAGATATAAAGAACTTGAAGCATAAAAACTTTTACTATAATGACCAGATTCGACATTGAATAACCCAAAAAGGGTTGATATGCCGTAAAACAAAACTACCAAACCAAAAACGATGATTAAACATTTGAAGATATAAAGAACTTGAAGCATAAAAACTTTTACTATAATGACCAGATTCGACATTGAATAACCCAAAAAGGGTTGATATGCCGTAAAACAAAACTACCAAACCAAAAACGATGATTAAACATTTGAAGATATAAAGAACTTGAAGCATAAAAACTTTTACTATAATGACCAGATTCGACATTGAATAACCCAAAAAGGGTTGATATGCCGTAAAACAAAACTACCAAACCAAAAACGATGATTAAACATTTGAAGATATAAAGAACTTGAAGCATAAAAACTTTTACTATAATGACCAGATTCGACATTAAATAACCCAAAAAGGGTTGATATGCCGTAAAACAAAACTACCAAACCAAAAACGATGATTAAACATTTGAAGATATAAAGAACTTGAAGCATAAAAACTTTTACTATAATGACCAGATTCGACATTGAATAACCCAAAAAGGGTTGATATGCCGTAAAACAAAACTACCAAACCAAAAACGATGATTAAACATTTGAAGATATAAAGAACTTGAAGCATAAAAACTTTTACTATAATGACCAGATTCGACATTGAATAACCCAAAAAGGGTTGATATGCCGTAAAACAAAACTACCAAACCAAAAACGATGATTAAACATTTGAAGATATAAAGAACTTGAAGCATAAAAACTTTTACTATAATGACCAGATTCGACATTAAATAACCCAAAAAGGGTTGATATGCCGTAAAACAAAACTACCAAACCAAAAACGATGATTAAACATTTGAAGATATAAAGAACTTGAAGCATAAAAACTTTTACTATAATGACCAGATTCGACATTGAATAACCCAAAAAGGGTTGATATGCCGTAAAACAAAACTACCAAACCAAAAACGATGATTAAACATTTGAAGATATAAAGAACTTGAAGCATAAAAACTTTTACTATAATGACCAGATTCGACATTAAATAACCCAAAAAGGGTTGATATGCCGTAAAACAAAACTACCAAACCAAAAACGATGATTAAACATTTGAAGATATAAAGAACTTGAAGCATAAAAACTTTTACTATAATGACCAGATTCGACATTGAATAACCCAAAAAGGGTTGATATGCCGTAAAACAAAACTACCAAACCAAAAACGATGATTAAACATTTGAAGATATAAAGAACTTGAAGCATAAAAACTTTTACTATAATGACCAGATTCGACATTAAATAACCCAAAAAGGGTTGATATGCCGTAAAACAAAACTACCAAACCTACCAAACCTGTACACGTCACTCTAGTTCTTTTACTCTTTTTACTTCTAATTGAATTTTTTATTCTCTTAATTTTAAACTGATTTGGAAAATTTCCGAGTTCAACCTTATTTTTACACCCAAGCATCTAAATATGGCTACATCTGAACGTAAACATGGATGCAATAACTATCATCGACTCTCCGATTCCTATAAAGAATGATGAAAGAAGATACAATTCTTGCCAGTTAATATTAACTTCAGAGTAATCATAAAAAATACTTCTCAGCACTATTTCAAAACATCTTACTGCATAAAATTATTAAATCCAATGTTTTTTTTTGACAAAAAATACATTTATTTCAATAAAAAAAGTTTTACCATGGCCGTTGTCCATGAAAATGACCAATTTTGGAAGAGTGACAAGTTTGTAGAATAGGGATCTTACTCTTCCAAAATGTATAATTTTATTTCTTTGATGATTATAATGCATCACTCAGCATAGTAAGGCCATGTTAAAATATTTGTAAAAACAAGTGTTAACGATATGTAAACATGTCGGATAGCATAGACATGATAAAAAACAATTAAATTAAACATGTTTTCTGTAAAAAACCCCAAAAAAAAACAAAATTTAATGCAAGAATAATGTGTTTTGAAATAGTGCCGAGTTTACATTAACCGTCTTACCTTGGAAGGCTGGGCAATTGCTGAGCAGGTTTCGGTTTAAATGTAGACAAATATCAGCTTGGAGGCATTCTGGGAAACTTTTTAAAACCTAAACAAGAAAAAAATGATTAGTTTTAAGATAAAATAATCAAAAATAATACAGCATTGTTGTTTTTGCAAAATTTTCAATATTAATAATTATCTATCCAACCAAAAACGATGTTGTAAAGCAGAGTATGAACGTTAAGAGAAAATAATGAGAAGTTTGAACAAGTATTATGGACAGAAGAGAAGGTTTACTAAACAAAAGATAAAGGTGAACAGAGTAGTTTAGCAATCACTGGGTTGAGCTAGCAAGTCTTGATATATATTGTTAGTTCTTGTTTTGTTTTTTTTGTAGGAAAACAGAAAATTCCATTCCTTTTTATAGGTACAAGTTGACCCCCCACCCCCCTCCACAAAAAATGCCACAAATGGAATCATTAATAAAATCAACAATCCTTTTTGCAATCCAACCATATTTGGTACACATTAACCTAGTATCTTTCTGACTTGTCCACCCAGTTTCAGTCATGACTTTCAAAGAGTATTATTTTTTTTTTATTGCCATTCAATGATATGTGGGGACACTTTGGTGATCATCTCATCAGTAGGGGGTGAAATCCTTACAGAATTTAGTGCTTATAGATAGAAATACACAGGTGAAATACGGCAGTTCAAAATAAATTAAGAGAAAAACTTTTGCCCGATACGTAAGTATATGAAAAAGTAGGTATCTACACCAAAAATTATGGAAAATTATCGAGTAGAATTTTAATTAAAAAATATAAATCAATTTTATCGTATATTTCCGATTCGCCATTAGCAATAAGGCGAGAACAGGGGAGATAAGTCAGTAAAATGCACTTGTACCAATGGAAAATCGGAAATATACGATAAAACAGTCATATTTTTAATTAAAATTCTACTCGATAATTTTCCCTAATTTTTGGTATAGATACCTACTTTTTCCTGATACCTAAGTATATCAAAGAGTTTTTCTGTTAATTTATTTTGAACTGTCATATTTCACCTGTGTATTTTTATCTATAAGCACCCAGATTTGTATTTGTGGTTTCATCTCAAAATCCCCAGTCTATTTCTAAACTGATGGCCATCAGTCAAAATCAGGGAAGTACAAAGAGAGGAGCGTGACGTCAGAGTTATCGACAATTTTTGCACATCGTATCCAGGTGTGCTCATCATTGCATGACGATAAACAAAGACTGTTGGACATTCATGACAGAAACTCAGTGGACAAGTCAGGCATAGACTAGGCATGTCAAATCATGCGGCCCATTGTGAACACACTTGCAGACAGCATAAAAGATACTGTGATTTCATCATTTAACAGCCAAAATTGCAATTTTGATCATTTTCATTGAGTTGTTCACTGAAAAAAAAAAGAAACTGTGCTTTTTTTTTTCTTTATTCAGAACTAGCAGGACTACCCGGTGTTGCCCAGGGCAAAATTTCTCTCCCTGCTTCTCTATCTTTTTCTCTCCCCACTCCCCTCTTTATTCTCCGCCCAGCCCATTCCTCTCTCTGGACACACACACACACACATACAGGCAACTCTCCCTTATATTAGGGGTGGGATGTAATGGGTGAAAATTGCAGATTCATGCGAGTAGTATTTTTTTGTGTTCATTTATACATAAATAACACTAAATAATCAAACATTTTGAAAATTTTGCAAAATTCAGAAGGTGCAGGCCACTAGTTTTTTGGCTATTTTACATTCATGAAAACCCTTTCACAGCCTGAAAATGGTACTATATCAGATTTAACCATCTATATCCATTCATAGCTTTTGAGGATGTTTTAGGACCTGCAATGTCGCATGAAACCACTTTTTCACCGAAAAATGATGGATTTTGAGTCCCGTGGAGCCCTAACGGCTATTTTTGGCCTGCACCTTCTGAATTTTGCAAAATTTTTAAAATGTTTGATTGTTTAGTGTTATTTATGTATAAATGAACACAAAAAAAATACTACTCGCATGAATCTGAAATTTTCACCCATTACGTCCCACCCGTACTTATATAGATTCCTCAAGGAAGGTAATTCACTCATTAATATAAAATCAGTTACTTCCCTTTTGAAAAAGGTGAAAGACCGACTCTTTTCCCCCCGCCCCTGACGAAATCTGCACTAGTTTAGAGTCAAATAATGAATATTTTTTTCTAAATTTTAGATATTATTCAACTGGGGCAACGCCGATTAAGAAAATACAAACTTTGTGGATGCTTGTTTTTAGAGTTTTAGTTTGACATACACACAGGCAACTTCCCTTTACATAATAAAAGATGTTTCTTTACACTTAAAAACGATCACATTTTTTTATCAATTTCAAAAGCAGAAAAGATGCACGAATGCAGGGGGGGGGGGGGGGTTCCAACGGGTGTATAATGGTTTATACACGCTCGGTAAGTGAAAGTGCAATACGAGTGGGCCATCTGTTACTTACTATGTGACGCCTTCTGCAATCTATTAATTATTTTTCTTGATTAGAAATGGAGTAGAAATTATGCATCAATCACTTACCATGTTCATGTCAATACCGTTCGTATAAGACCACGCATGTTGAAAGTATTCCTCAAGCCGCTGACGTAAAGGGTTGGGAATTTGGTGAAAACGAATAAATTCTTTAATCCGAAGCATTTGTGTGTGATAGCGAGCTGTTCCTGAGTACAAACGCTGGATAATCGCAGAAACATTACCGAAGATACTTGCGTACATAAGAGCTGCCACGGAAAAAAAAAAGGCAAGAAAACAACAGTTTAATAGGTAAAAAGCTATTCATAAAAGTTTAGTAGTTCAAAAGAAACTCGGTGGTTTTACTTACATATTACTTTTGCCCAACATTTCAATTACAATACACAGTTAAACTTTAATGGGGGCAATTTACTCAAATGATAAACCACAAAATGAAATATGATAACAATTTAAATTGAAATTTTTTTTATTGTATTTGTGGTGTAGTGGTATATACCGCAGATCTGTAAAGTTGCTGTGTAAAGTAGATGTGGTTGCATATCCTTCTCACCCAGTGGCGTAGCTAGACCTTTTGCCGCCCGGGGCGGTAGTAAAATTTGCCGCCCCCCCCCCCGGCATTTGGGTGCCCGGAAAAAAAGCACCGATACAAGACGTTTTTTCTCTTCGGAGGGCTCGCCCTCTTAATAATAACATTATGAAGACAAAGAAAAGAAAACTACATCGGACTATTCTCTCCTTGATACATCCATGTTATTTGGCGAAAATTCGGACTTTAACAACAACGACAAAAAAGTAAATAAAAATGATTTTATCATTTCATAACATTTTCAGGTTTTCAAATGTTCTCATTTAAATTTATTATTATATAAAATTATAGTATAAAATTTCATATTTTTTGTTAACTTTTGTTTTTTTAAATTTTTTTCTCTACTTTCTATTTTTACCCTCTCAAAATGCCGCCCCCTCAGGTGTGCCGCCCGGGGCGGCCCGCCCCCCTCGCCCCCCCCTAGCTACGCCAGTGTTCTCACCTATCACTTTCAGCCTCATCCGCCAGTTAGTCCTTGAACGAAAATGAAGCCGAGTGCATAAGTCTTCCCTGCTGGTATATAACCTCTCCACCGACAAGACTCTGGCCAAACCTTCCCGTTGTACACCATGGATACTGAGTTCATTGCAGCCCCAGGCTGATTGGCTAGAAATCTTTTAGTAGATTGAAGCCCTAGAGGTGCAGTGTGCAGGTCCCACTGGTACGTGGGCATGTCCCGACTCTCACAAATCCAATCCCCGACTGCAGGGCATGTGGAAAATGCTATCTTTGCATGGCCTGTCGCAACCTGGGTGACAGTAGTGTATGTGGCAACTTACAGGTAGTGTTTGACACTGGTGCATGCTCAAGTGGAAACCACATCAGTCCTAGTTAGATGAGAATGGTGGAGGGGTTGGACTGTCAAAAGTGTTCAAGTTGGTGAAGGATAGGCATTCAGCTGTAAAGCTGCCTTAAAAACTATCTTTAGTTGAAATACGACTAAACAATCAAGCCCCATACTCATTAGAGGATTTATTGTGGCCTGATTCAACAAATAAACCGGATGTTGATGATGATGATGATTAAAAAGAAAAACCAAACATTGATTCTAAAATAAGGGTGACACCAAAAATGTCACCCATAGAATCATTAATAAAATTCACAATGCATTCTGCAGTCCAACCATATTTGGTATAAATAAACTTCAATCTATACCTGACTTATCCACCAAGTTTCAGTCATGAATGTCCAGCAGTCTTTGTTTTATCGCCGTTCAAGTCAATGATGGTTTGGTTGTTTTGTTTTACGACATATCAACCCCTTTCGGATTATTTAATGCCGAATCCGGTCATTTTGGTAAAAGTTTTTTCGCTTCAAGTTCTTTATATCTTCAAATATTTATTAATGGTGTTTGGTTTGGTTGTTTTGTAGAGGAAAATTCTTGTTTTTGTTTTTAGCTTTATGATTGAGTTTTGCAAAGGAAAAAAACCCCCAAATCATCAATGTTTGATGCATTTTAATTCAGGAAGCCAGTATTTTCAGACAGCCTGATCTGGTAGCACCAGTCAATTCAATGATATGTGGGGACAGTTTGATCATCTCGTGATCCTGAATGAGCTTCACTCACCAGACTGTAGCCCCCCCCCCTATTTTTATCGCAAACATTATTTCTATCCAAACAATCCCCAGAACTGAAGAGAACTAGCACAACCAAATATGATTGATTGATTTTTTTTATAAGTAAATGTTTTATTACAATTGAAGAAAAAAAAAAAAATTCTTATCAATAAACAAATAATGCTTATCGATAAAGCTTTTTAATTTAAAAATGTAACTTAGACAACAAATTAAGACAGCGTATATCGGCAAAAATACAAGTTTAATTTTTCTTTTTAATCAAATAATTAAACGATAAAGTAATTTTATAAATTTTAATATAAAAAATCAAATATTTGCTAAAAAAAAATAAGACAAATTTAATTTCTTGCATAGTTTAAAAAACAGAATTATCTCCCTTACTTAGGAACCAAAGGAAGCATGTTAGGCCTTATGTTGGTGTTCAGAGTTTCCCTTTCACATAATTCAGAATTTACCACTCTTATATTTTTCAAACAATGGCAATAATGCGCAAAGTAGAACGCCCACACACAATTCCACGAATCACATTGTTTTACATAAAAACTTGTGTTTCTAGAATATTTCATGAAATTTAGTATAAAAGTCAGAATTTAAACATTCAAGACAAAATGCTTTGCATAACTTAATTCTAAAATCCACGCCCGATGAGCCAGCATTTTCAAGCGGCTAACCCAAACCAAGGACATCGGACAAGTAGTAATCTCAAAAGCAAACCTAACTGCAACAATTTTGAGTAACAGATTTCTGAACGACTGCTAAATTTCATCCTTCGTTGAAGGAAAGAGACAAAAAACCCAAAATTATTTCTTCTACAAATTTATGTGAAAGAAAACTTTGGCTAAGAAAGGTAGTAGATTTTTTCTGTGTCAGGAGCATTATGTTGTATGTTTATTTACCTCCTCTCCAGGAGGTTAGGCACAAGGCCAGTTTTATCTTACTCCCACAAGGTAAGATGTGACCCAAGGTTGGGTCGGGAAAGTGGGGCTTGAAAAGCCAGCGCCCGAGAATGGGAACACTCTGGCCATTAAAAATTGCCTGTGCAGCCCCGTTGGCATTCCCCGGTAGGGGCGCCTCAGGCAATAAGCAATAAACTTACTCCTCCCCAAAGAGGGGAGGCAAAGCCTGGGAGGGTGGACCTCCTAGAACTGCACAGGACAAACCCACAGACCGGCGGAATCAAGCCCCGAAGGACAAGACGACACCGGTCTATAGGGTGCAGATACTACACTTTCTTCCTAGTCAAAAGGCCAAATGTTGTATAGCAGTGAATGCTGGGCCCTAACCCAGTCCTCTTTCGCCTGACTGCAGTGCAATGACAGATCCATGATCAAATGGATCTACAATGTGAAATCTGACCGAACCCAACACATCAGGTCAGAGGATTTACTGAAAACACTACATTTATCCAGCATAGAGGTTGTCCTAAGGACCAATCTGTTATGCTGGTCTGGTCATGTAGAGTGTTCGACCTCCTGGATAAACTGTTGCAGAAGCATTGCTGTCTTGGATTGCAGGAAGGTTGGCCAGTCAAAGAAAACTTGAAAGAAAGTAATCAGACAAGACCATACAGAGTATAATTTGGAGACAGTTGACCCGTTGAACCATGAGGAATTAAGAGAGAGCTAGCGAAGTATCAAACAACGTCTGAATTCTGGACAAGAGAAAAGTGATGCAAAATAAAAAAAAAAGACATTCCATACATAAAACATTACATTCTTGTAAAAGTTTCATATAAACTGACTGAGACAACATTGAACTCTTTTCAAATTTTTTTTTTTTATTGCAATTCCTGTAATTTTGTGAATGAAAAGCAAGTGAACAAGAACTAATGATCCCAGAATTTACTACTGCCACGGGAGAGGAATTTTCATATTTTTTTTGAAACAGCAATACATTTTTTCCAATCTAGAAAGCAAGAAACGTTTTTTTTTTTCATGTTTGAAAATAAATTAAATGTACTTACACCCAATCAGCATTATCAATATTGAAAATATTTTCTCTGAGTTTGTGTTGGGAGATACGTTGCCAAATCCTACACTGGTGAGGCTACTAAACGTGAAGTAAAGCGCCGTTACATATTTGGACTTGGTTGTTGGTCCACTATGAGTTTTATTAGGTGAGTAATACTGTTGCGTTTGTTTGGCGAGTTCATCGAGCCAACCAACAGGATGCCGTAGATGGGGCCGCTCGACGTTGCCAATGGCGTACCAAATACAAGCCAACCAATGGGCGATGAGAGCAAACGTTGCCATGAGTAACATTAGAACAGCAGCACCATATTCAGAATACCGGTCAAGTTTCCGTGCTACTCGTACCAGTCGAAGCAGGCGTGCAGTCTTTAGCAAACCAATTAAGGTTGTTGTCTGGAAAGAAAGCAAGCATATATTTCATTAAAATAAAATACATAGATTACCTTTCGTTTTATTGTATCAAAGCCACTGTACTACTAAAACTCTGAGGACTCGATACTTCATTTTATCATTGAAGCGGGAAGAACATGAGCAATACTATCAGCACTTATAATTTAAGAAATTTTTATATTTTAGAAGGTGAGGACAATGCAGGAAGGAAGTATGGGCACCTGAAAAACTTAAAAAGGAAAAATTCAAAAGCACCAATGAGATAACATATGGTGTTTTGGTACTTGTGGGTAATAATTTTTATTTTTTATTTTATCATCTACTATTTTTTATTTTTTTATTTTATCATCTACTATTTTTTTTTTCCTTCATTTACAGAGTGTAGACTAGGGGTGGGCAAACTACAGCCCGCCAAAGGAGTTTATGCGGCCCTCCAAAGTATTGAATATTAAACAGAGTTACTTTTCTTTTTTTTCAAATAAATGTTTTTTGTTTTTTTTCAAATGCGTTTCATGTGAATCCTCTAGAGTACTTTAAAATGCTAATAAATGAAAAATGATTGCATTTTCGCTTTGAAATCCATTTATTTCGGCTATTTCAGATATCAATAATATGATATGTCTAAATAAAATAGATTTTTATTTTTAAAATAATTTTTATTTAAAATATTTTTTTTTTAATAAAAAAAAAAATGTTTTTAATATTTTAAATTTTAATTAATTAAATGGATTATAATTAAATTAATTACTCTATAATAAGACCATAATAATGGATAATAATATAATACTCTATAATAATACTCTATAATAAAATAATAATGATTATAATTAAATTAATATTTTAAATTTAAATTTTATTTTTTAATATTTTAAAAATATATATTTTTTTAATTTACTTTTTTTTTTATTTTTAAATTTTTATTTTTAAAATAAAATCTCTAAATAAATAGGGGTCTATATGTCTAAATAGGGTGTATAACTCTATAAAATAGGGTTAATAACCGAAAATAACTCTTATATAGAGAATTGATGAAAATTGATGATTGTATCTGACTATTATATAGAATAGAGAATTGCATCAGGAGTCAGGTACTTTCTGGAGCGATAGAATGATCCAACCATTTTACCAGAAACTTGAATGTGAATAAATGTTATTTTAATATAAAAATGTTGCTTACTTTTTTTCAATGGTTGATTGATATTTTTTTTTGTGATAAATGTAACATCTTTTGACAGAACAGGTCCACTGTTTTATTTATAACTTGAAAATTATAAAACATTAAAGAAAGAATAAAAATGGTAATGAGGTTCAGAGCTGGGAGTAGGAGCACATTAAAGTCCTCGTTCATCACCAGGCAATTACCTAAAAAATTTGGTAACATAAACATACAAAATTAAATACAAAAAAGTAATGTTGACGGTTCTAAACATAGCCAATAATAATGTCAGGGTGGAAAAAGAGTCAGTTTTGGCTAGGAAAGAAAGTCTGAGAAACAAAAATACCTAAGTTTGTTATTTTAATATAAAGGTGGGTCGGACCAAGTATAACGCCCTTACAATCGGAAGTCACAATTGTGAATTTGCAGTTTTTATAAGTTTGTGTTTTCGCTCCTGAAGTTTTCCTTTGGATGAACATGCCGTGGTAACTATTAGCAACTTTACGAAGAATGGCTAACTCAGGATCACAAAGGAAAAAAAAACCCCTCTTAAGTTGATAAGTTAAACAACTTATTACCGAAACCTAACTGGCACAGCTAAGTAAGTGTTTGTACCAGTTGAGGATACATCCTCGACAATCAGTCCGACAGTGACTTTGTTGCTGTAAGGCTGAGGTATGATCCTGTTCAATCCCAGAAGTCCCAACCTCCCAGGCTTTACCTTCTCTTTGAGAAGGAGGTTAGTTTATTGCTAATCGCCTGAGGTGACCCTAACAGGGAATGCTGACGGGGCTGCACTGGCTTTTGAACGTAACACCTGACTTTGTGTCTAACCTCCTGAAGAGGTAAATAAAATCAGTGTTTTTTTTTATTCTGGGATATTTGAATGAAAAAGTTTAGTAAAAATGTGAATGACCGAGGTTAAGAAAGATGCAGAAATAATTGTCTTTCTTTTTTTGTGTGATTTTTTATTTTTCCTGGATTAGTTTTGAATATCTCCGCTTTAGGAACCCATTGATCTCAGTTAGTATAATTCAGTAATTTTTTTTTATAGTTTAGTTAAGCAATCATTAAACAAAATTTTGAAATTCTGTAGTGACTAAATATTTTGAGAAGATTTGTAATTATGAGACTTGAAGCATAATTTTAATGAAATAAAATAATAATGATGTTGTTGGCATGATAAAATAATCAGTAAAAATGTAGGTATTAATGTTTACTACTAAAATTGTGAATCTTGTTTGCTTGCTTGTCACCGAGCACACTGGACGATGTTAAAAAATGAGAAGATAGAAAATCAAAGAGCTCTTGAATGATTATTATCAAGGAAGAAATATATTTACTTGAAAATAAATGATAAAACAAAATGAGCTTTATTTATTCAGGTTGCCAAAAGCTACACTTCATCTTTTAGGACATCATCCATTTTCAAGTAAATACTCAATTATGAACCAATGTCAAAATTAAGAAATAAAATATTTAATAATATGATAAATACTGATCCAATGGATCATCGGTGGTTTAGTTTTGATTAAAGATGGCAAAAATAAGTATCGTTCTTTTCTTTAATTTATTTTTCTTTTCTTCAAAACAAATTTCAAAAGAATTTGATTACTAATCACAATACCTTTTTTAAAAGTGTTCCTATAAGTAAATTGACCACAATCATTTTTTTTCAAAAGAATTTGATTACTAACCACAATACCTTTTTAAAAAGTCTTACTCAAGTGTTTCTATAAGCAAATTGACCACAATCATTTTTTTGTTCAAAACAAATTTCAAAAGAATTTGATTACTAACCACAATACCTTTTTTAAGTGTTCCTCAAGTGTTTCTATAAGCAAATTGACCACAATCATTTTTTTGTTCAAAACAAATTTCAAAAGAATTTGATTACTAACCACAATACCTTTTTTAATAGTGTTCCTAATAAGTAAATTGACCACAATCATTTTTTTTCAAAAGAATTTGATTACTAACCACAATACCTTTTTAAAAAGTCTTACTCAAGTGTTTCTATAAGCAAATTGACCATAATCATTTTTTTGTTCAAAACAAATTTCAAAAGAATTTGATTACTAACCACAATACCTTTTTAAAAAGAAGTCTTACTCAAGTGTTTCTAAAAGCAAACTGACCACAATCATTTTTTTATTCCCTTGATTAAAAAATGTTGAAGAAATGAGGGCAAGTCTTTGTTGAGAAGAATAAAAAAGTTGATTTAGTACGAAATAGCTGAACAACATATTTACTATCTTTTTCATTCAAAGTTAATATAAAAAAAACAAAAGAAAAAGTTCTTTTGCGTAATTGAATAATAATTTTAGTTAACAGTTAAATTTTTTTTAAAATGATATAAGGGAGGCTGGTATCTGTTCGAAAGGAAATCTGATAAATGTAAAGATCGATGGTCGAAACAGAATGCGATAAAAAAAAAAAAAATAAATAAAAATGTTTTTTGTTTTATATTATTAAATGAGAAACCATTTCAAATCAAAATCTATTTAGTATTATGCATATAATCTGAAGAAAAAACATGCTTGAAATGTGTAAATATGCTAGAAAAATCGACATTTTATCAAAATGGAGTCTTACAGGACCGGAAGTGTTGTTGTATTACTAATGGAGCCATGTTTTTTTTTTTGTATCACCTAAGACAAAAAAATTTAAAAACATCTTTTTTTTCCTTATTACCACATAATACTACATTTATAAAATAAATCAATAAAGTGCTCTTACAAGACATTAAAAACACGAGTGAAACAAAAATGAAACTAAAATAACTCCCAGACAACACCAGGTAGATACAACTTATAAACAATAGTTAGAGTAATATTTACCTCATCTGTTTCGGAACCAAATAGCAGCAGATCAAAAGGGATTGCTGCGACAACATCAATGAGGAACCATCCTTTAAAATAATGAACGGCAATTTTTCCTGGGTGGCTGACAACTTCGTCATTTTTATTCACATATGTCGTACGGAAATTAATGAGAATGTCAATAATGAACATGACATCCACAATGAGGTCTATAATGGTAAGAGGATCTTGGTAGCGGTGTTGCACACTTTGGGAATCTTTTTTGCGTTCTTCGCTCAAGAGAAACGCTGCGACATAGGGGGTAAAAATAGCTGTGTAGATAACGAGAAGAAGAATAATCCAATCCCAAACGGCTTTGAAAGGAGAGTAATGAAGAATGGTACATCGGTGTATACGGGATGATTGCAACTTATATTCAGGAAGGACATCAGCGCCAAGTGAAAGAACCTGAAAAAACGAGAACAACACATTGAATTTTCAGAAAACTTATTGAGAACAGGCTATAACTGGGAATTCAGAAGTCTATGACTAGACTTCAAATGTTAAACAAACAAAAAAAAAAAACTCAGTTCGGTTCAATTCCTGTAGAAGCACAAAAACCCTCTGTGTAACTTCGAGCTCCAATGAACGAAAACAATTCGGCTCACCGCAGAATCTGACTCGACACTCACGTTTCTCCTTCCCTTTTCTTCTGATTTTCTTGTATTTTTATTAGCAGATTTTTCCCTCAGTTAATTCCGCTTAACCAATCAGAAGAAAAACATAATCCGCTGGCTCACTATTTGTCATGATAATTAAACCTATTATTATTGTGCAGCAACCAGTAGATTTGTTACTTCGAGGTTATGAGGTCAATCCTCACTAGAAAACTAGTAAGCTAAAACTTATTTCGCTTTCCATCTGCAAGCCAGGCAAAGGCGGACCCTCTTACTGCGGGGAAGAACTAAGTCCGGACCACCTCCGCCGCTCGATTCTGGCTCAAGATCATCAATTCCGCTGCACAGGCTTCTTCTTATATTATATAAAAGGAAATTGTTTCTCGCTTTGTTTGAGTCAAAATTCTCAGAAATCAAGAGGCCCCTTCCTGGGGCTAACACTTGATCTCTATATGATATACACAGATATTCGAATATTCCATTAATGTTCTCCTTTACCTGTATGTATGTATGTATGTCCAGCTAAAAGTGAAAAAAAAACAAACACCCACAAAGTTGGTAAATATTTGATCGCCGTTGCCCTGGTTGAATAATAGCTTAAATTTTTAAAAAAATATTAATTCTTTGGGGGTCAACTAGGCCAGGTTTTGTCATGGATGTGGGGTCAGTTTTCAGCCATTTTATGTACTAATTACAATCTATATAAAGGAGAGTTGTCTGTGTGTGTGTGTGTGTGTTCAGATAAGGGAATAGGCTGGATGGAAGAGAAAGAGTGGATGGGGAGAGGGGATGGGGGGATAGAGAGGGGTAAAAGGATAGAAGTTTTAATAATAATATGTTACACTTTTGTGGCAGGCAACGCCGGGTACCCCTGCTAGTTTACATATAAAAGACAAAATAAAGTAATTCTATCAAATCTTCATCACAAAGCAACCAACAGGTTATCAATCAACTTATTACCAAAGATTTTTAAAAAGCTCTCAAAATATCGGCGGCACGATTGAACTTAGGCTGGTTTCTTTAGCTTGAAGAGCAATTCGAAAGAGACATGCTCAACCATGTATGACATTTAATATTTTATCAAATTCAAAAAAAAATAAGTTTCTGCCAATAGATTTGGAAATTGTCAATATGTTCTAGAAGAGTTTGCAAAGCCAGTTAAGCATAAAAAATATGAAACAGAAAAGACAAAATCCAAAATTAGCCTCTTTCTGCTTGATATTTGTATATATATATATATATATATATATATATATATCAAGCATGATGTCGCTAGCTATAAATGCATAGTTCCTTTCATTAAGTAGAACGCTCTTATGACGTCAAGCCGCCACATAAAGTGTTAAAATTATCACCGTTTATTCGATGTTCAACATTGGCCTAATGGTTCAGGCGTCGGAATTTGAGTTGCAAAATATTCATAATCCGGGGTTTCAAATCGCATGACCAGTAGTGAATAGTCATATCTCTATGCTGATGAGTCCTGATTATAAAGGACGAAACGTATACGTACATAGATAATAAACAATAACACATATTTATTATATATATATATATATATATATATATATATATATATATATATAGGCAGCATCTTCTCTTGCAGGCAAGTATTGTTGAATATAAGATACAACTCATGTCTGGATATCCTTTGGTAGATCATTTCAATAGTCGGAATCAGGATCTTAGTTTCGGAGGGGACACAAATCCAAACTATAGCAAATTCATCAGCCAATTCCCCTCTGAAACTAAGATCCTGATTCGGACTATTGAAAGGATTTACCAAAGGATATCCAGACATAAGTTGTCTCTTATATTCAACTATATATATATATATATATACAGGGTGGGCCAAAATAAGGGTCCTATCTTTAAATTTGAATAACTTGAATTTGAATAACTTCCACAAAATAAAAGTTAAACTCACCAAACTTTATGTGTGTGTAGACTGACCCTTCCGAGATTTTTTGAAATAAACAAAACAAATTTTAGCCGAAAAACACTTCTTAAAACTTACAAAAACTAAAGTATTGTTTTTTACACTGTTTTGAGTTTTTTAAGCAAAAATAATGTTTTCTAAATGAGGGTGCGTTCCTTAGGGCTAATACGGCTCATGCTTGCTTCGGAAGGGGTCCTTTACTTATTCTAAAAAAAAAAATTTAAAAAAATCAATAAATAAAAAAGTTATGAATTTTTAAAAATAGGACCCTTATTTTTGCCCACCCTGTATATATATATATATATATATATAAATATATATATATATATATATATACGCAAACATTGTTAAAAATAACTGAATTCACTGCTTAATTATACCTTTTTATTTTTTTAAATTTTAACGATCTTTGTTGTGTTAAAATTAAAAAAATAAATGTACGTTCCATATGTATCACGGACGTTTTTGATTCTTCATCGAATCATCTTCAGCTGATAAAAGTAAATGAACAAAAAATCTGAAGAAAATAAAATTTCAAAAGATAGCTGAGAAATGCGCACGTGAAGTCAGATGCCAAAAGAACAGCCTCACACTGTTCCAGGAAAGACTTTAACAATTTAAATTCCGTGACACCGGAATTAGCGTCACAACATAGAATTATAGTACATTGCGCATTTTAAAATGTTGTTACTGGTTTCATGCATAATGTTATTTACTGTACATTGCTGGATTTTAATGAAGATAGCTTTGAGTCTTTTTAATTCTTTTTTAATCGGTTTTGGAAGGTATTATTTTAGTGTTATTAATCAAAATTTGTCTTAAATCAGAGGGAGGGCAGTTATGTTTTTGTAGATGTTGGTAAATTGAGCTAGAGTTTACAAGATGCATGGTGAGGCGGCGGAATAGGGTAGTGGTTGTAAAACCAATGTAGCTATTAGCTTTATTATAGGAGTTACATTCTCCTAACAGGCGTTTAAACTTATGGATAACATGGTTCTTTCTCATGTTTTATGGGTTGGGGAAAAGTTGATTTTGGGTCTTAAATTTCTTATAGTAAATGATGAGTCTAATTTTATTATTATTGTCAATTGGGGATATGTATCTGGAAACAATATTTCTTATGGCTTTTTCTTCTAATCTGAAGTTTGGTTTCATTTGATTACAATAGTATATGTAAGATACACTATTGCTATGAGGCTATTGAAATATGGAACACTTTCCTTCTAGGCACTATTTGCATATCTCATGGAACAATCTAGGCTAGTGTATTAAATAAAGGGTTCAGTTCGAAATTCCGTCCAGATCCCAGAGTTTAACTTGAAAGTTCCTAAGTTCAAAACGAGGCACATGTAGAAGGTTGGAAGGTTACAGCAACTGTATATCTAGTTGTTATACAGGGTGGGCCAAAATAAGGGTCCTATCTTTAAATTTGAATAACTTGAATTTGAATAACTTCCACAAAATAAAAGTTAAACTCACCAAACTTTATGTGTGTGTAGACTGACCCTTCCGAGAGTTTTTGAAATAAACAAAACAAATTTTAGCCGAAAAACACTTCTTAAAACTTACAAAAACTAAAGTATTGTTTTTTACACTGTTTTGAGTTTTTTAAGCAAAAATAATGTTTTCTAAATGAGGGTACGTTCTTTAGGGCTAATACGGCTCATGCTTGCTTCGGAAGGGGTCCTTTACTTATTCTAAAAAAAAAATTTTTTAAAAATCAATAAATAAAAAAGTTATGAATTTTTAAAAATAGGACCCTTATTTTTGCCCACCCTATATATAGTTAAGCAGATTGCAATAAAATAGTATTATACTAGCATGACTTTGTGGAAATTCCATGGTTGCTTACTTACCGTAAAGATAATTGTCAGCTAAATACCCTTTGAATAAATAAAACAAATGTTGCTTTTAAGTTGATAAGAGAATTCTATTCGTGACGTTGTATTCGATTTTGGAACAATTAGATTTTGAAACAGGTAAAATTTTAGTTTTTGGCAATCAGCGACATCAAATATTTCTCAATAACCTTTTTGAAATCTCATCTTTAGACAATATTTTTTTTTTTTTAAATGGCTGTAGAGAAAGTGATACCATATGTACAAATGAAGATACAAGTGTATCATATCATGCATATTTGTCATGTTAAGGCAGCAAAAATTGCAGCGAATATCAGTTACTTTTTCTTATTACACGAGATCGCATACTCAATGGCTTCATAAATCATGTTGCTGCTAAAGAGACTTTATGCAACCAAAACCTGTCGATAGATTTAATGGCAATTTAATGGCAATTTAATGGAAATTTCGTGACTTATTTGCTCACGATCTCAAGTTACAAATGATCAATTCATTGACTGAAATATTTACTTCATATTAAATCTATTTGTGATTATTTAGTCAATAGAAATAAGGTTGTTGGTTTTCAATTAAGCCCATTGCTTTCTACCCCCCCCCCCCCAAAAAAAACCCTATGCAATGCATTTCAAGTTTATAACTTTTACCACCTGTTATATGCTCTACTCTCGTCACGTGGGCAAAAACGGACGTGCACATATCCGAGGCAATGGCTGAATCCTTAGAAAGTGACCTCCAGTCTGTAGTGAAATGGGGTCTTAAATGGATGGTAACATTTAATGCTGCTAAGACCAAGCTCCTTTTCTTAAACAACTACAAAGAACCTCTTCAACCAACAATTGCCATGGCAAATAACACCCTACCTGAGAGTCGAACGTTTAAACTCGTTGACCTAACATTCACAGGTAACATGAATTGGAACAAATACATTGAAGACATTGCCAAGACTGCTTCAAAGAAGGTGGGCTCCCTCTAGCGTGCTAGAAAACTTCTCACACCTGACAGTATCCTATATCTCTACAAACCATCTGCCCATGCATGAAGTATTGTTGCCGCATCTGGGCTGGTGCACCATCCACCAGTCTCTCCCTCTTAGACAAGGTTAAAAAAAGAGTCGCTAATCTAATAGTTCCCTCACTATCCACCAAGCTCCAACCCCCATCCCATCGCTGCAATATTGCATCCTTGTGCTTGTTTTACAAGTATTTCAATGGAATGTAGCTCGATGAACTTGCTGCTCTGGTGCCCCCTCGACATAAATACACTCAACTAACCCAACAATCAGCTAAATCCCATCTATTCATTGTGGAGTTTCCCAGATGCCGGAAAGCCTTCTATTCCAATAGCTTCTTTCCTTGTGCTGCCGACCTTTGGAACTCCCTCTCTGCTCCCTGTTTCCCCGACTGTATCGACATGCAGAGGTTTAAAACTAATGTGAACAGGCATCTCGCTGCACAGCTTCCAATTTAGGATGACCCCCAAAACTTTCACCCTAATTCTCAGTAGCCCCTTACGGCTACAGTGGCAACTTGCCTTGTTTGGAGTGAACTATGTTTAAAAAGAAAAAAGTATTCAAAATGTTTGGTTTGCAACTTGTGTCTATACTATCCGAGGAAGACAAATCCTTGGTATTATCTAGGACCGCTTCGCTGATGAGTCAAGTTTTTTGTTGTTAGAATGAGGTATGGTTTGATTTGGTCCTAACAGGTGCACTCTCCCAAGCATTACCTCCTCTTTGGCACTGACCTCTCCTCCTCCCAATCATCTGTTTATTCACAAAAAGTTTTACTAATAGCCTGAAAACATGCACATTTTTAATTAAAAAAAAAAAGTTTTATTTACAAAACGAAATTAAAATTTTATGTTTTTAAAAAAATGATTAAAAAAAATATTAATTTATTGTCACTAAATTTAATGTTTTACAAAAGTATTTTGTAAAAAATTTTTTTTTAAATATTGGATTGTAGTAAAAAAAAATTATTTTTGTAAATATTAGATTTTTCCCTATAAAAATCTTTAAGCAAAAAAAAAAAAAAAACAGACGGCAAAAGTAAAAAAAACAAAACAAAAAAAAAATTGGTATTAAGATAAAGTGTGTCCTTTTGATTGTTGATCATTCTAGGGTAGCTCAGATCTATTTGATCCAATATATTTTATATAAGAAGGAAAATTAGAAGGCAAAAGTTTGGAGTTACCTCATCTACTCCACTTGTTCCATTTTTGACACCACGCCGGAATATCTAAAAAAAAAAATTAAAAAAAAAAAAAAAAAATTTAATCATCAATTTATCATAAATTCTGTAAGTGAATAAAATTTTTGTTCATCAAAAAATATCTTTGTGGAAATAGTGAAAACTTTCTAGTCAAAATAAATGACATCTTTATAAAGTGAATGAGAGTGCTTGGGTGAGTAGATGTAGAACCGTCTTATTCTGTAAAACATTGTTTTTAACTTCAAAAATAAATAAAAGAAAAAAATGATATTTCGAAAACACGTTCACAGATGTGATTTGGTTTTTAAAGTTTGTACTTTGCAAAGGTTCCAGAGAGAAAGATATTTATTTTAGTTTTATGGTAAACAAGCTGTACCGACCCGGCATTGCCCGGGATAGAAGTGAAGTCATTTTAGTTTTCAACTTTTATTTGTTTGCATATTTTTAAATTTAAGGTAGACAACTCCTATTATACTCCTCAATTTAAAATGAATTATCCCCTTTTATTTTTAAGTGATTTAAAAAAAAAAATGTTTCATATTAGCAGTAGTCTGGGCTGGACAATGTAATTTTAAAAATAAATTGTAGCTAAGTATGTTATTATATTACCAATAACATTGTATAACAATAACACATGAAAAAATGGCTTGTCAGAAACAAAGTTTGATTTGTCAGCTTAAATGCTATTTGGGTCCAACTTTGAAAATCCGACACGATAACTTTGTTTTTTTTTTCTCGTTTTTTTTTTGTATTTTACTAACGGATCATCGCTTATCAAGGCCCTGGAGGCCTCTCAAGGATAAGAGTTAAAGAGATTGTTAGTTTGTATAATGAACAAGACCATGAGAGGATTTGAAACCATGGGTGGAATGGGCAGAATTTGACCATTTCAGAAGATGGCTCGACAAATATTTGTTAACATTAGACATGAAGACGACCATGTTTTCAGCCGGTGAGCAGCTCAATGGTATTTTGTTCCAGAGATGGAAAGTTCTTGGAAAGAAACTTTGTTCATGGAAGTTCCGTTTGGTTTTAGGTGTGCAGAGAGAAAAAAAGGGGGGGGGGGGGGTCTTGACGTTAGCATTTTACATGGGGGATCAGTCAAGCGACCTTCCATGAAAATAACGATAGAGTATTTATTTACCTCCTCTCCAGGAGGTTAGGCACAAGGCCAGTTTTATCTTACTCCCACAAGTAAGATGTGACCCAAGGTCGGGTCGGGAAAGTGGGGTTTGAAAAACCAGCGCCCGAGAAAGTGAGCACTCTGGCCATTAAAAATTGCCTGGGCAGTCCCGTCGGCATTCCCTGGTAGGGGCGCCTCAGGCAGTAAGCAATAAACGGAGGGTGGACCTCCTAGAACTACACAGGACCGACCCATAGACCGGCGTAAATCAAGCCCCGAAGGACAAGACAATACCAGTTTATGGGGTGTAGTATCCATCAGAACAGATACTACACTTTGATCTTAGCCAAAAGGAACGATAAAGAAGAGAGAGACTAACAACGTCTCTTCTGTGAGATAGGGACTGTAGGGAAGAGTCTCATGAGACTACGAAGTTGATTTTGTACTTTGTCAGGGCAAGAAAGAGTGTTCCGAGCAGCATCTCCCCAGATGTAGCACCAGTACTCTTCGGACTTCGTATCAGGTAGAGGATTGCGTACTATCCAAAAGTGAAGCTGACAAATTTCAAAATATCAACGAGATTGAGACAAGAATAACAAAGAACCCGCAACTCTGACTTTTTTTTTCTTTTTGTATGCATTGCAATGTATCGTTTTTATGTGTGTGTGTATATATATATATATATATATATATATATATATATATGTATACATATTTGTCGCCCCCAATCTAGGCTGGGCACTAGTGAGTAGTATTAACACAGCTGTCCTCGTAGCTTTATTGCATGTTCATTCAGTAGTTGAACACTCTTGACGATGGCTGCTTATAACAGGTTTAAACTTTCGCTGACTTATCTAGTTGTTCATAGTGGCCGAGTGGGTTAAGACGTTGGAATTTAGGTTAAAACATGACTTGTGTTCCGAATCCTGCGACTGGTATGAATAATTATCTCTACACTAACGATTCCCGAAAGGATGAAATGTATACGTATGTAGATAAAAAACAAATATAATTATATAACATACACACACACATATATATATATATATATATATATATATATATATATATATATATGTATGCAGGCAAGTATTGTTGAATATATGAGACAACTCATGTCTAGATATCCTTTGGTAGATCCTTTCAATAGTCCGAATTAGGATCTTAGTTTCGGAGGGAATTGGCTGATGAATTTGCCATAATTTGCATTTATCTCCCAAGTACTTTCGGACCCATCTGGGTCCATATATATATATATATATATATATATATATATATATATATATAAATATAAACGTCTAGGAGACGGAAATTCTGATATAAAACCTGCGCTCTACATCGTCTCTCAGTGATCTTGCTTCGGCTTTTCACTGAAACCAGACTTTGTAGAAGGAGAGCATACTCTGCGTATCGTACAAGCACACAGCATGGCCATCTACATGTACATATATCCCTACAAGACCCATGGCGATGAAGACTTGCAAAATAAGTTGGGCCTGCTGAACAATCTGCGTGACCACAACCGGACAATGCAATTTTGTAGGGATGGCCTTCTTTCTATGATCTATATATATATATATATAATTGTCCCCAAATCTAGGCTGGGCCCTGTAGTGAGTAGTATTAACACAGCCGTTATCCTGGTTTCAATGCATGTTACTTTCAGTAGTTGAACACTTTGACGATGGCTGCCTTTAAATAGGTTTAATCTCTCACTGATTTACTGAGTTATTATAACGGCCGTGTGGGCTAAGATGTCGGAATTTGAGTTTGAAACATGACTCGTGTTCCGGGGTTCGAGTCCGGCGACTGGTATGAATAATCTTCTCTACACTGATGATTCCCGAAAAGAATGAAGTATATACGTATGTAGATAAAAACAAATATTTATAATTATATATAAAATGTGTGTGTGTCTGTGTGTGTGTGTGTGTGAGAAGATGCAAATTGTGAAAATATCAAGAAGATTCAGACAACATTTATAAAAAGTGCAAAATAGAAACCCGTTAACTTACGAGACCTAATTTTTCAGTAACATTTTGTCTCATGTTCTGAACATTGGGCAAGAGCTTCGTTGTAGACAGCACGCCATCTATATCTTTTTTGCCATCGATTAAATTTCCAATACTGTCTACCTTGGCTTTATACTTTGCTAGCTCTGAATCACTGGATGCTTGACCAATAAAATTCGATTTCACGTGGTTGGCCAAAGCTGGAAAAAAAAATTCAAAAAATCAATTATATAAAATTATATGCAATATAAAATAATTTAAATACTTTTATTTGATATGAAAAAAAAATATATAAATATAATTTGAAAACATAATTCCCAGTTTATTTTTCTCTAAAGCTGGAAAAAAAATTCAAAAAATCAATTATATGCAATAAAAAAAATATGCTTATACTTTTGAAAAGGGTGTATATCACCGAAAGTACTCAAGTTTTTAAAATAGATAAATAATTTATTTTAGAAAACATAATTAAATGCGTTGTCCAGGTTTTCAAAATATTTTTCAAAATATTCTCCTTATTATTGTCATTTCATCAACGTTTCCATTTGTGACTTTTCATACTACCATATTTTGATAATTTTTATTTGATATGAAAAAAATATATAAAAAAAAAAAGAAAATGGAAAAAAAATCAAATAAAAAAAATTCAAAATTCAAAAATAATAATAAAGTATATAAATAAACAAATATTAATTAGATGACAAGCTTTTAGCTGAATAATTATACAATTAAATTATGATAGGAATAATTAATATTGATATCCAATTAGCTTATCTAAACTCATTTTCTGCGTATCTTCCATCAATTCTCTGCGGTATTTCTTCAACAGTTGTTTCCATCTCGGTCATATTTTTGATCTTTTGATAATGAGAGGTCCCGCTCTCGAAAATTAAAGTTTACCTTTTCCAGAACTTTTTAATTGCTTGACAGTAAACATTTTTTTATTTACTGTTCTGGTATTTAATCTGTTTTATGTGAAATATTAATAAATTGATTTGAGATTCCATTTTTATTTTCTCTTCTCATTTATTTTTGTTCATCTGTTCCACCTTCCGATACCTATATCACATTGCTCCTGCCTCGGATTACAAACTTACATTTAAATATATATAAATATAATTTGAAAACATAATTCCCAGTTTATTTTTCTCTAGAAACATAAAAATAAATTAATAAGTTAGAGACTATAATGCTAAAAAGCATTTATCGTAAGCAAGCAGGGCTAACCAGCGTATTCCATATATTATCTAAAAATATACAAATGATGAATTAAAAATGATCTAATTTTTAACACTAGAAACCTAAGTGGGGAAAATTATAAACAATTCCCATTTCTCCAGTGATTTATATATTAATACGATAGCGTGTGTGTTCGTGTGTCACGCTTACATCAAAAGCTCTGCGCATGCGTGCTGTACCTAAATTTGAAAAGGCATTCAAGTCACCTAATTTTCGTAATATTTCAAGTATTTCCCTTTGGCGCAACGTAGGATTTTGACATCGGCCCAACTGGTTTATAGTTCGATCCAAACCAACCTCTAAGATTTTTTTTTCTACATCGAAGGGGGAGAGGGGACGACCGGGAAGACACATATTAATACGATAGCGTGTGTGTTATTTTGTGTGTCACGCTTACATCAAAAGCAACGACCTTCCTAAGTTGTGAGCTGTGCAGCAAGATGCCTGTTTACATTAATTTTAAATTTTTGCATATCAGTACAGTCGGGAGAGCAGGGAGGGAGTTCCAGAGGCCGGCAGCACGAGGAAAGAAGCTATTGGAGTAGAAGGCTCTCCAGCATCTGGGGACCTCCACAGTGAATGGGATTTAACTGATTGTTGGGTTGGTCGAGTGTATTTACGTTGACGGGGTACTATAGCAGCAAGTTACGGAGCACAATCCATTGAAGTACTTGTAAAACAGGCACAAGGATGCAAAATTGCGGCGATGGGACAGGGGACTGTATATATAGTACAGACAAAAGACCCAAAGACAGTTATTAGAATGTTTAATTTGCATAGCTATTTTTTAAACATTTCATATTAAATTAATGTTTGGTGTTATTCATTTATAATCTTATTGTCCTATTCTTCCGATATATATGCAATAGTTTTGTTGATATTAACAGTAATTAATTTCAGTGATTTAATGAAAAAAAGAGTATTTTACTAAAACCTTTCTTAAAATATTTGTTCGTTAGTTTTCAAGGGAGGTAATTTAAATTAAGCTAACAAGAAAACTGGCAAGAAAGAAGGATTTAATAGAGAGGAAAAGGTGTCTGCTTGCTTGCTTGCCCCCCCCTCTCTCTCTTTCTTTCTTTCTTTCTCTCTCTTTCTTTCTCTCTCTCTCTTTCTCTCTCTCTCCATCTCGAATTGATTTCTTCTTTTTTTCATTTCTTTATGGTCTTATTTAAAAGATAAATAATTTTGTATCAAAATTGCCAAAATGTTAATGTTTATCTATTTATATGAATGAATGAAAAATTTTTATGTTTACAAGAAACTTATGAATAAAATGTTTATTATTTATAATTTTGATTTCAAGTAGCAAACTTTGCGAAGCGATAGTGAGCTGCCAAAACTAGCTTGTAACAGTGAATTATCCCCTACCCCACACCACCACCACCACCGCCGCAGAAGGAATCACGTGACGAGAATTCAAGAATGTACATTTCAAAGAACGGTTGACCCTAAGAAGCTGCTTTTGATGTTCCTATGAAGAGTAAGAATGAGGTTGAGCTGAGAACCCTTGTTCAGAGTCAGCTGTATGTACAGCCAAGAAATGTATTTCCCCGATCCTTGTCACAAAATTAAATTGTTTAGTTACACAGAAAATGCTGATTAGGTTGGGTCAACTGTCTTTTTATAGTTAGCTTGAAATGGTGGGGAAATAAAAAAAAAAAAAAGAAAAGGAAAAAGAAAAGGAAAAAAAAAAAACGGAAGTTAAAAGAAAACACTACCCCCCCCCCCCGATGAGTTTTTTTGTGTGAATTGCAATGTATCGTTTTTTTTTTTTGTTTTTTTTTTGTTTTTTGTTTTTTTAATAAACAAAAATTGACTTGCATCCATGGGGCGCATGGGTAAGAGTTTACTGCATCCTTTTAGATTTTTATGCATCACTGATGCAGGACGCGTAGCTATCAGCATCTCTGCTAGTAGATAACTAACATTCACAGGTAACATGAATTGGAACAAATACATAGAAGACATTGCCAAGGCTGCTGCAAAGAAGGTGAGCTCCCTCTACCGTGCTAGAAAACTTCTCACACCTGACAGTATCCTATATCTCTACAAAGCCACCATCCACCCATGTATGGAGTATTGTTGTCACATCTGGGCGGGCTGGTGCATCATCCACTAGTCTCTTCCTCTTTAACAAGGTCAAAAAAAAAGTATCTAATCTAATAGGTCCCTGACTATCCACCAAGCTCCAGTCCCATCGCCACAATGTTGTATCCTTGTGCCTGTTTTACAAGTCCGTCAATATAATGTGCTTCGATAAACTTGCTGCTCTGGTGCCCCTAAACGTAAATACACTCGACCAACCCGACAATCAGCTAAATCCCATCCATTCACTGTGGAGGTCCCCATATGCCGGAGAGCCTTCTACTCCAATAGCTTCTTTCCTCGAGCTGTCAGCCTTTGGAACTCCATCCTTGCTTTCTGTTTCCTGACTATACGGACATGCAGAAATTTAAAACTAACGTGAACAATCTCACTGCCCAGCTTCCAATTTAGTATGACCTCCCTAAACTTTCACCCTAATTCTCAGTAGCCCCATACGTCTACAGTGGCAGCTTGCCTTGTTTGTGGTGAACTAAGTTGAAAAATAAATAAAATTATAAAAAAATAACTAGGTTAAAAAATAAATAAATAAATAAAATTATTAAAAAAATAACTAAGTTAAAAAAATAAATAAATAAATAAAATTATTAAAAAATAACTAAGTTAAAAGAAAATAAATAAATAAAATTATAAAAAATAACTAAGTTAAAAAAATGAATAAATAAAATTAATAAAAAATAACTACGTTAATAAATAAATAAATAAATAAAATTATTAAAAAAATAACTAAGTTAAACAACAAATAAATAAATAAAATTAATAAAAAATAACTACGTTAAAAAATAAATAAATAAATAAAATTATTAAAAAAATAACTAAGTTAAAAAATAAATAAATAAATGAAATTAAAAAAAATAACTAAGTTAAAAAATAAATAAATGAAATTATAAAAATTAACTAAGTTAAAAAATAAATAAATAAATAAAATTATAAAAAGATTAACTAAGTTAAAAAATAAATAAATAAATAAAATTATTAAAAAAATAACTACTTCGATAAAACCTTACTGATAAAGATGCTGCATTAACATTGTTTTTTTTTTTGTCTAAATATTCGTGCGCACATGCATACAAATGGATGAATGTCTTTTATTGAGATTATTTCAAAGTTTTCAATAAGAGTATCGTTATACGACTATCCTTATCTTGGTTGTTACTTTCACGTCGTTTTGGCTGACCTTCTTCTTTTTGAACTAGGGAATTACTGAATTTCAAATTGAACCTTTTACTTAGATGGTTGTCATTCCATCAGACATGTATTCTTCTATATAGGTTTCCGAGTTCAACATAATCATTCTCAAGTTCGAAAAGATACACTTGAAGAAAGTCAAAGGTTACATCAGTGGAAACGCTGCGAAAATAACAACCAAGATGAAAACATTTCTAAATAATACAAATGAGAGAGAGAGAGAGACTTGCAACTGGGTTCAAGCCCTCCTCCGACCGGCAGGAATTAACATCTTCTACACTGAAGATTACATAAGCATGAAACATAGATGTCTGTATTGTTATCACCCCCTTAACAAGGACTGGGCCTCTGAAAGAATTTAATAAGCAGTTATACAAGGCGTAATGCAATGTTACAACTCTGTTATAGTTGAACACTGTTCGACTCACTTACTATGGGTGTCTGCTGATTTAAATATGAAACATCGATATCTGTAGGTAATATTAATAAACATTTAAAATATATATATATATATATATATATATAAGTAAATTTTGCGTACAACAAAATCGTAGGATAAATTTCAGAGGAAAGATTTTTTAATCAATGAAACGGGCGGGTGGAAAAAAAAAATTGCTAAAATTTTCTTTATGGCCTTATCGTCTGATCCTCTAAGAGGAAACGTCAGAATGATAAATTTAAAACTAAGAAAATCGAATGAGATATAAGGGGAAAAATTGTTTAAGTTAGAGAAAACGATTGAGAGGAAATATATATATATATATATATATATATATATATATATATATATATTTCAAGCCCGAAACAACGTCGTCTGTAGGTATAAAACACTTTAATATTTAAAAATATTTATAGTTAAAAGCCCTTTTAAGATTTAATAGTCTTAATAGTAGAGCCCTGTTTGGAGTTAAAAGATTGTTGTCATCTCTGTGATAAGGAAGCTCTGCTCGAACGTTGAACACTCAGCGACGCTTGCACCCACCTCCCGGGCAAGTGTACATTAATTTCAATTACTGTCTGTGGTGATTTCTTGCGGCTGTGTGGTCCTAAGCATTAGTCTCGTGATTCTAGGCTTAATCTACGAACTGCGTTCGAGCGCCTGCAACCATTGATGAAGGTAGAAAGCCCAAAATGACGTCATCTGTAAGTATAAAACACTTTAATATTTAAAAATATTTATAGTATATATATATATATATATATATACTATACTCGTAGTCCGGGGTTTCGAATCGCATGACCGGTAGTGAATAGTCATATCTCTATGCTGATGAGTCCCGATTATTAAGGACGAAACGTATACGTACATAGATAATAAACAATAACAAATATTTATTATTATTTGTCGCTCCTCGAAAAAGTAGGGCACTGTAAGTGTAGTATTAACCCAGCATGACGTCACTAGCTTTAAATGCATCGTTCCTTTCATTAAAAAGGTCGAATGCTCTAGACGTCAAGCCGCCGTATAAAGTGTTAAAATTATCACCGTTTATTCGCTGTTCAACATTGGCCGAGTGGTTAAGGCGTCGGATTTGAGCTGCAAAAATACTCGTAGTCCGGGGTTTCGAATCGCATGACCGGTAGTGAATAGTCATATCTCTATGCTGATGAGTCCCGATTATTAAGGCCGAAACGTATACGTACATAGATAATAAACAATAAAAAATATTATATATATACAGGGTGGGCCAAAATAAGGGTCCCATCTTTAAATTTGAATAATTTGAATAACTTCCACAAAATAAAAGTTAAACTCACCAAACTTTATGTGTGTGTAGACTGACCCTTCCGAGATTTTTTGAAATAAACAAAACAAATTTTAGCCGAAAAACACTTCTTAAAACTTACAAAAACTAAAGTATTGTTTTTTACACTGTTTTGAGTTTTTTAAGCAAAAATAATGTTTTCTAAATGAGGGTACGTTCCTTAGGGCTAATACGGCTCATGCTTGCTTCGGAAGGGGTCCTTTACTTATTCTAAAAAAAAAATTTTTTTTAAATCAATAAATAAAAAAGTTATGAATTTTTAAAAATAGGACCCTTATTTTTGCCCACCCTGTATATATAATCCACAGACATCTTATTTTGCTGTATCCCAGCTCTTTAGTACGACTAGACTAGCATCCATCCCAAGGCAGGAACTGAACCTACAATCATCTAGTTGATAGTTGGCAGTTCTACTCACAGGATCAGCACTCATCAATGATATCTACCAACATCTGTATATAAACATTGACGGCCATTTTTTAATTTACAAAGAGCTTTGCATTACACAAACTAAGCAGCAGACGATATCATTTAGCGACAATTTAATAAGGCAGCAGGCAATGCAGAATAAGCCGGAATGCCAAAAAAAAAAGATGAACAAAAACAAATAATATTAATGCAATATTTTTCTTTAAAAAAAAATTATCTTTTTACTTTTCAATAAATCTTTCACATATCGTTTCACAAAATATATATTGGGTTCAAAATAAAATGTCGAAACAATTGTAAATTGATTTTGTTATTAATTTTTTTTTCTTTCTTCTTGTTCATCTAATTGTATATAATGAACTTTAAGAATACCCATCCCAGGACGGGTAAAATTAATTCCCTGAACAAACTATATACACATGCCTAACTTTATTATATATATATATATAAATATTTATTTATATATATATGATTATTTTTATTTACACAGACATGTACAAAATCTGCAACACTGGCATGTCGATGTTATCGATCAACAGCTGTTATAAACTGAGATCTCATCAGGCAGAGTTAGAATCCGATCTTAACCTTAGATCATATTTCTTTCCAAATATGATCGATAACATCGACATGCCAGTGTCGCAGATTTTGTACATGTCTGTGTAAATAAAAATAATCATATATAAAAGCTCTATTTGATATTGAGAACTTTTTATAAACCCGGTTGAAATTCTTTGGATTACTACCCTGTGGATGTTTTACCTGGATTATTATTATATATATATATATATATATATATATATATATATATATATATTACAGAAGATCAAGAACAACATCGGTACCAAATCCTAACAAAGGGGACTTATGATATGCCTCTTTACCAGACTCTCTTCAGCCTCTGTTTATATCTGTCTGATATAAACAGAGGCTGAAGAGAGTCCAGTAAATAGGCCTATTATATGACCCTTTTGTTAGAATTTGAAACCGACGGTACCATTGTTGTTCTGATCTTCTATAATACATATATAAATAAATATTATGCTCTTATTTTTTAATTTTCTTAATAATCGAGCACTCTGCTGGGGTTCTCTCCCACTAACCTTAGATAGATAGATAGATAGATATAAAAAAACAAATCTTTCAAATTCGAAGCAGAACTGAACTGAGACACCAAATCTTGAACAAACAAAAGACTCAATATCCTATTGCATAGAACTACATCATTAATAAAATGAACAGTATCAGGTGAGTGTGTTTGTAATTAGCATCAATCATGAAGATGAAACCGTGCATTTTTTAAAAATAGATTAGTTGTTAATTATTTAAATTAATTATTTGTTCACTAACGAGCAATTATTACATTTTTACCATGAAACTGCAGTAAAGTGTTAAAACTAAGTTTATTTTATCATTCATTTATATATATATATATATCTATATAATAAAGTAAAGTCGATTTTCCCCATATTTCATTGGCTATTAAAGCTTAACAACCAACAGCTTTATATGCTTATCTGTTCCGTCAGTAACTTAGACCATTTTGTCATGCGTGTTTCCAGAAAAAATGTGTGCGTATCGTTTTCTTTCAAATTCTCTTACATTTATTCTGGGTAAGCTGCTTTGCCCAAATAAATTTTTTACATAGAAAGTGGCAGCCATTTTCACTCTCGCACTAATATCTACTCCCTTGACAGATGCCGGGGATTTTTCCTCATAGGGTGAAAATCAACATAACTATTTTCTTTTTTCCTTACTATTGTCTGTATACTATATTATATTTTAAATCAAAATAACAAATGCTCCCTAGGAATGCACTTTCATTCTTTCGGCCGTTCTGACTGTCTATTCCATATTCTTGTTTTACACATTCTGGATTAGCGGATCATATTAACGAACAATGGTGCCTTTGCCTGATGCCTTCGTTTCTCGGTTCAGCGTAAATAACTTGGCGCTGATGCTGACCTTGTTGCAAATGCAGGGGGGGATAACAAGGTTTGACTAAGAAAATAAGCATAAAATAAAACAAGAATTTAGGACGCTGAAATAATCAATCGAACAATGAAACAATGTTATGTAAAAACTGTAACAATATTATTATTATTATTTAAATACGTGAATTATTTTAGAAAAAAAAAATTATATCACATACTGATCCCTGTACCCAATACATGGACGGCAGCACCGGGGGGGGGGGGGCAAGGGGAGCTCAAGCCCCCCCACTTTTTGACTTGCCCCCCCCCCCCTCCCCACTTTACGGTCATCAATAATGAAGTTATATATGCATGTGTTTAACCGGCCCCCCCCCCCACTTTTTACGAGAGCCCCCCCCCCCCCCCCACACACACACACACTTTTATAACTGTGCCGCCGGTCCTGCAATATTTATCAATTATTCTAGTTTGGGTAGGAGGGGGGGGGGGGGGGGGGGGCTACTTTATATTTATTAATTTATTTTATATATATTTTTACAATTAACTAAAAAAAAAGAAAAAACAAATTTCTTATTTTTAAATGAAGGTTTTTGGTCTCATGCCAAAAGACACTTACGAAAAATGTTTGGGACCAGAACTGAGATGTTCCACCTTCATCTCATGGAGTTTCTTTGGCGGAAAAGAGAAAAGCGAGGAGTATTCCTGCGTATAATTCTTGCAATCAGGGAGCAATATGTGATATAATTTCATTTTTCGTTAATTAACAAGTTTATTTAATTTTTGTATTTGGTTAATTAACATTGTTTTATTGTTACAGTTTTTGTTTTTTTTTTGTCATTTATTAACAAATTTTATTGTTACATTTTAAAAGTATGTAGTGGTTTCAGGTTTTAAAAGCACACATAGTTGCCTGAAACAGTAGAATCCCCCCCCCCCCTAAAAAATTAATAATAATATTACAGTTATTACATAACATTGTTTCATTGTTCGATTGATTGTTTCAGCGTCCTAAATTCTTGTTTTATTTTATGCTTATTTTCTTAGTCAAAGCTAGTTAGCCCCCCCTCCCCCGGAACAACAACAAGGTCAGCATCAGCGGCAATAAATTTAACATAACACGCTACTGGTTTTTTTTTCCTTACTTAGGAAGTACTCCAGATCACATAAATATATAACTATTCACAATACCCGTATTTCACCTTTCCGTTGTTCAATGTTAAAGCCGGCACTTTTTGATTAAGAAAAATAGGCGACTAAGTTTTGCATATAACTTTGGCGCAAGATGTTGCCGCTTTTTTTGTTTTTTTAAAACTTACTTACGAAGTATTCCAGATGACATAATTATTACAATAAGCGTACTTTGCTTTCTAATCATATTTTTTTCCATTTCTTCTTTTCCTTAATTATAGAATCACTCTCTTAGTTCAATGTTCGGGTCTGGGAATTCTTGATTAAATATACTTTCTCCTGGGTAACGCGGGTCCCGCTTATCACCAATAAAAAATAATTACATAAAAATACATTAAATATTTAGGTGATAAAAATCGTACATATTTCTAGACGGAGCGTCTTGGTCCAGTGGTAGAATGCTGGACTATAGACATCAATATCGAAGGTTCGATCTCTGTCTAAGTTAGCCATGCTGATGATGGCTGTGAGCCAGAAACATGTGTCCATGGATTACTTTTATGTACGTATAAAATAAATAAAAATATATATTAACGGAAAAAATACGTCCTATGAAGTTATAAAAAATAACAGTAATGAATAATATATATATATATATATATATATATATATATATATATATATAAGTGTAAATTAGTCGTCCAAGGCTATAGCAATGCGATGTGGTTGCCGTGAGATGGAAAAGTGAAAAGAAATAAACGCAGGGAGAGAGTGAAACTCAAAACGATTTATTAATAATTTCACAAAAACTGATTAAATACCAAATAGTATTTTTTTTTTTTTTTTTTTGGTAAGTAACAGATCGGCAAAGGGTAATCTTAAATTTTCGAAAGAACAACTTTCATTATCAGAAGACAACAATAGAAGACCGAGAGGGTGGGAAAAACGGGGAAAAAAAAACCGGTGTCAGATCATCGTAATACAGGGGAAAAACAATTGGCAGTAGGAACGCAGAAAACGTCAAAATTCCATTAAGCAATCATATAACTAAGGTTAAAACATTATAAACATTAGTTTAGTAATATACCAATTTTTAAAATTTTATTATGTTTCATTTTACATGACTCATCAATCTTTATTTATTTATTTATTTTTTTTTTTTTTCATTTATTCTCTTCAAATCTAAATTTAAATTTACTGTCAAAGGGAGATAACTTATTCTAAATAATATATTCAGACTAATATATTCAGTTTTAATCAGTTTTCGTGAAATTATTAATAAATCGTTTTGAGTTTCACTCTCTCCCTGCGTTTATTTCTTTTCACTTTTCCATCTCACGGCAACCACATCGCATTGCTATAGCCTTGGACGACTAATTTACACTTACATTTACCAGCAATGCTTCAAGCAAACTACAATCTCCTTTTATATATATATATATATATATATATATATATATATATATATATATTATTCATTACTGTTATTTTTTATATGATAAATGAGCAATGCTGGATAGCTATGCATAAAACTTCTTAAAAATACAGCAGTTTGAGACAATAATGTAATAGACATTATATTTTTTATCATAATTATTTAGGTACAAATAACGTATTAAATTAACAATTTCATCAAGGAACTTCTTAAAACTATATAAATAAAATAGATATGAGCGAATAAGTAGAATAAAATCTATTTTTAGCTATATGGGTGTAAAAAAAAAAAAAAAATTTTTTTTTTTTAAATTTTCACAAATCACTCACGTGGTTCACTATTCGTCCGAACTTTTCCATCTTGATCGAGATGTCGATTCTGATTTAATCCTTCTAACGATGAAGCTCTTCTAAGGTCGGCGCTATCCTCTAAGTGAGATTTCGGTTCAAGTAAACTGCTAGAATCTGAGGGTAGACTATCAGCTTTCCTCCTCGAAGGTGAAGTGTTAAGAGGAAAGCTTGAGTCTAAAGTGGAAATTTGGTTGAGAGGAACAGATTCTTCGGGAATCGGTGGATTTTCAGGATCTTGAAGGCCATTTATACTTTTAGGAGATCGAAAATCCTTTCGGATAGATGGTAGCCGTAATTTGAAACTTTTGTGTCGACCTTTAAATGAAAAAAAAAAAACAAAAAAAAAACAATAGGATTATGGATGAAAGCATTTGGATAAAAACACGAAAAGAAAATTCACAATGTTTTCATTATTACTATTTTGGTAAATCGATGGGATTATGTTCTATATGTGTCATATAGGTTAATAAATCAAGCATGTCAGAGTTATGGGCCGTTGAAACATGTACTGATCAACATTCTTTATTTAAACGTCAGAGATGCGAGTAGCCAATAGCAAAAAAAGTTTAGATGACCCTTCAACCAACCACCCACCCACCCCTCCCGTGTGTGTGGAGAAAGGGCATCGCAAGAAAACAATCCCCCCCCCCCCCCCGAAGCAACTCCAATCAGTTTCAACTAAGAAAGTCGAATTTAAGAGAAAGACACTGAGTGCATATGTGGTGAGAAACGAGAACAAAAGTCATCTAACTCCCCTACCCCTATCATGAATCATTTGAAATACGGCAAAATTAACATTTTAAGTTTTCACAGAGAACTGTCATAAGAAGGAAAAAGAAGGCAAGACAAGACGGGAAGAGAAAGAGAGAAAAAAAAACAGGAAAAGAGAAAGAAAATCCAGCCAAATAGCAATGAAAAAATGAGGAGGTAAAGCTCTAGCAATTTGGTAGAAATAAGTTATTTCTTATTTTTAAAACAAAAAGCGGATTTGGGCTCAAAAGTGGAGAACTAACATGTATGGGATGTTCTAGCGATTTAACCAAAAAACACTTTTTCTGGATTAAAAAAAAAAAAAGAAGCAGAATTTTGCTAAAAATCAGAACTCACATCCCTGAAACATCTGACACGTACAAAGCGTGCGACAGTGCACTGTTATTTATACACATGAGAGGAATAAGCAGCTTGGTATTGCCACATACATCAACAAAATCATGAGAAAAAAATAACAAAACAAATATAAAACTCGTGGATCTCGGAAGAAAGATCTGAGCATCATAATCAGCAGTGGTTCCTTTGATAGCCAACATGGAGGACCCGGTCAGCATCCTGCGAATGTTGGCTGATATTTCAGGTAAGAGAACACAACAGACCAAATTATGGTAAATAAATGTGATCAGCATAAACCAAAGACCCGCAGAGGAAGAAATGGATGAGAAAGGAAATTAGATAAGTAATGAAATGCTATTACAAAGCAACTCAAAGAGGTTTTTTTTTACACATATAGAACATAATCCAGATGTTATGCCATGGATTTTCCAAACATTCTGGAAACTCATAATTTGAAAAAAAAGCTCTTTTACACATGGGTGTTTATGAGAAAGGAAGGATGAGGGTAATCCAACGTAATGGGAAATGAAAAAGGAAAAACCAAAAGATATTTTTTTATGTATTCATCAACGTTTCGTCTTTATTGTAAGACTTCCTCAGGATGATAATTTTAAGAAAAATGTCATGCAAGTACATAAAAATATTGGGTTGACATGATGGGTAAATGAGAAGAAGTAGTAGCTACTACTGGGAGCGCAGGACCGAGGTCTGGGATGAGAGAAGTCGGTGGCAGGGAATGAAATTAATGTGGATGGCTGTGAGTGAAAAAGTGGAGGGGTGGGGAAAGAGGAGGGGAGGGGAGAGGCTCTGTGTTTTTGGTGTGTAGGTAGTGTCATAGTTTAAGAAAAGATTTGAAGAGATGAAGGTGATTTGAAAGTGGGAGGGGTGGGTGGGTAAGAGTGTAAAAGAGGTAGTCGAAAGGGGGGAGAGGGGAGATTTTGTTGTGGTTAGGTGTGAAATCTTTGGAGAGTAGGAGTATTTGACCAGCTGGCTATGTCAGGAATGTGTGGATATAAGTTAGAAGGAAAGTGTTGAAATGTGCTGAGAATATGACAATGTAGCATGCCCGAACGCTGCCGACGCGAAGTTCACAGAAACTGGTTCATGCTCGATAGAATGGCAAAACTTTGGGATTATGTTCTGCATGTGTAAATAGGTCGGGAAATGCTTGGCTTCTGAAGTATAAGCCATTGAAACAGATACTGATCAACATTATTTATTGTAAACATCTCAGATGTACAATGTGTGTGATAGTACACTGTTATTTCTAGAGATGTGATAGAAAAATATTATCACTGTGATAGGATCACAGGTAAAATAAGTATGGGCCTGGTGTTGTCACATACACCAATAAAACTATGAAAAAATGACACCAAACAAATATGTGGATCTCGAAGGAAAGATCAGAATGTCATGATTGGCAGGGGCTTCTTTGATAGACAACATGGAGGACAGCAACAGACCAAATACAGATAAATAAATATGATCAGCACAGACCCAAGAACATTCAGGGGAAGAGAGGGACCACAAATAAAATTAGGTAATGGAGTACTATTACAAAAGCTACCCACATACAAAGAGGCTCTTTTACACATATAGAACATAATCCAGAAGTTATGACATCGATTTTCCAAACATTCTGGAAACTCATAATTTAAAAAAATTATTTTTTATTTTATTTCCCTCCCACAGCGGTAAGATGTGACACAAGGTCGGAAAGTGGGATTGAAAAGCCAGCGCCTTAGAGGTTGAGCACTTTGTCCTACAAAAAATGCCTCAGCATTCCCCTGTAGGGGCGTCTCAGGCGATTAGCAATAAACTAACCCCTTCTCAAAGGGTGAGAAAGCAAAGCCTAGGATTGCACAGGACAATCCCTAAGACCGGCGGAATCAAGGCCCGAAGGCCAAGACAGTACCAATCTAAAGGGTGTAGCATCCATCGCAACAGATACTACACTTTGATCTCTGCCAAAAGGTGGAGAAAAAATGGAAACTTATGATGTATGACCTTTTTAAGAGCATTTTTTCTTTCTCAAAAAACAAGGTGTTGTTCATTAAACAAAGGACGTTTTTGAAGTAGTTGAAAGTTACCTTGTTTCATTTCAAAAACCTATTCTCATGCAATGAACAAACCCCCCTCGTTTCTTTTCGGTGAAAAATTCATAACATAAATATATACAGTTTGTCCAAGAATCTAAAAGTACTTATACTAGATTTCTACTTAGTAAAATAACAATAGTCTGGCATTTGTATATTTTCTTTTGTACGAATCACAATGTCGAAATATCGAAACTTAATAGCCGATCGTTTAAATTCCTGACCACAAAATAGATCCTAAGTATAAAGTCAAAAACGAGGAGAAAAGATCGTTCCAGTTGAATAAAAACTGATAATTCAAATAGATATGAATAAGAATAAATGGTAAATTTATAGAAGTGCACCTTTCGTATTTCGACCCCTAAAAAAAAAAAGTTTCTACTTTTTGGGGCAAATTACATGTAAACAGCCTCAACAAATATCCGCTATGAAAAAAAATTATGAAAATTTTTATTAATTTAGATTTTAGGAGGGGGGGGGGGCACTTTCCTATAATAAGTTATACGTAAAGTGAGCACGCATTTGTTGGCCACCGAATCTCACCTCTCGTATTTCGCCCCCTAAAAAAAAAAGTTTCTACTTTTTGGGGCAAGTTACATGTAAACAGCCATTTTAGATTTTAGGAGGGGGGGGGGGGGTCACTTTCCTATAATAAGTTATACATAAAGTGAGCACGCATTTGTTGGCCACCGAATCTCACCACTCGTATTTCGACCCCTAAAAAAAAAAGTTTCTACAAATATCCGCGCGCGCGGATATTTGTTGAGGCTGTTTACATGTAATTTGTCCAAAAAGGTAGAAACTTTTTTTTTTAGGGGTCGAAATACGAGTGGTGAGATTCGGTGGCCAAGAAATGCGTGCTCACTTTACATATAACTTATATAGGAAAGTGATCCCCCACCCCTCCTAACATCTAAAATAATAAAAAATTTCATGTTTTTTTTTCATAGCGGATATTTGTTATGGATGGCTGTTTACATGTAATTTGCCCAAAAAAGTAGAAACTTTTTTTTTAGGGGTCGAAACACGGGAGGTGAGATTCGGTGGCCACTTTACGTATAACTTATATAGGAAAGTGACCCCCCCTCCTAAAATCTAAAATAATAAAAATTTTCATAATTTTTTTTCATAGCGGATATTTGTTCAGGCTGTTTACATGTAATTTGCCCAAAAAAGTAGGATACTTTTTTTTTAGGGGTCGAAATACGAAAGGTGCACTTCTATAAATTTACCGAATAAATAACAACTTATTCCGTGTTCTATATAGCTTGAAAATTAAAATAAGGTAAAGGCCCCTACACTCGAGTGGTGATTCGGCCAGTCCCCTCAAGCGTAGCGATAATTGGGGAAGTTCTACATAGCTTGAAAATTAAAATAAAGTAGATACACGTACACTTGAGTGATGATTCGGCCAGTCCGATTAAGTGTAGTGATAACTGGGGAAGGGATGCCAAGCCCTTTTGAGATTTACCTTTGAAGAGAACAGCTCGCTTCGTTCTTTCCCCTACCCCGGTCAGTCAGCTAAATGTCGTAGAAGTTTTTCTTTAGCCCTTATAAGTGCCAATGAGGTAAGAATCTAAAACCCTTATATATATTTAGATTAAATGCAAGATTTAAACATAAACCGATAGTTTTGTTTTTGATAGAAAATATATTCGATATTTCTAGATATTTGTACTTGTATATTTTGGCAGTCACATTCCTCATTCCACGTGGTCTTGAGAAAACCTTTTTTTGCTTCACATGTGTCTGGTGTCGTGTCATGTCTATATTTCTTTGTTGTGTTTTTATGTGTTATTTGTTTGTAAAGTATTGTACCCTTTTATTTCGATGTACTTTTGTCCTTATATTATTGTTAATTTTTTTCTTCCTTCATTGCAGTTTTCACAGCTGCACATGTGCATTAGTAATAAACTCTCCTATAAACATAATTGACACAGTTGGTTAGTTCTTTCACGCAAAACAAGGAGCTAAAGATCACACTAAGCTTTATTTTATGTAATTTAACATTGGCTACAAAATAAGACCGCTTTTTATTATTTTACAGAAAAATAACCAAGGGAAGATAACTATGATTTTCTTCACATTTAAAGTTGAATTACACAAGCAAAAAAAATAAAATGTTTATTAATTGTGGATTCTTCATTTAAACAAAAATAATAAACAGTTACAAAGAAAAATAGATTCCAGATAATTTAACAGTTTCAGACAATGTTTATTAGTAGAGGTGGGACGTAATGGGTGAAAATTTCAGATTCATGTGAGTAGTATTTTTTTGTGTTCATTTATACATAAATAACACTAAACAATCAAACATTTTGAAAATTTTGCAAAATTCAGAAGGTGCAGGCCAAAAATAGCCGTTAGAGCTCCATGGGACTCAAAATCCATCATTTTTCGGTGAAAAAGTGGTTTCATGCGACATTGCAGGTCCTAAAACATCCTCAAAAGCTATGAATGGATATAGATGGTTAAATCTGATATAGTACTTTAATTTAGGACCATTTTCAAGCTGTGAAAGGGTTTTCATGAATGTAAAATAGCCAAAAACTATTGGCCTGCACCTTCTGAATTTTGCAAAATTTTCAAAATGTTTGATTGTTTAGTGTTATTTATGTATAAATGAACACACAAAAATACTACTCGCATGAATCTGAAATTTTCACTCATTACGTCCCACCCCTACTATTAGTTTACTTATAATTTAAAACATAATTTTCTAAGTAAATGATAAAAGTTAGGAAAGGACCAGAAAAGTAAGATTTGCAAACAGCTGAATGCCAGAATGATAAAAAATGGTAAAAGCACATTTAATTAAGAACTAAAAAAATCCGGTTTTATAGTAGATGCTCTTGCGATTAAGTAGGATGCCACAGTACCATTTATGTAATGAAGGTCTTGATAATAAACAGGAAGTTACTGAAGAAGTCGACAGCAGACAATTTGGCACTTCTTTAGTTTAGCTGTGAATCAGAAATCAATATTGAAGAGTTACATTCACTCCTAACCCAATCAACCGGAAGTACTCCAGACTTTGAATTTTTTTTATCAAAAAATGGATCTTAATGACCTCAATCTGCAATGTTGACTGTTTGATAAAAAATTAGACAAACTCTTCGTTTTTATAAAGTTTTAAATTATACAAAAAAAAAAAATCAATGTTGACTATTCGTTTTATTAAATTTTACATCATTAAAAAAAAATTGTTCGCTTTATTTTTGGATAAAAACTTCTAATTCTATATTACTTTCGGTTGATTGTCTGCCCCTGTTTTCAAAATTGAACACAAATAAATTCTGATTCACAGCTAAACTAAAGAAATGCTGACAATTTATATCCTTTGATATTTAAACAAAAAAAACAAAAAAAAAAAACAAATGAGTGAAAAATAAATTACTTACTAATTTTAAAGTTCTTAAATTCTGTTTTTGATGGTGCATCAGTAATATCTTCAAAATTGATGATAAACATGATAATATCACCATGTTCGTTTTTAACTGGCGCCACAAGTATACTAGCCAAGAATTTGCTACCTGCAAAAACAAGAGATAATTGTCAGAAATAAAGCAAGGAAAATTGTAAAACATTTAAATTTTAAAAACATTCTAAACTACAATTTTTTTTTTTTTTTGGTGGGGGGGGGGGCGTGTGTAGATATGATGGTAAATTTTTCACTTTAAAAATAAGACGTCCTTAAAAAAAAAAGAAAGAAAATAATATATTTTTCACAAATACAACTGTAACTACAAATTTGTATTTTAAAAGCGGTCAAGGGCTTTATCCAAAGGTGAGGTCCCTAACAGAAACCTTTGGATGGCCCTGTCTCCTGTCACCACGACCCACCGGTGTGTGAATATGCTCAGGTGTCTTATAAGACAGGCCCCTGCTAAGGGTTAACTAGGAAACCCACAGATGGTGTCTTTCTGATTGGCAGTCAGCTACAGCCTTCATTTTCCTCTGGGACCTCTGGTAACAGGTGGAATGATGCACCGACTAGAATATCTTATCACCATGGATAAATCATTAGGAAATATGCTACATGCTAAGACATCTCCCACAGGCGATATGTGTGGTGGCTCTGCCAGCCGACTGTAACAAATATGCAAGAGCAGCTTCAGTTAAGGAAGCTAGCCCCTTTTATCTCATTTTACAACCCTAAATGTCAGCACCCTCACCAGACGGTTCCGCGAACTAGCCGCTGTCCTCAATTAGAGATCCATCGCATGTGCGTAGTCCAGAAAACATGTTGGAGCAGGTCCAGAGTCAGGGATATTGGTAACAGGTACAAACTCCTGTACAATGGTGGCCCAAAACAAAATGGGGAATTGGCATAATGGTGTCTAAAAAAAAAAAAAATCGTAATGTGATTTCTGAAGTGCACCGATACAGTGACTGACTGATGAAGGCCATCTTTATCACCAACGGACATACAATTCACTTCTTCTTGGTGTACACCTTGCAGACTGGCTGTCCTTTGCGAGTTAAAGAAACTTTCTGGAGATTATTTGACAAGCAAATCTCCGATGTACCACAGAACTCCACACTGGTGGTTGCTGGAGATCTAAACGGCCACGTTGGCGCTGTCACGAATGAACATCATACGCACAGAGGTTTTGGGTATGTTATCTGTAATGACTACAGCACATGCATCATCGATTTTGCTGATTCACACGATCTTATGATAGCCAACACCCGCTTCTGCAAGTGCGAATCACATCCCCGTACGGAAACATGAAGTAGCAAATTGACTGTTTTAATCAGACAACAATATTGCTGAGTCGTCATCAATGCCAAGCAGTGGCGCCACAGCATCGCCCGGTGATTTGCACTTTGTGTGTCAAGCCACTGAGACAACCTTGTCTAGCCTGAAACGGTCCCACGTGCATAAAGTGGTGGTGGTGGAAGGAAAAAGAATGTTACATCTTTAGTAGGATCACTCAATCTTTGGTCACAAATATTTCAGTTGAAAGAGGAAACAAAGAAGCGGCTAAACTCTGTTCGACAAAGCCTGGATACGTGATTGTGGACACCAACTGTAAAGAAAAAAGTGCGGTCCAAGAAGCAATGCTTACCAAGAATTTCTTGCTTACAAGTCCCTGTTAAATTGACACACATACAGGGCAGCCAACGATGAGGTAAAGAAATCCACGGCATATGACCATTATCACCTTGTAAAGGCATGCCTTAGCAGAACACAAGACATCGAGCAATTCTTTGGCATAAATGATGAGCATGTCAGGTTGATCGGTGACCGCTGGCGTCAGTATTTCAAGAAAATTTCGACAAAGGAGTTTCCCTAGGGAGCCAAACCCCCCCCCCCCCTGTAAACCCTGGCAAGGATGGTGTACACCTGATCACAGCTGCTGAAGTCTCTTTGGCACTATGAGCAATGCAACCATGTAAGGCGACTGATCCTGATGACATCGCAACCGAGGTTTGGCACTCGTGACTCAAGGACACTTCTGCATGGCTGGTGCAGCTGTTCAATCAAATGATCATAGAAAAGAAGGTATCAGTTGATTAGAACCGCAGTTTCATGGCGCCAAAGAACTACAAAGAAATACGACTTCTATCACACAATGAAGATTTTTGAGCGAATCGTTTACCACAGAATATGGGAGATTGTTACGATTACATGAAATCAGTGTAGATTAGTTAGGAAGTGCGGCACAACAGACAGACAGAAGCATGCCGAGAAGTTACAACTGCTGCATATTGCTTTCCTCAACCTAGAAAAGGCCTTCGACCACATGTCACACGATGTGATCTGGTGTCCACGAGGAACTGGTTATCTGGGTAAAATTACGCCACCAGACTCTTGGTATGTCTAAGGACTTCCCTATCTCGGCTGCTATTCATTCTTTTCATGGATGCCATCACCAGAGATAGAATCATCTGATTCATACGAAATGAATGAATAAATGAATAACCAGCGATCTGCACCAGCCTGTGCCCTGGATACTCTTGTATGTGGATGATGTCCTGCTAATCTCTAAAAGTAAGTCCGATCTCCAATAACAAGTCCAGTCCTGAAAGGAGAAATTGGCGCTGTTTGATCTCCAGCTAAACATGAAGCGCATATAGTATCTGACTACCAATAAAGATGATCACGGCACCATTCAAGTCGACAGATAGGATCTCCCACAAATGCACGTCTTCATGTATCTCGGCCAACGCTCGGCAACAACAGCAACATCCTCGGTGCAGTCGCTGTGCACATCAATGCAACATGGTCCACCAGCATCCTCAGAATCAGCGACCAACTAACGTCGAAGATCTACTGGGCTATTGTGAAACCCGTTGCTTTTGACAGCTCCAACCCAAGTGCTGGCCGACAAAAAGGCAAGTGGGGGGGGGGGGGGAAGATTCGGCGTCATGGAAACTAAAATTTTTTGCTGGATCTCGGGATTGCTGTTCGACCATGTCTATAATGACAACATCCGAAGGCGCTACGGCATCGCGCCGATCGAGAGCAAGATGAGGGAATAGCGGCTCAGATGGTTCGGACATATGCTGAAGACCGACGATGACACTGTTGCAAAATCTAAAGCGACTGAGAGGAAGGCTAATGAGATGGGCAGACGCTCTGCACAGCGATCTCCGTAAAACCGGCCTTCATCCGGACCGGATCATGTCAAGTGGAGACAAAAATCCATACAGATGTGTATAAAAGGAGTGTGAAATGACACAACCAAAGAAAAACAAAAGACTGGATCGAGTTCGTAATAATGAATCGCCTAAATTTTATTTCTCAACCTAATACATTTAGTGTAAATTAATAGTTACTTCAATGAAGTTGTAAACGTGGGTCAGTCGTTAACTGATTGAAATTTTATCAACTGATGGGGCCAGTAAAAATAAATACAAAAACAATACCCATGTCAACAGTAGGGTCAATCGAAAGTCTGTTTAAAAAGTCTAAGGGCAAAGCGGCTGTAAACAGTCTAGCAAGCAGAATATGCGTACCAACAATAAGTTCAAAACCATCTTAAATCAATATTCACAAAGTTAAAAGGCAACGTATTCAAAAACAGTCTAGCAAGCAAAATCACAATTTATCACTAATAAAAAAAAAAAGGAAGAAAAATCCAACTTTCGATGTGCAATAAAAGAAAATATACATTCACTTGTGAAATTAAAATATCTTGCCCTTAATTTATATTTAGGGGCGTATCTTCTCACTGGTCGCTCAGTAGAAGAGTTAAGAATATTAACATAATTTGTCACTGGTAAGGAAAGTGTTAATAACATTTATTCTTTCACCAACAGCAGATCTCACAAAAGACAAACCCCTTTTGGGATTTTCTTCTCGTTCGTCACATACATAAAATCGTAGCTCATTTTAAAAAAATATTAGGTCAAGTCCAGTTTTCAAGTTCGCTTATCTGTGCTGTCCAATCGACCTGATTTTAGTACAGAGTTTCGAAAACACCACAGAATCTCCTAAACCAGATGTCAGAGTACAAGGTTCCTGAACATGCCAGAAGAAAATACCCACCTGTCTAAAAAGTATCCGACCTTAGACCAGAAAAAATATTTCAAATACCTGACAGGGTTGGGACCCTAATACCTTTCGAAGTAGGCCCCTTGTGCTTGCACACTTAGCCCACCGATCCATCCACTGTCGGAAACACCTCTGGAAGTCTTCTTTTGAAATAGTGTTCATCTTCGCCGTCGCGTTCTGCATTATCTCTTTTCTAGTCTCAAAACGGGAACAAAATTACATGTGCGGAATCTTTACTCACTCTGACCTCTTAGGCGATCTCCCGCATGGTTGAACGACGATCTTCCATCACCAAATTTTGCACCCTCTCAACAACAGCTGCACTCCGAGCAGTTTGGGACCTGCCAGAACGCTGGTCACTATCCGCTGATGTGCGGCCATTTTTGAATCAGTTGAACCACTCCTTAATTTGTGTTACATCCATCGCATCTTCTCCAAACACCTGCTGAATCTTACGAATTGCTTTGCTTTGAGAATCACCAAGCTTTTGACAAAATCTGATGCAGTACCTTTGCTCAACACGTTCAGTCATCTTGAGAGAATCGGTAATCCGACAAACACGTTGTGTAGCACCTCACTCAGCGACTAACAGGCAGCGACTAACACGCAGGAAGGTGATGATAAAATTCACACATGCGAATGAAGTTGTCTTCCTTCACTGTGTAGAGTGGCGCCGCCCTATCGTCTCTATTTCGCATGAAAAAAATAAAGGTCGGATACTTTTTAGACAGGCCTCGTATGTGGCTAGACAATGGATGACTGACATCTTATGCCGTATAGAAGAGCTTGATCCTCTAAGACAAGGGTGGGCAACCTCCGGCCCGCGGGCCACATCCGGCCCGCGAAGGCTTAGCGTCCGGCCCACCACCCTGCTATGCTTTATTATTGCAATCCGGCCCGCGGACCTCCTAGTAAAACTTATATCATTTTGTGACATAGACGTAAAAGTAGGTTTCAATTAAGATTTACAGTGGGGTAAAATGTATAAATATCAGCGAGCGATGATGCATGTATATTTCATTTTTCTTTAACTAAAAGAGATAAAAATAGAAAAAGAGAAAGAGAGAGGCAAAGAGGAAACGAGAGACGAGAAAAGGGCATGAAACATAGAACTTATGTGAGGTGTGTCAAAACGAATGTTGGATCAACTTGCTACTTTATTTTTTCATGATTCCAAAATGGCTCTTCGCCGGCGCCTTTTATAAGATCACATACAGAAGTCTCCTGAGAAAAAATATCAGACTTGTAGAGTGTTCAATGCAATTTTTGTACAATTTATTCATGTAAACAAAATATAGTAATTCTGAGATTTCGTTTTTCACTCTGGTCCGCGATCTCCTTCCAAAAGTCTCATCTGGCCCTCACTCTGAAAAGGTTGCCAGCCCTTGCTCTAAGAGGTCTTATATCACTAATAGCTATGGTGCAAAGTAACACAAAAAGTAACTTGCGAGTAGGTTTTTTGGCGATCAAGTATAGCGACATTTGATCCTTTCTTTCTCAGTTTTTGTGCGCAAACACAACCTTTTTTTTTTAACATAGTTCACCCCAAACAAGGTAAGTTGTCACTGTAAACGTAAGGGGCTACTGAGAATTAGGGTGAAAGTTTTTTGTTTTTTTGAGTGTGAGGTCATCCTAAATTTGGAGCTGTGCAGCGAGATGCTTATTCACATTAGTTTAGTCAGTACAGTTGGGGAAACAGGGAGCAGGGAGGGAGTTCCAAATACCGGCAGCTCGAGGAAAGAAGCTATTGGAGTAGAAGGCTCTCCGGCATCTGGGGACCTCCACAGTGAATGGATGGGATTTAACTGATTTTTGGGTTGGTCGAGTGTATTTACGTCGAGGGGGCACCAGAGCAGCAAGTTCATCGGAGCACATTCCATTGAAGTACTTGTAAAACAAGCACAAGGATGCAACATTGCAGCGATGGGATAGAGGCTGGAGCTTCATGGATAGTGAGGGATCTATTAGATTAGCGACTCTGTTTTGGACCTTGTCTAAGAGGGAGAGACTAATGGATGGTGCACCTACCCAGATGTGACACCAATACTCCATGCATGAATGGATGGTGGCTTTGTAGAGATATAGGATAATGTCAGGTGTGAGAAGTTTTCTAATACGGTAGAGGGAGCCCACTTTCTTTGCAGCAGCCTTGGCAATGTCTTCAATGTATTTGTTCCCATTCATGTTACCTGTGAATGTTAGGCCGAGGAGTTGTAACGTTAAACTCTCAAGTAGGGTGTTATTTGCCATGGCAATCGGTGGTTGAAGAAGTTTCTTGTACTCGTTGAAGGAAAGGAGCTTTATCTTAGCAGCATTAAATGTTACCATCCATTTATGACCCCAATCCACTACAGACTGGATGTCACTTTCTAAGGATTCAGCCTCTACTTACAACCCTGCTATACTGACCTACGTCTTATGACTATCTAGATTATAATTCTTATTTACTGTGTAAGAAATTGCGAAAACATGGGATTACCTGGCAAACGGTCTCGGTGCGCGCTTTGCAGGGCTGGACTGCCCAAAAAATGGCAAGATGGCGTCGGTAGCTTACTATTGCCAGGTGATCACGTGAAATCTCGTGTTCTCTCGCGCACACGAGAGTCCGGTTTGAAATAAAAGCGGGTCGCTGGAGGCAAGATGGGGAAGGAAAAACGTAGTTAACGGAAGATGACGGCGACGCTTTTAAAGAAGAAGAAGACGTGGAAGAACAAGACGTGGAAGAAGAAGACGTTGGAGAAGAAGGCGGTGTGCACTAATCCAGAGAGTCCCTTGCGAGTGTTGTTCCGGTGTCTACTAAAAAGAGTTTCTTGGGCGTTTTCGACCGTCGTTGAGATTTTTCTGCTACAAACACTGGCATCTAAATGTACGACAGGGAAAATAACTTTTCCTGCTACATTTACTATCCTGCTTTTCCGTGATTTTGTAACATTTATTTATGGTGTGAATCTAAGTGTATATTATCGAATGCAGTTGCAGATCACATCCAGAACAATTTCTGTTTAAGCCATAGATGGAACGCTGACAGGTACTATTACCACTTCGAGCCAGAGTGGACCTGGGAGTAGTGACAACAGAGGGTGACGTCATACTTCACATAACTCTCAAATGTCCAGGAGAATGGTGTCGTAATGTGTTTACCGAGAAGCAATGCAGAAATGTCCGTTAATCAATCAACATCAGTCGGCAGCGCAATCACTTGTAGTAATAGTAGTTAGATGTGTATGCGTGTGAAACTAATGTTAAAAGGAGTATTTTACATGTTGGCATGTGTTGGACGGCTTTTAAATATTGATTTCCATAGTAACCTATCTTTGGTAAGTCTTTATTTATCCCTCTTTCTCTCAACTCCATCTCTATCACTTCCTCTCATATTTTCTTGACCTTCCCCTCCCAACTGACCCTCTTACCTCAACTGTGCTACATCTAGAAACCCAAGAACTCTCATCCATTCTTTCAACGTGACCAAACCAACAAGGTGTCCTATTCTGAACAGTTCTCCATATACTGTCTATATTTAATCTTCCTCTGAGGTCACCAGATCTAAGCTTGTTTTAAGACTCACATTACACATTCATCATATTCTCATATCAATTCTCTTCATGCAACGCATGTCCTCAACTCTCACTGGCCAGGTTTCACTTCCATACATCATCAAAGAAACTTCACAAAGGGCTTATTATTCGTACCATGTAACATTAGATTGTCATTAAAATTGCCTTTTACTGATGTGATTTCTATTTGTGAGCATGAAGCAGAACATTCTATTATTCATGGCTGACTAACAGGTTAGTCTTCGGTTCCTATTTAAGTTTCAGTAATAACAGTTATTGTATGGCAGACAAACATATCAAAACTGTTGCTGGTAAATGTGAATATTATACTTGTTTTATTGGTACTCTTATAGGGAACACACCATGTTTCCGTGACTTTGCGTCGTCAACGTTCAGATAGGTCTCGGAAGTGCTCGAAAGTTGACGAAACTATTAACCAATCGGGTTGCAGCAGGCATTAGACACTCAAGCTACAGCAAGCAGCCGATAACTTTTGAAAAAAAATCAATCACCTTGAATAACAAAAATGAATTTCTATTATCGCTGTCAGCTCTCATCAACTATTACTCAATTTAGCGTTTGACATCGAGCTTTCAATTGGAAGAGGTTGGTATGCATAAAGAATAGAAGGTATATTCTAAAACATATTTTCACACACCTATATATATATATATATATATATATATATATATATATATATATATATATATATAGAGAGAGAGAGAGAGAGAGAGATAGAGAGATAGATAGAAGAAAAAAGAGTGATAAATATGCGACGATTGTCCAAATTTATTTCAAATTTCAATTGTTCAATGCAAGGTGTATTCAGTAATAAACTAGTGTTTATTATTCTTTCCTTAAGCCAAGGCTTTTCAAAGATCGAAATCTTATCATCAGAGGAGAAATACAGATGGATAAGTTGGCTTTCGAAAAAAACAAAGTTCAAATATTTGAAAAATATGAAAATTATTATTAAAAATTATTAAAATAATTTGGTCTTTTACAATATGCAATACAGACATATTTGAGGTTGATGAGAATTCGATGCAAAAATCCAAGATATCTGCAATAGTAGGAAGAACAAAACGAACAGTTTCTTCTAAAAGTTAAATTCAAATCACATTGGAAATCTATAATCTGAACTGAAAACATGAAATCATGCATAGCAGATCCTGTGGAGCCAACTTATTAATGGAACTACAAAATAACGATGTTTTCAATTATAAGAAAAAACACGAGTCAGTTGTGAAACTGCATACCTCCACAAAACATAATACTTTTTTTTATAGTGGGGCATTTTTGTTGCCATAAAAACGTTAACTCAAAAACTATTTATCTGATCAGCTGAAATTTGGCATGGGGGTTACTTTGATCAAGGAGCAATTTGGAAAAGTCCTAAGTTGAAATTTTCTTTCAAAATTTCGATCTTGACCAAACTTTTCAAGATCAAGGTCATATAAGATGTAGGACTTCATTGGCTACACTATGGGCCAAGTAGAAAGTGTCCGTTATGAACAGAACCGAAACTATCACCAAATGTAACTTGAACCTTTTTTGTAATTTTTACCTAGATAGCCTAGAATTAAATCACTAAGCCCATGACTGATATTTTGACCAAGTTTGGTGACGATTGGTCAAGCGATTAGAACGCTCGGCTGTACACAAACAAACATAGGTTACTATGACTGAAAATATAACCTCCTTGGCGAAGGTAATAATGATTTTTTTTTTACTCTTCGATTTTTAAAATCTGTTTTATAAATGAATTACAATCAAACTTTGGTATTTAGATCTGTATGGCTAGGTTTCCTTCCTCTTATCTACTTGCCTATCTGGTACTTAAGGTACTTAAGCTTCTTTTCTTTTGCAATGCAACTTTTATTCCTATATAATTTTATACTTATCTTAAGGGTAATATAATATTATTATTATTATTATTATTATTATTATTATTATTATTATTATTATTATTAATGTATATACAGGGTGGGCAAAAGTAAGGGTCCTATTTTTTAAAATTCATAACTTTTTTATTTATTGACTTTAAAAAATTTTTTTTTTTAGAATAAGTAAAGGACCCCTTCTGAAGCAAGCATGAGCCGTATTAGCCCTAAGGAACGTACCCTCATTTAGAAAACATTATTTTTGCTTAAAAAACTCAAAACAGTGTAAAAAACAATACTTTAGTTTTTGTAAGTTTTAAGAAGTGTTTTTCGGCTAAAATTTGTTTTGTTTATTTCAAAAAATCTCGGAAGGGTCAGTCTACACACACATAAAGTTTGGTGAGTTTAACTTTTATTTTGTGGAAGTTATTCAAATTCAAGTTATTCAAATTTAAAGATAGGACCCTTATTTTGGCCCACCCTATATTAGTGAAATTTTTACTCTTGATTATTGGGGAAATGGTCGTTTGATCAGTACCATTGGAGAGCCATGAATATTATAACTGTCCTGTTTTTAAATATCCGAAACAGTTACATGATAAATAGCTGATGATCCCCGTTTTAATATTTCACGCTTAAGTTAAGGTCCCCTGTTTTTGTTTCACTGTTAGATACTTGAATCCCCTTTTTTTATTTATGAATTTTCCAACGAATGCTAAGTCTGCGATATCTTGGATTTAGTTAGTTTCTCTGGGAATTTAAACTGCATTTTCTTTTTTTTCTTTTGTTTAAAATGACTCAAAGCTTCTTTAGACTATATATATATATATATATATATATATATATATATATATATATATATATATATATACATATATAACATGCGTATGTAGATAAAAACAAATATTTATTTATATATATATATATATATATATATATATATATATATATATATATATATATATTGTTTTTATCTATATATGTATACGTTTCATCCATACGGGAATCGTCAGTGTAGAGAAGAATTATTAACACCGGCTGCCGGACTCGAACCCTGGAACACGAGTTATATTTCAAACTGAAATTCCAATGTCTTAGCCCACACGGCCGTTGTCAACAACTCGATAAATCAGCGAGAGATTACTCCTATTTAAAGGTAGTTGTCGTAAAGTGTTCTACTATTGAAAGGAACATTGCATTGAAGCTACAATGGCAGCCGTGTTAATACTACTCACTACAGAGCTCAGCCTACATTTGTGGGTGATAAATTATAAATATTTGTTTTTATTTACATACGTATACGTTTCATCCTTACGGGAATCGTCAGTGTAGAGAAGAATTATTCACATCGGTTGCCGGACTCGAGTTATATTTCAAACTCAAATTCCAACGTCTTAACCCACACGGCCGTTGTCAAAAACTCGGTAAATCAGCAAGAGATTAATCCTACTTAAAGGCAGCTGTCATATATATATATCCATATATATATATATATATATATATATATATATATATATATATATATATATATATATATATATGTATACTTAGGCAGCAAGTCATTATCTAAGCAAGCATTGTTGAACGTCACAGAACTTTCGCGTTTGTAAATCTTCTTCGTGAGATTCTCAAACCGTCGAGCTATCCTTCTGGTTTCAGGTGGCAATCCGTATAGTACTTCTCCGATTGTTCTTAATTCGGCCATTTTTTTTCGAGCGCTTTCGACTTTCATAGTCGTCTTCAGGATTAGGTTGTTTTGTTTTTTTTAAATAAGAAGACTTGAGTTAATGTCTTATAGGTATTGTTAAGGGCGAATGAAAGAAAAAAAAGGGGTGTGTGGTTGAGTTTATTTTATTCTATCATTTGTGTGTTTGGTTTTATTGTTTATTTATTTTATTAATTCTTATTTTTGCTATTATTTATTTATTTATAATAATTTATTCCTATTACTATTATTATCATTATTTATTTATTTATTATTATTATATTTTTTATTACTTTATTTTCATTTAATTATGGAATACTTTTGATATGTTAGTACCTGTGTTGAAAGCTATTTTGTTAATATTAGGCTGTTTAGTTTTAATGAATATTCTTCTAGTATTTTAAGTCTGTTTATGCAGTTATTTTTGTGTATTATTTTGGTGTTAGATGTTATTATTTTGCATATATCGGCCGACTGTAGTCTTTTGTTATGTGTAGTAATGTGACGTTGGATGGCGCTGGTATCGGATAAATGGTAAGTTAGGCGTCGAGAGAGAGTTGCATAAACAGACTTAAAATACTAGAAGCAATATTCATTAAAACTAAACAGCCTAATATTAACAAAATAGCTTTCAACACAGGTACTAACATATTAAAAGTGTTCCATAATTAAATGAAAGTAAAGTAATACAAAAATAATAATAATAAATAAATAAATAATGGTAATAATAGTAATAGTAATAAATAATAATAAATATATATATATATATATATATATATATAAATAAATAAATAAACAGATTTTCGGACCTTTATTTTTTGTCACATCGCTATGTATAATTTTTCGAATTGGAAACTTTTTGTCTTTCTGATGAATTCAGAGGAGAAAGATCCGATATTGACATACAAATGTTCGTTGGTCTCCTACTGAACGAAATGTTGGTTGGTCCCCTACTGATCGAAATGTTGGTTTGTCCCCTACTGAACGAAATGTTGGTTTGTCCCTTACTGAACGAAATGTTGGTTGGCCCCCTACTGAACGAACTGTTGGTTGGTCCCCTACTGAACGAAATGTCGGTTTGTCCCCATCTGAACGAAATGTTGGTTGGTTCCTTACTGAACGAAATGTTGGTTTGTCCCCTTACTGAACGAAATGTTGATTGGTTCCTTACTGAACGAAATGTTGGTTTGTCCCCTACTGAACGAAATGTTGGTTGGTTCCTTACTGAACGAAATGTTGGTTTGTCCCCTTACTGAACGAAATGTTGATTGGTTCCTTACTGAACGAAATGTTGGTTTGTCCCCATCTGAACGAAATGTTGGTTTGTCCCCTTACTGAACGAAATGTTGGTTTGTCCCCATCTGAACGAAATGTTGGTTGGTTCCTTACTGAACGAAATGTTGGTTTGTCCCCTACTGAACGAAATGTTGGTTTGTCCCCTTACTGAACGAAATGTTGGTTTGTCCCCATCTGAACGAAATGTTGGTTGGTTCCTTACTGAACGAAATGTTGGTTTGTCCCCTACTGAACGAAATGTTGATTGGTTCCTTACTGAACGAAATGTTGGTTGGTCCCCTACTGAACGAAATGTTGGTTGGTTCCCTTACTGAACGAAATGTTGATTGGTTCCTTACTGAACGAAATGTTGGTTTGTCCCCTACTGAACGAAATGTTGGTTTGTCCCCTTACTGAACGAAATGTTGGTTTGTCCCCATCTGAACGAAATGTTGGTTGGTTCCTTACTGAACGAAATGTTGGTTTGTCCCCTACTGAACGAAATGTTGATTGGTTCCTTACTGAACGAAATGTTGGTTGGTCCCCTACTGAACGAAATGTTGGTTGGTTCCCTTACTGAACGAAATGTTGATTGGTTCCTTACTGAACGAAATGTTGGTTTGTCCCCTACTGAACGAAATGTTGGTTTGTCCCCTTACTGAACGAAATGTTGGTTTGTCCCCATCTGAACGAAATGTTGGTTGGTTCCTTACTGAACGAAATGTTGGTTTGTCCCCTACTGAACGAAATGTTGATTGGTTCCTTACTGAACGAAATGTTGGTTTGTCCCCTACTGAACGAAATGTTGGTTGGTTCCGTACTGAACGAAATGTTGGTTGGTCCCGTACTGAACGAAATGTTGGTTGGTCCCGTACTGAACGAAATGTTGGTTTGTCCCGTACTGAACGAAATGTTGGTTTGTCCCCATCTGAACGAAATGTTGGTTGGTTCCTTACTGAACGAAATGTTGGTTTGTCCCCTACTGAACGAAATGTTGGTTGGTCCCCTACTGAACGAAATGTCGGTTGGTCCCCTACTGAACGAAATGTTGGTTGGTTCCTTACTGAACGAAATGTTGGTTTGTCCCCTACTGAACGAAATGTTGGTTTGTCCCCTACTGAACGAAATGTTGGTTGGTTCCTTACTGAACGAAATGTTGGTTTGTCCCCTACTGAACGAAATGTTGGTTTGTCCCCTACTGAACGAAATGTTGGTTGGTCCCCTACTGAACGAAATGTTGGTTGGTTCCGTACTGAACGAAATGTTGGTTTGTCCCCATCTGAACGAAATGTTGGTTTGTCCCCTACTGAACGAAATGTTGGTTGGTTCCGTACTGAACGAAATGTTGGTTGGTCCCCTACTGAACGAAATGTCGGTTGGTCCCGTACTGAACGAAATGTTGGTTGGTCCCGTACTGAACGAAATGTTGGTTTGTCCCCATCTGAACGAAATGTTGGTTGGCCCCCTACTGATCGAAATGTTGGTTTGTCCCCTACTGAACGAAATGTTGGTTTGTCCCCTACTGAACGAAATGTTGGTTGGCCCCCTACTGAACGAAATGTCGGTTTGTCCCCTACTGAACGAAATGTCGGTTGGTCCCCTACTGAACGAAATGTCGGTTTGTCCCCATCTGAACGAAATGTTGGTTTGTCCCCTACTGAACGAAATGTTGGTTGGTTCCTTACTGAACGAAATGTTGGTTTGTCCCCTACTGAACGAAATGTTGGTTGGTTCCTTACTGAACGAAATGTTGGTTTGTCCCCTACTGAACGAAATGTTGGTTTGTCCCCTACTGAACGAAATGTTGGTTGGTCCCGTACTGAACGAAATGTTGATTTGTCCCCTTACTGAACGAAATGTTGATTGGTTCCTTACTGAACGAAATGTTGGTTTGTCCCCTACTGAACGAAATGTTGGTTTGTCCCCTTACTGAACGAAATGTTGATTGGTTCCTTACTGAACGAAATGTTGGTTTGTCCCCTACTGAACAAAATCTCGGTTGGTTCCGTACTGAACGAAATGTTGGTTGGTCCCGTACTGAACGAAATGTTGGTTGGTCCCGTACTGAACGAAATGTTGGTTTGTCCCCTTACTGAACGAAATGTTTATTGGTTCCTTACTGAACGAAATGTTGGTTTGTCCCCTACTGAACGAAATGTTGGTTGGTTCCGTACTGAACGAAATGTTGGTTGGTCCCGTACTGAACGAAATGTTGGTTGGTCCCGTACTGAACGAAATGTTGGTTTGTCCCGTACTGAACGAAATGTTGGTTTGTCCCCATCTGAACGAAATGTTGGTTGGTTCCTTACTGAACGAAATGTTGGTTTGTCCCCTACTGAACGAAATGTTGGTTGGTCCCCTACTGAACGAAATGTCGGTTGGTCCCCTACTGAACGAAATGTTGGTTGGTTCCGTACTGAACGAAATGTTGGTTTGTCCCCATCTGAACGAAATGTTGGTTTGTCCCCTACTGAACGAAATGTTGGTTGGTTCCGTACTGAACGAAATGTTGTTTGGTTCCGTACTGAACGAAATGTTGGTTGGTTCCGTACTGAACGAAATGTCGGTTGGTCCCGTACTGAACGAAATGTTGGTTGGTCCCGTACTGAACGAAATGTTGGTTTGTCCCCATCTGAACGAAATGTTGGTTGGCCCCCTACTGATCGAAATGTTGGTTTGTCCCCTACTGAACGAAATGTTGGTTTGTCCCCTACTGAACGAAATGTTGGTTGGCCCCCTACTGAACGAAATGTTGGTTTGTCCCCTACTGAACGAAATGTCGGTTGGTCCCCTACTGAACGAAATGTCGGTTTGTCCCCATCTGAACGAAATGTTGGTTGGTTCCTTACTGAACGAAATGTTGGTTTGTCCCCTACTGAACGAAATGTTGGTTGGTCCCGTACTGAACGAAATGTTGGTTGGCCCCCTACTGAACGAAATGTCGGTTGGTCCCCTACTGAACGAAATGTCGGTTGGTCCCCTACTGAACGAAATGTCGGTTTGTCCCCATCTGAACGAAATGTTGGTTGGTTCCTTACTGAACGAAATGTTGGTTTGTCCCCTACTGAACGAAATGTTGGTTTGTCCCCTACTGAACGAAATGTTGGTTGGTCCCGTACTGAACGAAATGTTGGTTTGTCCCCTTACTGAACGAAATGTTGGTTTGTCCCCTACTGAACGAAATGTTGGTTGGTCCCTGTACTGAACGAAATGTCGGTTTGTCCCCATCTGAACGAAATGTTGGTTGGTTCCTTACTGAACGAAATGTTGGTTTGTCCCCTACTGAACGAAATGTTGATTGGTTCCTTACTGAACGAAATGTTGGTTTGTCCCCTACTGAACGAAATGTTGGTTGGTCCCGTACTGAACGAAATGTTGGTTGGTCCCGTACTGAACGAAATGTTGGTTTGTCCCCTACTGAACGAAATGTTGGTTGGTCCCCATCTGAACGAAATGTTGGTTTGTCCCCATCTGAACGAAATGTTGGTTTGTCCCCATCTGAACGAAATGTTGGTTGGTTCCTTACTGAACGAAATGTTGGTTGGTCCCCTACTGAACGAAATGTCGGTTGGTCCCGTACTGAACGAAATGTTGGTTGGTCCCGTACTGAACGAAATGTTGGTTTGTCCCCATCTGAACGAAATGTTGGTTTGTCCCCTACTGAACGAAATGTTGGTTGGTCCCCTACTGAACGAAATGTTGGTTGGCCCCCTACTGAACGAAATGTCGGTTGGTCCCCTACTGAACGAAATGTCGGTTGGTCCCCTACTGAACGAAATGTCGGTTTGTCCCCATCTGAACGAAATGTTGGTTGGTTCCTTACTGAACGAAATGTTGGTTTGTCCCCTACTGAACGAAATGTTGGTTTGTCCCCTACTGAACGAAATGTTGGTTGGTCCCGTACTGAACGAAATGTTGGTTTGTCCCCTTACTGAACGAAATGTTGTTTGGTTCCTTACTGAACGAAATGTTGGTTTGTCCCCTACTGAACGAAATGTTGGTTGGTTCCGTACTGAACGAAATGTTGGTTGGTCCCGTACTGAACGAAATGTTGGTTGGTCCCGTACTGAACGAAATGTTGGTTTGTCCCCTACTGAACGAAATGTTGGTTGGCCCCCTACTGAACGAAATGTTGGTTGGTCCCGTACTGAACGAAATGTTGGTTTGTCCCCATCTGAACGAAATGTTGGTTGGTTCCTTACTGAACGAAATGTTGGTTTGTCCCCTACTGAACGAAATGTTGGTTGGTCCCCTACTGAACGAACTGTTGGTTGGCCCCCTACTGAACGAAATGTTGGTTTGTCCCCTACTGAACGAACTGTTGGTTGGCCCCGTACTGAACGAAATGCTGGTTGGTCCCCTACTGAACGAAATGTTGGTTGGCCCCCTACTGAACGAAATGTCGGTTGGTCCCCTACTGAACGAAATGTCGGTTGGTCCCCTACTGAACGAAACAGAAGCGTCAAATTGTACCAAATGGGTTTTTATTTGTAAAAATCTGTTTCGTAAGATAAATAAAATCTTAATCTTTGGAATGTAAGAAAATCTTGTTAATTTACATATGCTCTGTTGTTACAAGTTGACAATTATCGAGCTTTCAATTGGAAGAGGTTGGTATACATAAAGAATAGAAGTATATGCTGAAACATATTTTCGCACTACTATATATATATATATATATATATATATATATATATTTATTTTTCAATACTTTTATTCACCCCAAGCAAGGCATATTGGCACAGAGATGTAAGCGGATACTATGATTAGGAGGCATCCTAAGTGGGGAGTTGTGCAGCAAGATGTTTGTTCACATTACATTTAAATTTCTGCATGTTGGTACGGTTGGAGAAACTGGGAGCAGGTAGGAAATTCCAAAGGCAAGTGGTCTGAGGAAAGATACGACGAGAGTAGAAAGTTATCGGAATCTGGGGACCTCTACAGTGACGGAGCGGGATTTTGATGCTAGTCAGGTTTTTCAAATGAGTTATACCCTTGCTGATTTTTTTTTTTTAGGTGATTATTTTTTTTTTTAATTTCATATTAGCAGTCGTCTGGGCCGAACTAAGTAATTTAAAAAAACTGTACGTTATTTTATTGCCAATAACATTGTACAACAATAGCAAATAGATTAGTAAACTGGTCCGTAAACTGCAGAAGTACCTCTATTGTTAAGGACCTAATTACTGACCCGCAGCCGAATGCCTCTTATGATAGTGTGTGGAATAAGGTCTTACGGCGAATCTCGTTGCCGGCAGAATGGAAATTTCGGACATTATTTAATGATAAGGAGAGTAGAAAGTGACTAACTTGGGTTTACTTTTGGCAGCTTCGTAACTCTCCCTTCCCTTATTTTGTGCTTTAGTCCTCACATTCCATGAGCGATATTTCTGACAAAGGGGGAAGAATTGCTGTTTTCTGGGTTGGAATCTATCTATCTAACATTCATTGTTGGCTAGTTTTTTGACCTTGAAGTAGTATTTATTTTTAGTTCCTTACGTCAAGTTACTTCATGCCTTGTCTGGAGCGATTTCCATTAGGAAACAAAAAAAGCATTTACAGGATCGATCGCCGAGTCAACTGCTTCGAAGAATGAAAGAGTTGACTGAAGACACCCTCGCAGATAGCACAGTTCTTAGGCAATTGTTTGTATCATGGTTGCCATCAATGTTCAGGCGATTTTGATGCCAATGATTGAAACTGGGACCGTTAAACAATTGGTTCGATTTATCTACCTCCCACAGCAATAAGATGTGACACAAGTTCGGAAAGTGGGATTTGATAAGTCAGCATTCTAGAGGAAGAGCACTTATGACCCTCAAAAATTGCCTCGGCCGCCCCGTCGGCATTCCCCGGTAAGGGGCGTCGCAGGCGATTAGCAATAAACTAACACCTTCTCAAAGGGTGAGAAGGCAAAGCCTGGGAGGGTTGACCTGCTAGAACTGCACAGGACAGTGGTGTATCTATCGGAACAGATACTACACTTTGATCTTAGCCAAAAGGCCAAGTATTCTCAGAGGACAAGATTATAAGTTTTACTGAGAGCCCCCCCCTCCTTCCTAATGGTGGTTTCTAATTCTGTGGCGGAGATCTCATCGTTTGCTGCTAAGTCGGACCCAGACTCTAAACTCACAGCTATGCAGAAGGCTATTGAGCAGCTCACGAAGGAGGCAAAAAGTTTGAGATTAGCGAGGGCCTAATCGCCTGGTCAACGTTTTTGTGGTCAATTGTCTTTGCCGGGTCATGGTCAAGCTGATGCTGAAAGGTTATTGTGAAATTTTAACAATAGGTATTAGATATCAATTAATAAATATTCCCCAAATTCCAGTTTCTTTGGAGTGTCTTAAAGGGTTTTAGGGAGCATAATATGGGCACAACCTTCCATTTGAAAATTCAAATATTTCAGATTTGCATTAAATTTCAACCATAATCATTAGGCACCAATTTAGCAAAATTCCCTGATTTTCAATTTCTCTTTAAGATTTCTTAAGCTTAAGCCTTAAATTTGAAACATTTTCTAGAATCAAAATCATTTAATGGATTTTTATCAAAATTGGAATAAGGATTCTAGACATAAGATTAAGTAGCATTATATTTTGATTTTAATCTTCATGAACTCGCGGCAGCTACACGTTGCAAGTCTGCTTGGAGACAGTTTAGAGAGCTGCTATCAATTCTGACAGCAGCTACGAGAGGTCGTATATACTCCTCATGTGTCAGAAGTGCGCTAGTGTATGGCTCCGAAACCTGGGCTGTCTCTGCCGGCAGAAACTGCACCGTAATGACAAGGCAATGGTCAGATGGATCTGTTTGGTGAGGCCTGAATGGAGCATGTCTTTTGGGTCTCTGCTCATGCAGGTCAACTTGTAAAGCTTTGCGGACGTCATGCAGAAGAGCAGACTGCGTTCGTTGGGGCACATTAAACGTAGAAATGGCTGGATTGCTAAAGCCCGACAGTTGAACAGAGCAGAGAAGACTACCACTGGCAGACCTAAGTTGTCTTGGGAGGATGTGATCAAGCGTGATAGGAGAACCTTGGGTAAGAATTCTGTCGAGCCTCACCAACGACAAGAATGGAGGGGAAGACTTAGATCGACTGGGCAATCAGGCCCCGCTCTCATCAGATGATTAATTGTGTCATGATTCAACAAATAAACCTGATGATGATACAGGGATATAAAAGTGGTGCAAAACTGTTCTGTTTGGAGAATTAATTTTACCCGTCCCGAGGTGGATATTCTTCTAGTATAAATCTAAATTCTTATCAACTTAAACTTGTGGGAATTTTTTTTCCCTGTCTACATAAAGACGGTCGCCGCATATTAATCACTTCAACATCTAATATTTTCAGGTAATGTTTAAACCGTGACATGCGTAGTACAGAAAACACCTTGCCACTGTAAGCTTTGGCACAGGACTCGTTCTTCAATAAATGTTCCTCTGTTTGAGAGTGCCTGGATGCATACAATTTGAAATTACAAATATTGCCAGATACATGTTGAGAAATTCTCACCTCTAATCACTGAGTGGAACACCCCACATAGCCGGCTTCACACGACAATGAAAATTGTAAATAACCAAACTTTTATAAACGGTCGGGATATAATCTCTCTATCTCTCTCTCTCTCTCTCTCTAGTTCTCTCTCTATTTATATATATTTCTCTCTATATATATTTCTCTAGTTCTCTCTCTCTCGCTCTCTCTTTGGTTCTCTCTTTCTCTATTTCTCTCTATCTCTATTCTTGCAAAATAATTCATAATTTTATTGCAAAAAGACAATGAGTGACAATGAAAACAACCTTATCAGTAATGTCTTGACTTCTTGGGTCTGTCAATTAAGTAAGACCATGCCGTCTCTCTAGCCGATCCCAACGTTGTGTATGCCGTTGTTTTCTGTTTGTATTCATCTTCGTTATAGACATGTCATCATCTTGACGATCGTCAAGGTAACCTGCGCTGGTTTACAAGTATACAAAAACAATGCAAACTCACAAGCAAAAAGCACAAACTCAGATACATTGTGTATGAGTCAGTTGTACTCTGGTTGTGTGTGACACCGTCGCGGACTGTCGAGGCCCCCATTGTCAGTACTCGAAGTCGTCAGCTCACCTCGAGTCTGCTAAGGCTCTGTCCAGATCTGATCGTCTCTCTCAGGGCCGCAAACTACCGCAAAACTCATCAACTCCCATAAACTATCAACTGCCGTAAAGTAAATCGTTGTGAAACTCAACTGTCACAAACAACTTTCACTCTTAACTCAATCTCATGTCTTGTGTTTTTGTCTTAGTCAACGAAAAGTAGAAATGACTCGGCCACTCCTGAAACGCCTGGTCTTTGTCCCAGAGTGACTGATAAACAAAAATTGACCACCAACTGTGAGGCGTCCTACTCTTTCCCCATTATCTTTTCACCTATCTTACTTCCGACAGCTCTTTCCCTTTTTGTGAATCATTTCCTCGGCTCTGGAGGGGGGGGGGGAGGCGTCCATAGTACCACAATGGTATCATTAAATAAATAAGGAACTTAGAAGGACCTCAAATTTATCAGTATTGAAGGTAGATACTTTATGTTGAAATAAACCAACTACCTTCTCAGGGTAACCGTTACTAATAAGAATGTTGGCTATGTTGCAAAACTCCTCATCAAACTTACACTTGGAACAGATTATCGGGGCACGATGCACCAAGGTCTTGATAAGATTGATTTTTTCTTATCCGAGGGGGAGAACGAATCCCAGCCAATATACAGGCCGGAAAAAGTTGGCTTTCTGTATATACTTGTATGGAAAGTATTTGTTGACTGCTTGATCAGGACATCCAGAAATTATAACAAATTATTCCACTCCACCTCCATAGTGTATTTCAATGTTGGATGAAGAGAATTCAACTTTTGCAAGAAGTCGACGGTGTCACTATGCGATTGAAAAGAAGCCAACGTGTCATCAATATAATGAAAATAACAAGAATACCCAGGATAAAGTTCAAACAGTAGCTGTTCCTGAAAACCTACACAGATATTAGCAAGAACAGGACCCAAAGAGCTCCTCATAGATACATCATCCACTTGACAAAATAAATCCTCAGTGAAACTAAATTCAATTGATTTAATAGCCAGATCCATTAATTTGATAGAAACTTTTTCTTGAAATCTGTTGGGTTTTTTTAAGAGTCTTTCAGTACATATTCTGAGAGTCTTACAATAGGGGTGGGACGTAATGGGTGAAAATTAGGGGTGGGACGTAATGGGTGAAAATTAGGGGTGGGACATAATGGGTGAAAATTAGGGGTGGGACGTAATGGGTGAAAATTAGGGGTGGGACGTAATGGGTGAAAATTAGGGGTGGGACGTAATGGGTGAAAATTAGGGGTGGGACGTAATGGGTGAAAATTAGGGGTGGGACGTAATGGGTGAAAATAGGGGTGGGACGTAATGGGTGAAAATTAGGGGTGGGACGTAATGGGTGAAAATAGGGGTGGGACGTAATGGGTGAAATTAGGGGTGGGACGTAATGGGTGAAAATTTCAGATTCATGCAGGTAGTATTTTTTTGTGTTCATTTATACATAAACAACACTAAACAATCAAACATTTTGAAAATTTTGCAAAATTCAGAAGGTGCAGGCCAAAAATAGCCGTTAGGGCTCCACGGGACTCAAAATCCATCATTTTTCGGTGAAAAAGTGGTTTTATGTGACATTGCAGGTCCTAAAACATCCTCAAAAGCTATGAATGGATATAGATGGTTAAATCTGATATAGTACTTTAATTTAGGACCATTTTCAGGCTGTGAAAAGGGTTTTCATGAATGTAAAATAGCCAAAAACTAGTGGCCTGCACTTTCTGAATTTTGCAAAATTTTCAAAATGTTTGATTGTTTAGTGTTATTTATGTATAAATGAACACAAAAAATACTACTCGCATGAATCCGAAATTTTCACCCATTACATCCCACTCCTACTTACAAAAGGGGTATGTTGCTGTCATAAGAACATAGATAACCCCTGTGCCATTCTCTCTGCAGAGTTTGCTTGTCTTGTTTGGGAGAGATGAACACATGCCAAAAAAAACTAGACTCATCATTGAGCAACACCTGCCGCTTGATTACTGGCTGCCTGAAGCCTACTAACTTGAACAACCTGCGTCTCCTCACTGGCATTGCCTCTTCAGATGTGAAAGGAGAAGTTGCCAGCCGAGTAGAGATCACAAAGATTATCAGTGTTGCATGCCATCTCCTTCATGGACGTGAACCAACGTCTGAAGTCAAGGAGAAGCTTCCTTAGTCATGTCGAACCCCTAACAACATCTCAGGAAGAGACCAGACTACAGCTGTGGACCAGACGGCTAAATAACCCCCCCCCCATCCTACTGACATGGAAATCCTCCTCTTCTGAGGACCTCCCTCCCGGTTCAGAGGCACCCTGGCTCCAGTGGAACACACTCAACTGCCTAAGAACGGAAATGGGGCGATCAAAAGTTGCTATGAGTAGATCGGGGCTACAAAACTGGCCCAGCCATCTGCGAATGTGGAGAGGAGGACCATGCGATGCAACACTGCCTTGTCTGCCCTCTGCTGCTCAAGCAGTGCAGCTTGAAAGATTTTGCAGAGTACAACACTAATGCAAAGGACTGCATAAAAAAGTGGGAAACTGTTGTATGACGACCACATGACACTTCAAAGACACGCAAAGAAGAATTAAGTTTGTGAATCTATAAAACAAACTGAAAAGAGTCAGGAATTCTTGGTTTGATTTGGTTGTTATGTTTCACGGCATATCAACCCTTTTCGGGTTATTTAATGCTTAATCCGGTCATTTTGATAAAAGTTTTTATGCTTCAAGTTCTTTATATCTTCAAATATTTATTCATGGTGTTTGGTTCCGTTGTTTTATGGAGAAAAATTGTGTTTTTTTTTATTTTTAGCTTTGCAGAACATGATTGAGTTTTGCAAAGGGAAAGGAAAAATAAACAATAACATCAATGTTTGGTGCATTTTAAGTCAGGAAATGGGTATCCTAAAACAAACTGATTTGATAACACCAGTAGTCATGGATGCAGTATTTTCGAATATAATTTAAGTACTAAGTTGAGAATCTCAACCAGCCATTTCATTAGTTCCTACTGAGCTTATCCCAATATAGAGAGAATTGGTCGACTATAAACCGACTGTCTATAAGTATGGCGCGCTAACCGATCACGCAACCGGAGCCGACCAGAGAACTGGTCAGAAGGAGAACGTAGATAAGCCATACATACTATGCACCAGCATGAAAGAATGGGGGTGGATGATAGATACTATTGTGGGCAATGTAGAGTTCAAATCCTATTCAATCTATTGTTTAGAAAGGTATGAACCCACAATTACCCCCTCAGCTATGAACAAAAATAGCAACTTGTGTTCAACTCATCGTCTATGATAGATATTGTGTTTTGTGGCATGAAATACCCCCCCCCCCCAATTTTCATCGGTTGTAAAACAAACAAAAAATAATGTTATATAAAAGGGGAACGATTTTCATTCATTTTTTAGTATCCATTTAATTTATAAGACATTTATAGATTAGTCAATGTGGTTGCGGTCGCTTGTAATTTTAAAGGTCGTGTGAGTTGGCCAAAAGGTAAACCCAATTGCCGCCCTCTTAGGGGAGCACATGAAAAAGCTTATATGATTGGCCTCATGGAAACAATTGCAGGCTATGCCGAGTTCAAATCCTATTCAATCTATTGTTTTCAGTTATTGTTGGAAAGGTATGAACCCACAATTACCCCTCAGCTATGAACAGAAAAAACAACTTGTGTTCAACTCATCGTCTCCAATATATATTGTGGAATAATATATATACTGGAATTTTAAAGAGATTAATACAGTTATGTTTGAATGTGACTTGCAGCAGGCAGACGATTTTTTTTGATTTGAACTTGCTTAGTAAGTATGAGTTTTTATTTACTCCTCTCCAGGAGTTAGGCACAAGGCCAGTTTTATCTTACTCCCACAAGCAAGATGTGACCCAAGGTCGGGTCGGGAAAGTGGGGTTTGAAAAGGCAGCGCCCGAGAGGTGAGCACTCTGGCCATTAAAAATTGCCTGGGCAGCCCCGTCGGCATTCCCCGGTAGGGGCGCCTCAAGCAGTAAGCAATAAACTTACTCCTCCCCAAAGAGGGGAGGCGAAGCCTGGGAGGGTGGACCTCCTAGAACTACACAGAACAGACCCATAGACCGGCGTAAATCAAGCCCCGAAGACCAAGACAATATCAGTCTATGGGGTGCAGTATCCATCGGAACAGATACTACACTTTGATCCCTGCCAGAAGGGAGCAGTGATTGGATTTACTTTTTGGCCAAGAAGACAAATGACCACAACTACACTGACCAATCTATGAATGCCTTATAAATTCCAATATCCAATACCTGAAAGCATTTTAATTTAGTGAATCCTGGAACCCATGGATTTGATTTTAATGGGTCCTGGGGTGGAAATTTTATGATTCCTGTTTATGGAACGATACATAACAAGTGATTAAAAATGAGAAAAGGTGATAATTTAAAAATCTAATAAATAAAAAAAAAATAGTCCTTTCTGGACCCCTGACGAATAAATTCACTTTCGCAAACCCTGTATTTCCATGAATAATCCACTCCCTGTCTCTGGACTGGTTCATAGTATATAAACGTGATGGGGTTTTATCATAACATTGCATTAAAAAAACTTAACCAAAAACAACACGGTGCAAATTTACTACAGGTTACAAAGCGTTCTTTGAAACAAGTTAAAACATCTAACCGTCACCTTGTAATCCCACCCAATGTAATTCGTTTCAAGAAAATATTAGGTGCTTCTTTACTTTCACGATGAATTGTTAGGCCTCTCTTAAAAAATAACTAAAAAAATGTATAAACTCAATTAAACTAAATTAAAATGCTTTCAGCATCACAGGTATTGGATATCGAAATTTATAGATTGGTCAGTGTAGTTGTAAACATTTGTCTTCTTGGCCAAAAAGTAAATCCAATCATTGCTCTCTTAGGGGAGCACGCGAAAAAGCTTATATAACTCAGCCTTCTGGCAGGGATCAAAGTGTAGTATCTATTCCGATGGATACTGCACCCCATAGACTGGTATTGTGTTGGTTTTCGGGGCTTGATTTACGCCGGTCTATGGGTTTGTCCTGTGCAGTTCTAGGAGGTCCACCCTCCCAGGTGTTTCCTCCCCTCTTTGGGGAGGAGTAAGTTTATTGCTTACTGTCTGAGGCGTCCCTACCGGGGAATGCCAACGGAGCAGCCCAGGCATTTTTTGTAGGCCAGAGTGCTCACCTTCTTGGGCGTTGGCTTTTCAAACCCCACTTTCCGACCTTGTGTCACATATTCCTATTGTGGGTAGGAGTTAGATAACTCTTTTCCACATCAGTTAACTGCCTTACAACACCAAGCCCGAGATGACTTCCGCAAGAGCGTCCCTCCTCTAACATCAGACGAGCCAATTGCTACTGAACATTATGGCATGTAGCACATATTAAAAAGGCATTTATTCAACATAAGTCTTTGAAACACACAAGTTAGCAAATTCTTCAATCACTGTACAATTGTTATTTCCTTTTCTTTGAAAGTGTTCATCCGAATTCAACTTTCGACACTTATCTTCAAGTACAAATCCTTTTTTCTTTGAATTTGTTTTATAACCTCGTAATTTAGGTTAATTATGAATAATAACTTGTAAATAAATGGATGAACTATCAAGAGAAACGTTTAACAGATTTATTAAAACTGAACACAGAATGAATTAATGAGTTAATTGGCCGCTGGACGCGATTGATATATTCAGTCTGATGCCGTACTTTGTTTTCTTTCTCTCTCTGGGCAGACGACCGTTTTCAAGGGCGATAACTCTTAACCCCCGAAATGGTTCAAGGGAGGTAATTCCGTTTTCGTTAGGTGTCTTAACAGTTTGATAGAAACTTTCTTTCGGGGATCAAGAAAAAATCCCCACATTTCTTATATATTATATCCATGTAATAATAAAATCGGTGGATAAAATCAAACAATATTAATGGCTACCAAATGAAAAATAAATGTTTTAAATAAAAAATTTGAAAAACTTATATGGTGCCTATTTCACTAGATTAAAGGGTCATGGAGATATGACCCTCTGTCCGTTGCTAAAAATTGAAATTTTAGAAGATATCAATGTTTAAACTTTGATATTATTTTCATCCAATTAAAAGAAAAAGGATTGAGAGCTTAGAGGTCAAGATAAATTTTGATCTATAAAAACACAGAGATATCATTTTAGATCTACCCGATGGTATATACAACTGATATAGAATTTTAAAATGTTACTTTTTTTCTTTTATTCACATATTTTTCAACCGTCAAAGCATCACAAAAAATCTTCTGAAAAGGATGCTTTGCTGGGTTGGTCACATTATTTGATGCCTTGAGGAAGAATACATCCGCAAGTTAGTAGCCCCAATCACACCGGCTAGCTGGAGGAAGCGCAGAGGCAACTAACTGAAGACATAAATTTAAACGGTGAAGTCAGACATGGAGTTGGTGTCTGACTCCCCGCGTTTTTGGTATTCGTCGCTGAAGTACGCCGAGGACTCAGCTGTTGATCGGCATAAGTGGATTGTCATGATGCGGTGAACTCATTCGAAGCCAGCTCGGTTTTGTTTGGTTGTTTTGTTTTACGGCATATCAACCCTTTCTGGGTTATTTAATGCTGAATCAGGTCATTTGGTAAAAGCTTTTATGCTGCAAGTTTCTTATATGTTCAAATATTTATTCATGGTGTTTGTTTTTTTGTTTTTTTTGTAGAGGAAAATTGTTTTTTATTTGTCTTTAGCTTTGCCAAACATGATTCAGTTTTGCAAAGGGAAAAGGGAAGGGAAAAAAACAACATCAATGTTTGGTGCATTTTAAGTTAAGAAGCTGGTATCTTCAGACAGCTTGATCTGGTAGCATCAGTGGAGCCAGCTCGATCCAACCGAGGTGAACACAGTTTCAGTACGGAGGATTTCAACGTCTAGGCACGAGCCCCGTGAGTCAGTCTGGTTGTTCCAACGCATCTCCCTGGCTATCGTTCGTGGCAACGCTATGTCAGTAACGGCGGCGTCACTTCCGTTCTAATCGTCATCTGTTGACTCTGTCTTTTTTTCTCTCCCCCTCTCTATCTACCTATGTCTGTATCTGTCTCCCCCTTCTCTTTCTTTCTCCCCCCTCTCTATCTACCTATGTCTGTATCTGTCTCCCCCTTCTCTTTCTTTCTCTCCCCCTCTCTATCTACCTATGTCTGTATCTGTCTCTTTGCTTCTTTCTTTCTCTCCCCCTCTCTATCTACCTATGTCTGTATCTGTCTCCCCCTTCTCTTTCTTTCTCTCCCCCTCTCTATCTACCTATGTCTGTATCTGTCTCTTTGCTTCTCTTTCTTTCTCTCCCCCTCTCTATCTACCTATGTCTGTATCTGTCTCCCCCTTCTCTTTCTTTCTCTCCCCCTCTCTATCTACCTATGTATATATCTGTCTCTTTGCTTCTCTTTCTTTCTCTCCCCTCTCTATCTACCTATGTCTGTATCTGTCTCTTTGCTTCTCTTTCTTTCTCTCCCCCTCTCTATCTATCTATGTCTGTATCTGTCTCTTTGCTTCTCTTTCTCTCACATTTTTTCTAGCGTTTCAGTACAGTTACAAATGTTAAAGGGCCATATCCCTGATAGTCTTTGATCTATAGCTGTAAATAGACACCATTCAATTTTTCCCATGAAGATCTTTAAGTGTATGAAATCTGAAAAAGATGCGTGTCCGCAATGGTCTGACTCTTGTGAGTTTGGCATGATACGAAAATAAGACTTACCATCTTTCTTGTAATATAAAATTTCCACTTGCTTTTCTTCCGATCCCTGTAGTGCCTCCTTGATTTGTACAATAGCGTAGGCATTTGTTAACGGGCCGTGTAGGAAATCACACAGACAAGACTTCTGCATGACTTCCGCCCGCGAACATCCTGTTAACTCACAAAAGCCATCATTACAAAAAATGATGGGGATATTTTCAACCTGAGCATTTGCAATCAGGAATTTACGATCTGAAAAACAAAAAAAAAAAATCATCAAAATTCCGTTTAAATAGTTTTTTGGTAAAATGGTGTTTAAATATACGCTTATACAAAAATGAAATTAAATATGAAAATTCTAAAAGCTTTTAAAGACATTTTTGTTTTGTTTATGAAGGGTTATTAACCGATTGGAAGTGAGTTCATAAAAGTAATCACAAAACAATATGTGTGCAAACAGTAGGTTCAATCGCAAGTCTGTTCAAAACAGTCTGAGAGAAAAGCGGTCATAAACAATCTAGTTAGCAGAACACGCGTACTGACAATAAGTTCAACACAATCTCAAATCAGTTTTTATAAACAATCGAGCAAGCAAAATCACAATTAATTGCGAACGTACTAAAAAAAAAATTACATGCGCAACAAATGAAAAGAAAGAAAGAAAAAAGGAAGAAGAAAAGAAAACAAAAGAATTTTAAAATGAAAAAAGAATAATAGAAATAAATAAAGAAAAAGAACGAATGAAGGAAATGAAGAAATAAAGAAAGAAATAGTGAAAGAAGACAAAATGAAACGAAAAAGAATAAGAGGAGAAAATTAAGGAATGAAAAAAATGAACGAATGAAATTAAAAGAAAGAAAGTTAAAAAAAAAGAAGAAAAATAAGGATGAATGAAATTAAGAAAGAAAAGGGAAATAAAAAAAGACGAAAGCATAAAACAGCTTTTTATTAAGAAGGTTAATTTTCTCATTGACTCTTCAGGAGAGGGAGGAAAGAAAATTAGCGTAGGTCATCACTTGTAACGAAAGTGTTAATAACGTTTATTCTTCCAACTCCCTGTCTGTCTAAAATTGACAAGAATTTGTTTCTGTGAGCCGAAGATATTTATAACAGGAAAATAATGATAAATAGTGGAATGAAGTTCGACAAAGGAGTTAAACAAAGAAACATTAGCTCGGACATCTTTGTTGCACATAAAAATGATAAACCATAATTGATCAATACGTTCAGCAGATGACGTGTAGTGTTTGTGACAAGCGTATCTTGGTTGGTCCGCATTCGATTTGTGACATCTGGCGACTTCGTTACAAATTGGTTCATGATTCGAATCTCAGTCATTTTCTGTCTGATTTGCGACAGCTGGTGACTTTGTTACAAATTGGTTCATGGTTCGAATCTCAGTCATTTTCTGTCTGATTTGCGACAGCTGATAAGTTTGTTACAAAGTGGTTTGAGGTTAAAGTCCCAGTCGGTGCCGGTTTGATACATTTTCAAGCTATTTGAGCGATTAAGTTAAACTAAATGTTGTAGAAGAACAAATGTTTAATATAGTTTAACATAGTTTTCCGGAAAAAAAATTAATTATGTGGCAAACTTCTATTTTGAGAGGAAAATGCAGTTGTGCTCTGCCGAGAAATTAGTATTGATGCAAATTTAATAAAGGATTCAGAAAGTGTCCGTTTAAGCAAAGTTGATACAAATGGGGGTGGATTAGAGAATCAATCGATGTTTATGCCAATACCATCAGGAGGTTGGTCAGACTGGCAGTCTTTGTCAGAAAAAGATAAAAATTGTTAAGCTAACTAGCAAAAATATGCAACTAGAGAGAGCATATTTTTGCTATCATATATGATAAAAGACATATACTACATTATCTCCCAAGGAAGAGGTAATGCCTGGGAGGAGGATCTCATAACAAAACAGATACAACACTACTCTACCGGACATAAAAATACTCGTTCTGGGGTGAGTGCATATAAAATGAAACATGTGGGACCATCAGCAAGTATAAGACGTTGGTGTCCAATATTTATAGTTTGAATATCATGCAAATTGTAAATATTTGAATTAAATTTTTTTTTTTTTTAACTTAGTTCATCCCAAACAAGGCAAGTTGCCACTGTCGAAGGGGCTACTGAGAATTAGGGTGAAAGTTTAGGAGGTCATCCTAAATTTGGAGTTGTGCAGCGAGATGCTTGTTCACATTAGTTTTAAATTTCTGGGGACCTCTACAGTGAATGGATGGGATTTAGCTGATTGTCGGGTTGGTCGAGTGTATTTACGCCGAGGGGCACAAGAGTAGCCAGTTCATCGGAGCAGACTCCATTGAAGTACTTGTAAAACAGGCACAAGGATGCAACAGAGCGCACAATTTTTAAAATAGCAAGGTGCATGCTAAAACATGCTAACCTTCCCAAATGTATGTGGTCATACGCGGTAATGTCCTCAACATATATTTGTAACCGATGTTACAACAAACGCATTCACAGCACGTGCATTGCTTATCGACGCCATCTTTTTTTTTTTTTTTTTGTTCTAACTGAACATTATCTTTGTTTTTACCAAAGAAAAAAAAAAGGCTTTAAAATAAGTTAAAACACAAATAAACTTATCCAGGTAGGTAGAAGAGTAACTTATCTTGCCTTTGGTAATATTTATTTGTTGCACATTTGTTATTTTCACCCCTTTTTTTATTTCGTTCGCTCTTGTAATAAATGCCCTTTATTTTATTTTTTTTTTTTTTTTAAACTTTATGTCCGATTCTTTAATGAAGGCCTCATTATCTTTAGAAAGTACCGAGAGTAGCGTCTCTGATTATTACAAATTCCTTCTTGTTCAGTGACACGGAAAATTAAAAAAAAAAAATCACTTCAAGATGAATGACGTCATTGGATGGAAACAACACTGATTGAGTTACATACCCCTTCTCTTTCACTCAGCTACGGGTTAATTCGTGTTATTCCATTTTGTTTATGATGGCATATTCCAATCTTTTTATTCATTACATTTTTTATTACTTGAGACGAGAGAGAGAGGGGGGGGGTAAAGACGCTCAAAAGAGTGGAATGAGAGACTATAAATTAAGAGTGAGGGGGTAAAACAACACAGTGAGAGAGTTCGAAAGTAATAGAGAGAACCATAGAGAAAGATGAGTCACTTTTCTTCTTTTTATTTTAAAGTTTTCTTTTCTTTTTTTTCTTTTTAATTTTTTTTTTTTTTAACTTAGTTCACCCCCAAACAAGGCAAGTTGCCACTGTAGATGTAAGGGGCCACTGAGAATTAGTGTGAAAGTTTAAGGGGGGGGGGGGGGGGGTTCGATCCTAAATTTGGAGCTGTGCAGCGAGATGCTTGTTCACATTACTTTTAAATTTCTGCATATCGGTACAGTCTAGGAAACAGAGAGCAGGAAGGGAGTTCCAAAGATCAGCAGCTCGAGGAAATAAGCCATTGGAGTAGAAGGCTCTCCAGCATCTGGGGACCTCCACAGTGAATGGATGGGATTTAGCTGATTGTCGGGTTGTTCTAGTGTATTTACGTTGAGGGGGCACAAGAGCAGCAAGTTCATTGGAGCACATTCCATTGAAGTACTTGTAAAACAAGCACAAAGATGCAACATTGCGGCAATGGGACAGGGGATGAAGCTTGGTGGATAGTGTGGGACCTATTAGATTAACGACTCTTTTTTGGACCTTGTCTAAGAGGGAGAAACTAGTGGATGGTGCAACAGCGTAGATGTGACAATACTCTATGCATGGGTGGATGGTGGCTTTGTAGAGATATAGGATACTGTCAGGTGTGAGAAGTTTTCTAGCAAGTTAGAGGGAGCCCACTTTCTTTGTTAGTTAATTGCAAATTATGACTAATTGGACGAACTAAAATGAAAGGTTTTTTTTGTTGTTTTTTTTAAACATAACTCAATTCTGAACTTAGGGAATATTGTAGCATGTGTTTTGTCGGATTAAAATATGTAGGACAAAAGTCTTAGAGAAACAAACGTTTATTAGCTCGTTCTGACACATCTACACTTAATTTATTTCTGTCTTTGCCCATAAAATATTATTTATCAACATTTGGTACTGATATCGATCCTGACCCAGTTTTCGTGAGGTTCGACTCGGAAGCGTTTGGCTGTCCTACGCAAACGCCCAAGAGTTGACGACAATTTTGATACGGTGCGGCGTCCTATGATAATAATGTTTTGCTTGTTTTCTTTTTTGTTGTTGTTAAGGTTAGGGGTTAGGGTTAAAAATATTTATTTGATAACAGTAATTTTGCTCTGTTTTGTTTATTTTATTTGTTTTGTTGTTTAAAATATTTCTTGCAACTATAACTAAAAATTATAGGACGCAGCAACGTATCAAAATAAAAAAAATATTTATTTGATAACAGTAACTTCGCTATGTTTTGCTTTTTTTGTTTTTGTTGTTTCTTTTAGAAAATTTCTTGAAAATATAACTTACAATCACAGGACGCAGCACCGTATCCAAATTGTCGCCTGGTACCATTCGGCTCGTCAACACTTGGGCGTTTGCGTAGGACAGCCGAACGCTTCCGAGTCGAACCTCACGAAAGCTGGGTCAGAATCGATATCAATACCCAACATTTATGGTTGAGATTAAAAAAAAAAAAGACTAACTTTTTAGCCTTAGTGTTAGTAATATGTGTGCATTTAAACACACCAAACTATTTAGGGGGGGGGGGTCTGCTTTTGTATATAGCGAATAAACGAATGGCCAAATCATCCAAGGTTCGTTATTCCTTTACGCAACACAATTACATGGCGGCAGAGGTATACGAAACGCCGGAAAGACTACTGTACACCTTCTTAAAACCAAGAAAAGTCAAAGAAATCCTCATACAAGACTGTCTGACGATACCGGCTTCCTGATCAAAAATGCACCAAACATTGATGTTATCGTTTTTTTCCTTTCACTTTGCAAAACTCGATCATGTTCTACAAAGCCAAAAACAAAAACAACAATTTTCCTCTACATAACAACCAAACACCACGAATAAATATTTGAAGATATAAAGAACTTGAAGCATAAAAACTTTTACCAAAAAGACTGGATTCGGCATTAAATAACCCGAAAAGGGTTGATATGCCATAAAGCAAAACAACCCAACTTCATACAAGGAACAAACAGCGGCATTTATACGAACCAGCACCATTAACCATAAAGAGTCAATCTGATATCACTTAATTGTCTGCAGTATAATTGCTTTTCTTCCTTGTAAGACATTCACAGCAAGAACTCGTCTTCCTACCACAACGGAAAAAAATTACCTTCCTTTCTCCCTCCATGTGCTCAGCATCAAGCAGAATTTCCCACCTGTGGAACACATTACCACAGGACTGCTTCCCTACTGATTACAACTTGATCGTTTTGAAAATCCAATATCAATAAATCCTTGTCCTAAACGCCCCATAAGTAATTAAACGCAGTTCATTCTATTGATCAATGTTAGTACTCCCATAGTGTTCCCTATCTTCCGGCTGATAATCTTTTCGTCTCATTAACCTTTATCCTCGAGTGGCTCTTGGCCTTGATAAATGGTGACCCAAGAGTAAAAGAAAAAAAAAAACCGATAGAAAAAAACCCAAAAAAACAATAGAAAAAAAAAAAGGAAAAAACTAATTTTTATGTTCAAGTCTTTCTCTTTTGGCTTAGATCAAAGTGTAGTATCTGTTCTGATGGATACTGCACCCCATACTGGTGTTGTCTTGGCCTTCGGGTCTTTATTTACGCCGGTCAATGGGTCTGTCCTGTGCAGTTCTGGGAGGTCCACCTTCCCAGGCTTTGCCTCTCCTCTTTGGGGAGGAGGAGTAAGTTTATTGCTTACTGCCTGAGACGCCCCTACCGGGGAATGCCGACAGGGCTGTCCAGGCAATTTAAAAAATCCTCACTTTCTCGACCCGACCTTGGGTCACATCTTACTTGTGGGAGTTAGATAAAAACTGGCTTTGTGCCTAACTCCTGGAGAGGAGTAAATCAATACTCTATCGTTATTTTCATGGTAGTTGCTCGACTGAGCTTCAATCTATGGTTCCTCCTCCCTCCAAATAAAACATTCATAACAAAAAAACCTCGTCTTTCTACAACCACTGTAAATAATTTTTCTTTTCTTCCTCTGTGTACCTACATCTAAACGGAACTTCCATGATTAATGTTTCTTTCCAAGAACTATTTGTCCGTGGGGAACACAATACCAAAGGGCTGCTTCCCAGTTGACTATAACATGGTTGTTTTCAAGTCCAATGTTAAATTCTTGTTGAGCCGTCCTCTTTGATAATCAGGTCCTGCACAGTTTCACCCATCATTACTAATCGTCACGGTGTTGTCTCACCGTCCATCTGACACCCTTGTCCTCAAGTGGTGCTTGGGCCTTGATAAGCAGTGACTTCTAAGTACATAATAAAAATGTTAGAATCTGAAATGCATTCTGGTGGATCTAATTTAAATGCTCACTGCAAAAGAATTGCAATATGTATTGTTACTATAATTTTACCAAAATTATAAATTTATTCAAAATCATCTAAAATGCGACCTTGACCGTTAGCTGCCTACTGACAAAATAGCCCTAATGAGATGGTTTGACCCCGACCTGACCAGCAGAATGAAAACCCAAGGAGCTCTATTCAACAAATGGAACAGGACTCTGGTGTAACCATGCACATCTACCTGCTGCCATAGCAATATGGACAGCGAAGGTAAAGGTTCACTGCCCTGATTAAGCACTAGATACGGTACAAAATAGTGAGCAACCAAATATAGATGATTTCAGAGGAACATGTTCACAATCCTCCACACCGGAACAAAAAACACACCAGATGAAGAGAAGATCTACAAAAAAAAAAAAAAAAAAAAAAAAAAAAAACTCGATCCACATGAGTCATGAATGGGTCTTCAGATTCAAGAACTCGAATGGAGATCATACAAATAGTATATGACTACATATCAGTATTACCAAACACATAGTAAACAGACAATACTGCATACAAGCGGACGATCAATAACCATATCGTAAGCAATAAACAAAAGAAAAATTAATCGCTCTTACATCTCTCCGAGTCTCTTCAATAAATCAATCAAAACTTTCACGCATACTGTGGGTAATGTGGGCAATATTTAGTTTAGTTTTACGCATCACTAAACAAGGAGAATTTTTCAATATAATCTTACTAACGGCAATGCACATTTGTACATTCCAAACTACTTATATGATGATATCCTGCTTCAGTATACATCGAACAAGGGAGAATACCCATCACAGAACGGGTAAAATGAATTCCACCAACAGAACAGTTTTGCACCACTTTTATGTCCCCATTATGAAGATTGAAGTCAGTGTCCCTAACGATGCAGGATTGAACAGAGCAGAAAGGGAAAAGATTACGAAATACCAAGGTCTTATGTACGACATAAAAAGAAAGTGGAATCTTAGGAAAATCTCCATCATACCAGTAATTATAGGAGCAACAGGACTAATGAAGAAGAATTTCAAGAGCTATCTGGCGAGTATACCCGGTGAACCAAGTGCAAGAAAAATACAAACAACTGCACTTAAATGGACGGTTAGAATCTTAAAACCATCTCTAGGCTGGAGTGTCTGAAATAGCCGGTGAATGTCTGGCATCCGGTAGGATGCCCCATCTCCAGCAAAAACAGAAAAATAAGAAGAAAAAAAATGAAGATTAAAATCAAGATATAATGACACTAAACCTTATGTCTAGAATCCTTATTCCAATTTTGATAAAAATCCATTAAATGATTTTGATCCTAGCAAAAGTATAAAATCTAAGGCTTAATCTTAAGAAGTCTTAAGAAGAAATTGAAACTCAGGGAATCTTGCTTAATTGGTGTCTAATGACTATGGATCAAATTTAATGCCCCCTAAAAACCCTTTAAAATATTCCAAAGAAATTGAAATTTGGGGAATATTTATTAATTGATGTCAAATATCTATTGTTCAAATTTCACAAATCGGAGATATCTGAATTTTCCCGAAGGTTTTCCACCTCCTTCGTTTCCCCCCTTTGCATAAAACTAAACTAAATATCGCCCACCATTATCCTTAGCAGCTGAGTTCCAAAATTCATAATGATAGGTTAATTAGTTTAGGAGTGAATCCTATAATCATAAACAGAAGGGATTTGGACATTGGTTTATCTCTATTTAAAGTTAGGCATGTTTATATATTTGTATAGGATTCACTTCTAAACTAATTAACCTATCATTATCAATTTTGGAATTCAGCTGATAGGCGTATGGGTGGGTAATGTGGGCTATATTTAATTGAGCGTCATATTTTTTATACATAAGTGTTAACCGTTTTTTCTTTAATGCACTTATGTATAAAAATATAATGGCATATCTTTACCTATTCGTCACGGTTGAAAAAAATAAAGTCAGTGAGAATAGGGGGAGGGCACAGAGTTGATAGAAAATTTATCTCTCAAATTTGTTAGCCAGACCCCCCTCCCCACCCCCGATCTCAAATCAGGCCAGTTAATTTTTTGGAAACCCACACATCCACGACTGCAATGTCCATTTTGGGATTTTGCCTACACCCCCGACAGGACATAGCTTTCACCCACATATTATTTATTTAGTGAACGGATGTATTTTCTTCCGCAGTGTCCGCAGGTATACTTTGTGTTATGTTTGTGTCAATCAGCCGGGTATTATTTCTCCCAGCCGGTGTTATGTCCGATACCCTAGACCTGATATTCAATACAAGCTTTCTTATGTTTTTTTTTACCCGAAAACATTTTTAGTACAGTCAGTACCCAACCACCCTTCAATTTTTACAAAGTCAAAATTTGAAGAGATGCAGAAAATTCGGTATAATGACATAATGATCGAAAATTGCTACTTGCAGCTAAGAATCTGTTCAGTAGTCAGTGGTGAATTGTATTTTACACATACGAAAACCTAGGTCAACACACAAGAAATTGCGAAAAATGATCTTTCATTGGAAATTTTGAATTTTATTTTTATTACAAATATATTTATTATAATTGGAATGTTTTCTTTTTTACAAATACTCAAAGAAAATATTTTTAACGAAGCCCCCCCCCCCCCCCATATGTTAAAAATGGCTTTCTAAATAACGTTATTATTTAAAACGCCATTCTTAACATGGGGAGGGAGGGAGGGACTTTGCTAACTATTCTTTACTTTCACCTAACACTTTTATAAACAAAATAAAATGTGTTTTTGTCCAAAAATAAGAATAGTTAACAAAGCCCTTGGTCTGGAACGTAATATAGCAGGAACTGACTTTCACAATTCACTGTTGACTGCTGAACACATTCTTAACCGGAAGTGGCGAATCTCGGTCGTTATGTCATTATACAGAAAAAATTATCACTCCAGAGTTATCTGCTACCATATAGATTGTGAAGGAGGTTATGGTAGATGAAGTCGCCAGATCCCAGCTGAATAACACAATGGGTAAGGAGAGTTGTAACAAGAATATAGTGTTCAAATAGTTTGCTGATGAACAACAGTGTTCAAATAATTTGCTGATGAACAACAGTGTTCAAATAATTTGCTGATGAACAACAGTGTTCAAATAATTTGCTGATGAACAACAGTGTTCAAATAATTTGCTAATGAACAACAGTGTTTAAATAATTTGCTGATGAACAACAGTGTTCAAATAATTTGCTGATGAACAACAGTGTTCAAATAATTTGCTGATGAACAACAGTGTTCAAATAATTTGTTGATGAACAACAGTGTTCAAATAATTTGCTGATGAACAACAGTGTTCAAATAATTTGTTGATGAACAACAGTGTTCAAATAATTTGCTGATGAACAACAGTGTTCAAATAATTTGCTGATGAACAACAGTGTTCAAATAATTTGCTGATGAACAACAGTGTTCAAATAATTTGCTGATGAACAACAGTGTTCAAATAATTTGCTGATGAACAACAGTGTTTAAATAATTTGCTGATGAACAACAGTGTTCAAATAATTTGTTGATGAACAACAGTGTTCTGATGACACATTAGATATTGTCAATCATTTTTTTTTTTATATGAAAACGGTAAAAAATGATGAAAAAAAAAACAAAAGATTAAAAAGACGAAGGTGAGTTTTAAGTTCATCAGAGGATGAAGAACACTCTGAAGAACTGGAAACAGATAACCAAATAGGAGGATCGCATGAGAAAACCAGCATCAAAGATGATCCATGAAATAACGAGGGGGAGGGGGGGGGGGTAAAGAAAAATTACGACCGAATGAAATACTACAAAGAAAAAAGGTTGTGATTAGCACGTATTCACTATCACAAATGCAAAATTAGGTGAATAAATCTGAGCTCGGACTTTCCCAGATATGTTTTCATCGTCCAAATAAATGATGAGGGCCAAATTAAATGCAATTGATTAAGAGTTCATTTGATAGGTTTTTGCTGTGATTTTGATATCAAGTTTTTGTTATTGAGAAAGTACTGACACCCACTTCCTTATACAATGAGCTATTCTGAGTAGCATAACGATGACAATGGTAGCTTTAGAGAGTACAACAGTAGTATGAGTATTGATTTACTCCTCTCCAGGAGTTAGGCACAAGGCCAGTTTTTATCTTACTCCCACAAGTAAGATGTGACCCAAGGTCGGGTCGGGAAAGTGGGGTTTAAAAATTGCCTGGGCAGCCCCGTCGGCATTCCCCGAGGCAGTAAGCAATAAACTTACTCCTCCCCAAAGAGGGGAGGCGAAGCCTGGGAGGGTGGACCTCCTAGAACTGCACAGGAAAGACCCATAGACCGGCGTAAATCAAGCCCCGAAGGCCAAGACAATACCAGTCTATGAGGTGCAGTATCCATCGGAACAGATACTACACTTTGATCTTAGCCAAAAGGATGAGTAGAGCTAGGCCGTTCCCCATATACATTACAAGCTAGTTACCCAACTTGCCGATAGCTATTAAACTGTTCACTTACAGTAATGACCCCTTTTATGATCGTATGTTGGCCATTTTAGTTATTAAATACCTCAGGATAACATTACAAAATGAAGTGGTTCGATTCTAAGTGGGTTCCTATTTGATTTGTGACAATAAATATTTTTTTTGTGAATGATCAATTCACTTCTTGCTGTTATACTATCTGTAATAAGTTTAGCATTAAAAAACGAAGTGACTAAATGCAAGGATAACTTTGTGTAAAGACATTGTGACTATTTCTGACTATAATCGCACGCAATTGTATTACATAACCAAGGCTGTAAGTTTGAATGGAAAATTTTAAGTGACACCTAGCAGTCAGAGGTGACCCCAACAACGGAAGTTATAAATGTGACAATGATAGTGACCCTTTGGTGGGAGCTAGAGATTCCCACATTTAAAAGCCTTGCGGCAAACATTCTTTGTACTCAGAGGGAGATACGTAGAATCAAAAAGGTGTTATTGTGGCATTAAACATGGCAAATGCAATTCCAGACTGTTATAACTTTGTGGGTCGCCGGGTGCGAGTTAGATGACAACTTAGATATCAATAATCGAAAACTGTCGGCTGCCGGGTTAAAGGTCAAATTAGCTGTCGCATGAGACATGTTGAAACTGAGAAAAACAATGACTGTATTATCTCTGTCTCTCTCTTTTTGTGATGTATATTCTCTCTCCCCCCCCTCTCTCTCTCTCTCTCTCTCTCTCTCTCTTGAAGGCTAATAAAAAGAAGTGAAGGTTAGCGGAAGTTAGCTTAACTGCGATTCCTTACTTCTGAGATAGAATTATATTTGAAAATAATTCGATTTTAATTCTTCTAATTAGCCGTAATTTGTAATTAACTGAACAAATCACCCATCTCTTCCCCCCCCTCTCTCTCTCTCTCCTGCTTTATTATAGCGAGGGCGATATTAACAGTTTTGGTTGATGACTTTGTATGCGACAGGTCGTACACGCAACCAGCTCAGCGACTTTTGAGTTTTAATTAAGTTTCTTTGGAAACTGAAATGTAATAAAATATATTTGATATATATAAAGTATGCTTGTCTGTTCCCTCATTACCCCAGCTAGATAATTAATTTTTCTATATATAAAGTAATGTGTTTTTCCCTCATTACAAAGCCTTCTATTCCAGCCCAGGGTCCCAGCCAGATGATTAATCCTCAGGAGAGAATTAATGTAGCCAGAATTAATGACGCCGTGTATCCAGACCAAATACCCAACCGGGTATAACCCCTTTTATTAGGGGATGTGCCTATTGTTTGCCACTTGGGGAGCTGGATACCGTGCCAGGATGAAAGCACCCTTCCGGAAGTGCTCAAGGCACGGACTACAGAGTTCACACTCCCCTGGTAAACGGTTTGGTCACATACACAGGGGGAAAACATGGCTGCTCTATTTTCTTTTATTATCTAAACTTTGGGGGGCTTTACTATCACAACTGCTTAATTATATACTTTGATATTTAACGTTATACTAACTGTAATCTATATTCTGGTGTTAATCAATGTTAGCATTACTCCCCCCCCCCCACAAGAGACTGTATATGCAAGGATAACTTTGAGTATAGAGCGGTTACTATTTCTGACTCTGATCAAATGAAAATGTATATTGTGCAGAGTCAAGTAATCATAAATCATTTATTTCAACTTTGACAAACAAATAGTTTGATTAAAAAAAAAAATTTTTTTTAAAAGATTTTTCAATTTTCGAATAGTAAGGATAAAGGACGCCATTTTGATGAGCCGCCAAGAGAAGATAATTCAGGATTCAACCATTCACAAATGAGGTATTAATACAGTGTATCCCCCATGAATTATGTTTCTTGGTATGGGTTATTGTCAATGTATACCTGAAAGATATTTTTCTAAGAATTTTATAAAATGCAACACTATCCTTGCATATTCAGTTACTGTTACTGTATATATAGTGGTGGTCTTTTGATGATACAGATTTGATGTTTTACTCAGAAAACCATTTAATCATATTTTATGGTCATTCACGTTATGTAATCTTTATTCTTGAGTCTATCAATTTTTACATTAAAAAAGAAAAACACTAAATCCTATCCAAATACGATTCTTTTCGTTAACATGCATTAAAAAAGACACAAAAAAAAAACGAATGTAATAGAAGCCCGAACATGAATATACCGACCTCTTGAATTTCCAATCCTATTCTTAGATCGATTATGCGAGTGACACCTGCAGTGTCTAATTATCTCTAAAAATAATTTGAATATTCTCAAGACAGTGAACATATAATCTCAAAGTACAATAATGAAAAAAAAAAAAATTTTTTTTAATTAATTGTTTCAAAACACTCAGATTTTAAATTTTACAAAAAAAAACTAAAATGTTTGTTAATTTTTTAATTTTTTAAATTTTTATTTAACATCATTTTAAGGGTAACTAGCTGTATTTAATCCGATGTTGCACCGGAGTCGCTTTTACTTATTTTCATTTCGCTCATTGAACTTCTCCCCCCCCCCTTTTCTTTTTCTCTTAATTTATTGTAAGAAAATATTTACATTTTTTGGAAAGATAATTTAATGAAGAAATATTTCTTTAAAAAAAAATCAGTTTTGCAATAAAGTCGATAGAACGTTTTACTAAATATGGAAATTTAAATCCCATAAATACTTCCAAGATTTTTTTTCTTTAGCGATGAAATAGACATAGTACGAAATAATTTTTGTTTTCAAAAGTAATTGTTGTATGCCGATACCCCACCCCTCCCTTTTAAATCAGAGTTTTATGAAATTTGATTGAATTACTTACAGTATTGCTTGGTAATTACATTAATCAAATAAAATTGTTTTAAAATTATAAAATACTTTTAAAAAATGAATTTTAAAAAGTTATGGTTGAACCTGAATTGCCACAGACAGACATTTTTGTTTAATTTGAATCAAGTATGAGTTAACAAATGTTTTGAAAAAAAAAATGTAATTTTGTAAAAATTTAACAAAACAAAATGAAATGGCATAATTTGAAAGCTTAGTTATCATCAAATTCATAATAATATACTGGATGAAATTTTATTAGAATTTATGAGACTAATAAATATTTGAGTACTTCAATGGATTATGCTCCGATGAATTGGCTACTCGGGTGCCCCCTCAACGTAAATTCACTAGACCAACTCGACAATCAACTAAATCCCATTCATTCACTGTGGCAGTCTCCAGATGCCCGAGAGCTTTCTACTCAAATAGCTTCTTTCCTCGTGCTGCTGGCCTCTGGAACTCCCTCCCTGCCCCCTGTTCTATCCCTGCCCATGTTTTGAACTTAAAAGTAACTATTTGAGTGACATTGCATAAAAAAGAAAATGCCATGCTGTCATTATTAGAAATTCGTATACGTAGAAAAAAATTAACTGGTTTATTGGTTTAATTGTTAAATTTTCTATTTCAAACACATATCACAGATGATAAACAATCGTTTCTTAACTGATAAAAATAGTACAGGATTTAGTTGCACTCGCGACTAATACATTGAAATATGCAATTATTAATAGATTGAAATATGCACTCGCAACTAATACATTGAAATATGCAATTATTTTAGTCTAAAATCTTCTCTAAAACTCGATAGATAATTTATATATATATATTTAAAAAATATTTTCCCAACATACGATGTCGTTTCGAGCTTACGGTTTTAATCAGTGCAGGGAAATAATATATATATATATATATATATATATATATATATATGATTATGGCTTTCCAAATATGATCTACGGTTAAGATCAGATTCTAACTCTGCCTGATGAGATCTCAGTTTATAATAGCTGTTGATCGATAACATCGACATGCCAGTGTTGCAGATTTTGTACATGTGTGTAAATAAAAATAAAAATAATCATATATAAAAGCTCTATTTGATATTGAGCACTTTTTATAAACTCGGTTGAAATTCTTTGGATTACTACCCTGTGGATGTTTTACCTGGATTATTATTATATATATATATATATATATATATATATATATATATATATATATGGCGTTGGGCTTTCACAGTCGGTGCAGTGATGACTAAAGTACAGATTTCAAACATCGAGGTTGATGTGTAGTTATGTCTAACCACACTGATGAGTCTTCAAAAGATGAAACACATGACTATGGTCATATTATATATATATATATATATATATATATATATATATATATACTTGCAAATATATGCTCCCTCCGGTTGCATATTTTTGCTAGACTAGGAGAATGATATAATTGTGAAAAAACTACATACGCTGACCTCCAAAGGAGGAGGTAATGACTGAGAGAATATCATGACAACACAATAGATAGTACACTACCACCCCCACCTGAAAAAAAAAAGAAGATAATCCTGGGAGGGTGGTATTGTGAGAAACGAACATATACTATACTGCTCCTCTAAAGAGTAGGTAATGCCTGGGAGGAATGTATCATGCCGAATGAAAATATACTACACTACTCTCCAAAGGCGGAAATAAAGCCTGGGAGAATTCTTCCCCTCTGCAAAAAAAAAAAGAGGTGGTAATGCCTGGGAGAATGGTATCATGATGAACGAACATATACACTATCCATAAAAGGAGGAGGTAATACCTGATAGGATATGTCATGACTGATACTACACTACCCTAACAAAAAAAAAGAAGGTTGTCTCTGGGAAGATGATCACATGACAACAGAACAAGGTCCAAAAAGGAGTCTCTAATCTAATAGGTCCCTCACTATCCACTAAGCTCCTGCCCCATTGCCGCAATGTTGCATCCTTGTGCTTGTTTTACAAGTACTTCAATGGAATGTGCTCCGATGAACTTGCTACTAGGTGCCCCATTCAACGTAAATACACTTGACCAACCCAACAATCAACTAAATCCCATCCATTCACTTTGGAGGTCCTCAGACGCCGGAAAGCCTTCTACTCCAATAGCTTCTTTCCTCGTGCTGCCGGCCTTTGGCACTCCCTCGCTGCTCCCTATTTCCCCGACTGTACCGACATGCAGAAATTTAAAACTAATGTGAACAAGCATCTCGCGACACAGCTCCCAATTTAGGACGACCCCCTAAACTTTCACCCTAATTCTCAGTAGCCCCTTACGTCTACAGTGGCGACCTGCCTTGTTTGGGGTGAACTAAGTTTAAAAAAAAAAAAATGGTGTGCTTATTGAATGGCTATTAAAGAGAAAAAAAAGACTGTTGAACTGAAACTTGGTGGACAAGTCAGGCATAAAGTTAAGTTTATTTGCACCAAATATGGTTGAATTGCAGAAAGAATTACGAATTTTATTAATGATTCGCCATCGGTAGCATTTCTTGATTGGAGGAGGGAGCCCTGTAATTTCTGTAACTTTGGAGAATACAAATTAATTTTTAGGTGTATAAAATTTTTGGGTCTATAAAATTTTTGGGTCTATAAAATTTTTGGGTCTATAAAATGATTTTTTTTTTATATACCATGATTAACACGTTTTTGTAAATCTAAGCCAGAAAGACGAAGAAGATTTTCTGCAGATTATCGACAAAAGCGTACAGACGCCAATTTTTTCAATGCCAATCACTAAAGAAAAAGAAAAATGCCGAACAGAAGCCGTGTTTTAAAGAAGCAGACGAAAAAGATTGAAACGCTAAAACAATAAATCATAAATTGACGTATTTTTTACACTTCTGAGTTTGAAACTAAATACTTTTCAATACCATACTTAACGCCGCTAACGTGATACCCTGCTGTGTTACGACTACACTAACACAGAATGCATTTCAATATTGTGAAATCAATCCGTCAGGAGAAACGTCTGCTATGCACCAAGCAGTGACTTCTACTATTAAAAAGGAATTTCATTAGCTGTAACAAGGTCATATGTAAAATTGATTGAATAAAATCAATAATTATTTAACACTTCAGTAGACTTTGTTTGGTACATTTGATGATTATATATTTTTTCTTTAAAGTAAAAAAAAACAACAAAAAAAAACGTATAAAAATGTAACTTTTAAATCCATATGAAACAGATTATATAAAAAAAAAATCAATGCAGACAACCAGTTTTTCTGAATTGAAGAATAAAAAAAAAAAAATAATACAAGGTCCCTCATTGTGACCGATTGTTAGCGGTAATAGGTTCTTGAAAGATAACCGAAGAAGTTTACTAAGTGACAGGGTCTGACTTCAAGGTCAGTGAGGCCAAATATACGAGAGAAGATGATTGGCCGATCTAGTCAGGTGACTAGATAGAAATGGATGCATCATGGCCGCTGACCTTTGGATAATTACCCCTCACTTGAGCAGCTGAAGCTGCAAGAGGATAAGGACATCATCATCAACGAGAATTTAAATCTATCTTTCGAGGAGTTTTTTTACCCCAGCGACAAGTCGTGGTCCCCACAGGACCTAGAAAAAGATGTACAATAAGCACTTATCTGTCAATAGAAGAAAGGCAACATTCATTGTCTGGGTTTCTGCTCCATCGAACAGCCTACCAAAGGAGGTAGTGACACTGCCTACCATATCCAAATTTAAAGCTGCCTTGAACATACACAGACTGTATAAAGATGTACACATATTCTAACTGTCTTTTTACATGGCTTGTTGCACTTTGCTACTTTTTGCCAATAAGATAAATATTTGAAATAGCTAAAGCATAAGTTGTCGCCTGGGAGGTGACGATGGCTAAGTGGTTAACGACACGCACTGACGACCTGGGTGTGCCAAGTTCGAATCCAGTTTGTTCCACAGAAACACTTTCACATAGGATGTTGGCAACCTTCACGTGGTCCCTCCTGTAAGTACCAGATGTAAATAATTCTGACTAGAAAGATATCGAGGAAACGAATGCCAACAATCGAATCATCTGATTCATATGATATGAATGAATGAAGTTGTGGCCTAGAAATTAGAAGGACGATACATAATGTAGTTATGGTCCCAGAAAAGGGCTTTTAAACCTCCGTATCTCCTCTGACAATCTAGAAAGAAGCCACTTTGGTTAGAGAAATGGATCTAATAGTTAAGTAAAATAAAAGAATATATAGTTTTAAGTTAAATTGTTGGCCTTCTTTCATGTGTGAGCATCGTTAAGGTTTCCAGCCAAGAAGAATATTTTCAATGCCAAACCATAAAGACAGGAGTGATAACCACCATTCATACCTCTCCCTATTAAAGAGTTATGCAACAAAAAATTTAGAATACGTTTTCATGTAAGTTTCTATAGTTTGAAAATGTCAATTCTCGTTTCACATTTTTTTACAATTCACCTTCAACTTTAATCACATTTATTTTTAGTTTTTCATGAAACATAACTACATTATATATATATATATATATATATATATATATATATATACACACATACATACATTATTTTTAGTTTTTCATGAAAAATAACTATATATATATATATATATATATATCAAGGGAGGCGCGATAGCGCTCCATCTCTTAATAGACTTAAAAAATGGCCTATGCTGGAAATCTCATTTCTTTGATCAATCATAACTCAAAAACCAATAAACCAAATTAGTTAAAACTTTTCACAAAATTTTCTTTTGATAGGTTCTATAAGTGTGTAGAATTTCAGCATCATTAGTCAAGGCAACTCAGAGATCCAGAAAGGTCAGGCATGATTGTGTTATCCGTGTACGTACGTATGTGCCAACCTGTATCTCATCATCAACTATTTGATGGATTCAGCTGATTTTTGGCAGAGATAGAGGTTCTAGGGTCTAGTTGATGGCATGTAAATTACAGTTTACCATATACCTTAGTTTTCCAGAAAATTCCAAAAAACCTTTAAAATGACCAGGCATAGCCTTTACAAAAGTAGTGACATTCCATGATAAATGCCAGTATACTGAAATCATATGCCCTTAATAGGGTTAAGATGAAAATTTATATACACTAAATGTACAAAAGCAAGAAAATAGCCAAATTTTTACACTTTTATTGTCATTAAGAGTATGCGAGCACAACAGGGCTATGTATTTTACTGGTAGGAATTTTTCTTTAGCGCACCTCACACACTTCATCCACTCATGCATAGAGATTTATACTGTATACCCTTAATGACAATAAAAGTGTAAAAATTTGGGAATTTCGAGCGCTTTCAGTCTCTCAACCGTCTTCAGGAGGTTGTGTCTTATCGTTACTAAGAGCCATTTTTTATAGTTTTATTATTTCGATTATATATTTATAAATTTATATATAATTATTAATTTATATATATTTATCTATTTATTCATTAATCGTTTATTTATGATTTTATTTTTAACTATAATAAAGCGTTTGAGGAATGGCCCACGACACAACGTTAGGTATCATACTCCACCGGTTAACACCTGAGAACCGCAGAATTGCTTGCCGCGTCGAGAGATTGACACGAAAGATCGTGAAAAGAGAGAGCTCCGTGGTCTTCAATGAAGCCTGCATAAACAACAACTTGCTCCCGAACTATACACACACACATATATATATATATATATATATATATATACACACATATATATATATATATATATATATATATATATATATATACACACATATATATATATATATATACACACACACATATATATATATATATATACACACACACATATATATATATATATATATACACACACACATATATATATATATATATACACACACACATATATATATATATATATATACACACACATATATATATATATATATATATATATATATATATATATATATAGATTGCCACCAGAAACCAGAAAGATAGCCTCGACGGTTTGAGAACCTCACGAAGAAGATTTACAAACGGAAAGTTCCGTGACGTTCAACAACGCTTGCTTGGATAATGACTTGCTGCCTAAGTATATATATATATATTTTTTTACCCCTTTCCCTCGCTATAATTCTCATAGCATCTTTTTATATATTACCTCGATATTTGGCTCTGTTGAGCGAGGTACGAAACCGGTCAGCTGCCCTTTCATCTTTTTAATTTCTTAAATTCATTATGAATAATAAATATTGTCTCTTCAATGCTATTTTAAAGTTTTGTATGACAAAGAAAATATATATATATACATATATATATACATATATATATATATATATATATATATATATATATATATATATATATATATATATATATATATATACAGGGTGTCCCAAAATAATGTATACACTCTTTGAATCGTTAAAACTCGTTCAATTTACTGATTTTGACTTGCAAACAAGGTTGATAGAACAGTAGAAGAGTAAGAATACACATTCAAAAATACTGACACTAAAATTAACAAAACCATACGAAATTAACTTTTAATAAACGTAAAGGCTACAATGTTTAAAGCAAGAAACCTGAAGCAATTGCAAACAAATGGGAGTAGCAATTGTAGTAGAATGTGCCCAAGGAGTAAATGTTGCAGGACGTTTGTAGGTACAATTCTTAACGTCTTCACTATATGGAAAGTGTATTGAGCAGAACGGGTTGGGGTTAGGGTGAGGGTTCATTTTATGAACATTCTGAAATTACCCTAAATAGCCTTTATCTTTGTTAAAAGTTAAGTTTCTATGTTTTTGTTAATTTTACTGTCAGTATTTTTACGTGTATATTCTTACTCTTCTGTTTGTGTGTGAATCTTGCAAATAAAAATCAGTAAATTGAACGAGTTATAACAATTCAAAGGGTGTATACATTATTTTGGGACACCCTGTATATATATATCTCCACTGGCATCTTTTTTATATAAAACTAGCTGTACCTATTTGGGATTGTTCGGGAGTCTTTCTTGTTTCGCTTTTTTTTCTTTTTCTTTTTTTTTTTTTTTTTTTCTTTTTCTTTTTTTTTTTTCAAACTATGACGTTTTTGTTAATCAAATTATTATATTTTCTAAATAAGATTTTGAAAGTTAAATTTACTTAGTACGAAATCGTTTGGTCATTTAAATTATTAATTGAACCAAATTGTTATAAAACTATTATTAATTTCGTTATGGTAATGTTTTAATCTCTATTTATAAAATTATTAGATGTAAATAGCTTCAAAAAGTGTTAATCTTAATACGTGATGATTTGCTAAGAATTTGAAAGCCACAAATGATTTTCTATCCAATAGCCTAAATGTTCTCAAATTCTGAAGGGTTAGGACAGTAATTCATTAAAATAAAAAAAAAAAGGGTTTTTTTTCCAACTGTTAAGAAAAGATTAAAAATCAAAAGGTAAAAACTGGTTGATTTAATTTTCATATGAAAATTCAATGGTGGGTTCTAGTGCATTACGTTTTTCTTTGAAACATGCTCTGTTAAATTATTATTAAATAAAAGTGCATTAAGTGCATTTTCAATAATAACAAGCCGCGCGTGCGTGGTCCCCCTCTGTATGTGACTCGATGTGGCGAGTGTAAAATGCAATAAATTTGGGCAATTTGGGACATTTTTGACCCCCCCTATGAATCAGAATTTTTCTGCGGTCAAGGATGCTCATTTTATATCCAGAACAATTGCCTCTATATTTTTGCCAAGTTTCAGAAAAATTGAATGGATGGATCAAACGTTATGGAATAAAAGGGTCATTTTTTGCCATTTTGGGGGCTTTTGACCCCCTGGGGGCGCGAACCAGATTTTTTCCAAGGTCAGCGATACTTATTTTCTATTAGGAACAATTGCCTCCACATTTTGGCCAAGTTTCAGAGAAATTGAATGGATGGATGAAAAGTTATGGGGCAAAAAATGTCATTTTTTGCCATTTCGGGGCCTTTTGACCGCCTGGGGGGCTAACCAGATTCTTTTTAAAAAATCGGAGAATGTCACTTTCTAACCTGACCAAAGTTACAACTTCATGCAAAATTTCAGAGAAATTCAATGGATAGTTGCGGAGAAAAATCCGGACGGACGGACATGCCTCAAAACATAAGTCCCCCAATTTTATAAATCGGGGGACCAATAATAACTAAACGTTTTTTGTAACAAATTGACAAGATTCTAGAAATTCTGGGAATAGGCAAGTTAAGATATTTTAAGTGGTGAGCCCATGGAAAAGCTATATTCTCGTTTATAGAAAACATCATTAGATTGGAAGAAGCAATGCTTTACGCAAATAGTTATTTTAATGATCAGCGGTGACAGACGTTCTCATCAGGTCAAACGTTGTTGTCTTCTGTGCTGTGTTCATAATGGAAGTCCCTAATGGCTATCTGAACCCAGGAATGCGTGAATGTAAACAAATAATCACGATAGTTAAGCGATCCATGTCACTGAGTCGTTTCGCTAGCCAATCAATGACGGTAGGCACGTGGTACGAACAGGCAAAATTTGGTTTGTTGACTCGTATTTTCGGCATGCGTTGACGTATTCTTTGTGCCTCTGATAACCTGTTATTTTTCTTCCTCATATATATTGTTCCTGTTTCTTGTTCTTGTCCTTTTTAAAAAAAAAAGATCTAAGATGCTAGTGTGACTGTAAGAGTTAGGAGTGGATGGAGTAAGTTCAGGGAACTTCTGCCATTACTAACCAGCAGAGTGTTACCACTGTCGACCAAGGGAAGAGTCTATCAGGCATGTGTATGCAATGTTCTATTTCCCCAATTTATCGAGTGTCGAATATTATTGGCCCACAGTATTGATCGAAGTGCCTGGTTTTACCAATTTATCTTGGTCAGCTGAAGTCTCACCAATTATTTAAGCAAACTATTTCTGTAGATGAGTTGTTATTGGTATTTATGCGATGTATATTTCCTTTTTAAGCTATAGATTTCCTCCTAGACCTTTTCAATTCTTTTCATTTTCTTCAGCCTAGACGACTATAGTAAAGAAATTTAGATTCATCTTTCTTTATGATGAACTTGAAATTAATAGCATGAAAAAAAAACCCCGAAAAAAAACGAAAAAAAAAACTATTTTTAAAGAAAAAGATTACAAATAGTTTTTTAGGAATGAATATGTTAAATAGATAAGAATAAATAATTCATACTAAAATTCATTGGTCACGAATGAGAAACAGCCACTTGTGTCATGTAAAATCTATTATGCAGGATGAATGATCTACGGCTTGTAAGACCATGTGTGTCCCTCGACAATCGCTGACCCCAACGCTTGTGTGCCGTGTTTTTTTTCTCTTTCATCTTCCGCTATGACCGTGTCATCTTGGCGATCGCCGAGGGCGTGAGCACTGGTTTACAAGTATACAAAAACAAAATCAATGCAAACTCACAAGAGAGAATACAAACTCAGATACATTGTGTATAAATCAGTTGTACTCTGTGCATGTGTGTGATACCGCCGCGGAAAAAGGATCCCCCAAACACTAACATCCACATCTGATATACTGAAACTTAATTAAAACCCAACTGAGATCATTTGTGTGTCGAGGCATCATTGTCATATGCTCATCTCATCGTTTGCTTGGCTCGACCGGCTCCGATCTGATCTTCTTCTCCCCGAGTCGCAAACTGCCATAAACTGTCATAAACTAACTCAAACTACTAAATATATTGATTCAGGACCGGAAATCTTAAACGTCTCATCTTTGTCTCAGAGTGACTGATAAGTGGAAAACTACTCGCTCTCTCGGCCACTCCAAGCTGACTACCCATCCTACTTCCGATCGCCTTTGTGTGCCTTGGTGAATCATTTCCTCCCAGTGTCTGGGGTCCTGGCTGGGGTGGGGGACAGTCCATAGTATCACATCATTTCATGGAAGCAACATTGTAAGTGTTAGTTTAAAGCAAGGAAAATTAATTTATCTACTATCATGATACACAGGTAATTTTAACAAATAAAGAGTTTACTATACTTGTTTAGAATACATAGCAATGTAGAAATTTATTTTTATTAATTTTCTAAGCAGCTGGTACTGTTTAGATCATTAACAGAAAATGCCTCTATTTTAAGGATATTCCTAGCCAGAAAGAAACTGGAGTGAATAACATTTGTTTCTTAGTGTAAAGAATATGGTGCAAGGATAAAATGAAGAAATCGCTAGTCAAAATCAAATATTGATTTGCAAAAGTTATCTCTGTTAAACTTTGAGAATTCGACTGACTTATGTTATATACTTGATAGCTGTGGCCATTTCTGTGGGAAGGACTTCCTATCCGATATGTAGTTGTATATTGATTTTAGATATTCTAGATATAGAAGAAATCCTAAGGTGATACTGTATTAATGAGGATCAGAATTAATTTATGAACTTTTAGGATGATTGATTGAAAGTATCCATGTGTTTAGTGATAGCGTAATGTGTTTACAATGTGTTTAGTGATAGCGTAATGTGTGATGTGTGATAGCGTAATGTGTGATTTTGTCATGTGTTTAGTGATAGTGTAATGTGTGATTTTGTCATGTGTTTAGTGATAGCGTAATGTGTGATTTTGTCATGTGTTTAGTGATAGCGTAATGTGTGATTTTGTCATGTGTTTAGTGATAGCGTAATGTGTGATTTTGTCGTGTTTAGTGATAGCGTAATGTGTTTAAAATGTGTTTAGTGATATTGTGATGTGTGATTTTGTCATGTGTTACAAGTAATTGAGTTGAACATTTCAGACAATTAAAAATGTAATTCTCTCTCTTCTTTTTTTTCTTATCCGTCTCTTTAAGTGCAGTTGTTTGTATTTCTCTTGCACTCGGTTCACCGAGTATACTCGCCAGATAGCTTTTGAAATTCTTTTTCATTAGTCCTGTTGCTCCTATAATTACTGGTATGATGGAGATTTTCCTAAGATTCCAGTTTCTTTTCATGTCGTACATAAGACCTTGGTATTTCGTAATCTTTTTTTGTGTGTGTTCACAAATACTAACCTAGGCCTCTTTTATTAAAATCAAAGAGCTTTGTCTGCGACTGGCTTTCCCACGAGAGCAAAGTTAGACACAAGGTTGAGAAAATCCAGCTCCCAAACAGGGGGCAATCTGGATTGAGACAAAAATAAAAATCGTCTCCGTCTAAAAGAATTTATCCTCCCCTAACTAAGGACAGAACAGATACTACACTTGGATTCTAGTCTAAAGGTTTGATCGACTTTCATGATCAGTGTAAGCATTACAAGATCTGTACAAAACTTGTTAAAAGTTAAACAAGGTAAACGAAATTTGCGGACATCACAATGAAAAGCACAATTGATTTTTTTTTATCGAAGCCACACCCACAAGTATTTTTTATCGAAGCCACACCCACAAGTATTTTTTACTGAAGCCACACTCACAACTATTTTTTTTATCGAAGCCACACTTACAAGTATTTTTTATCGAAGCCACACCCACAAGTATTTTTTTAATCGAAGTCACACCCACAATTATTTTTTTAATCAAAGCCACACCAACAAGTATTTTTTTAAATCAAAGCCACACCCACAATTATTTTTAAAAATCAAAGCCACACCCACAAGTATTTTTAAAAATCAAAGCCACACCCACAAGTATTTTTTAAAATCAAAGCCACACCCACAAGTATTTTTTTTATTGAAGCCACACCCACAAGTATTTTTTTTACCGAAGCCACACCCACAAATATTTTTTAATCGAAGCCACACCCACAAGTATTTTTTTAAATCAAAGCCACACCCACAAGTATGGTGTTTTACTATCAATCACACCACAATAAATAGTTTTTTGGGGCAATCTTTTAATTTAGGTGGTCAAAAGGAGTGATAAAAATCAGGTTTCTTTGGAAGTCATTTCCTTAATTGAGGCAAGATTTTTATAAGCCAGATGCCGTTCCTGACACCAACCCAGCGTGGTGATGGAGACCAGTGTTTTTATTGAAGACCACCTCTCTAGGTGATTGTCCTTTATCTGTATTACATTTGTAATATGAAAGAAAAGGGAGTTGTAAAACTGCTTTTTGATAAGAAATAGAGCAGCTCCTCCTCCTGCTGGATAAAAAAAAAAACCCTCTCCCAAGCGTATACCCTCCTTTCAGGAAGACTGCGCAACATTTCCTGCAATCAAAAATACGCTTAAAACAGTTTCAGAAAAAATCAGGTAACTGTTTCTTAGGTAATAGCTGAAACCTCAAGATGTAAATCTGCAGTAGGCTGCAGGTTTTAGTGGTGCATGCGAATGCCAGATGTTGCAGGTGTTAGATGCTCGGTCAAAGGAAAAGGAGAGAGGGGGGGGGGGGCACATAGGAATTTGAAAATATCTTTGATTTTATATCGGGCCACCCAGAATCTAATTTCTCTTTGAAATAAAATAAATGCCTCTTAAAAGCAGAATCATGCTGACCCCAGAAAGTAATGTTCTTAGATTGTCTCTATGATAAGCTCCCTTGAGTAGACTGCCTGGTGGTTATCTCTAATGGATATCTTCAGCGGTCAGCCTCTGGGTGGTCGAATGGTGACCAGTGAGAAAGACTGGAATCCAAGAATGAGTCCTTCGGGAGATTCAACATGCTGACACAGATCGTAGAAATTGGTACAGACATGACTTGCCTGGTGAGGAGAGAGTGGGTCTGTTTCTAAGAGTCATTTTTGTGTGTGTAGAAATCTGTCCTCAAATACATTATGTATATATATTTTCTGTCTTGGTTCAGAGGGAAGACTTAGGACCATTAGATTAGTCTGTTTAACAAGACTTGGATTTTTTTAAATTTTTCTTTTCTTCGAACATATTTGGCATTCGACTGGTTTTTACATCTGCCGACGAGGATGGCAACATATAATTTGTCTGAAGCACTCAAAGCTTTTAGACGGGGAAATGACAATATAGCGACGCTCGAAAGCTTTGAGAAATATGTGAAGCGAGCAGAAATAGTATTTGCAACTGCAGACATCACCAGCGAGGAAAAGAAAAAAAAGAGTCTAATACCATTACGGGGAGAAGACGATTTAATCTCATTGTTTGAACAAGTCGGCAAAGTAAAACCGGCTGACACATTTTCCGATGTAATAAAAAAAACATCAAAGACGGTTTGAAAGGATCAATGAACCCCCCCCCCCCCCCCCCCCATCTACAAGACGGTTACAGTGCTCCATGGCGCGCCACAAGACAACAGGAAATTTCCAGACTGGTATCCAGAGGTTTTAGAACAAACAGATGTTTTGGAATTTTCGAGATGAAGATTGATAATTTGGATTATTTGGATTATTCAGACTACTGTTCTCATCTTAGTCCCCATGGACCCGTGGCGCAACAGATAAAGTACTAAGTAATAATTCGTTTTAAGTGACAGTATTTTAGAAATGAATATAATCTAAAATTTCGACCTTGATCCAAAAGTTTATGGTTGGAATAAAACGGGTGACAAAACTGTTGGAAAAGTTTAATGTCCGTTCTTCAAGCTCCTTGGTCTGATATAAACGATCCCCCCCCCCCCGAGTATCCTGATACTACCCCTGGATCTTTTCCTGGTCAATCTATGAATGGTTATTCTTGAGTGTTATTCTCACAACGTTTCAGCCGATGTAACCTCCGACCTTCCCGAGTTCGACAGAAAGATTCCCGAGTTCGATAAGATACACCTGAAGATGGTCGGAGGTTACATCGGCCGAAACGTTGTGAGAATAACACTCAAGATAAGAACAGTAGTCCAAATAATTAAAAATATACAAGAAATGAATATAAGTTAAAATTTCGACCTTGATCCAAAAGTTTATGGTTCGAATAAAACGGGTGACAAAACTGTTGGAAAAGTTTAATGTCCGTTCTTCGAGCTCCTTGGTTTGATATGAACGATCTCCCCCCGAGTATCCTGATACTACCCCTGAAACTTTTCCTGGTCAATCTATGAATGGTTATTTATTTGCTTAAACATATTGTATACTTTACCTTGAAGTAAGTTCTGTCGTCTTCGTGATGGTAGCGTTTTTTTTTATCATCAAGCAGAAAGCAAACTGGAAATTACCAGCTATCGCAAATCAGACGGACACCAACTGAGACACGAACCTCAAACCACTTTATAATAAAATCATCAATTGGGAGTGACTGAGGTAGGCGCCAGAACAAATCTACTGAACATACTATCTTTTATGTTTATATTATGCTCATACATTTCCATGGGTGATGGATAGGGTTCTATCCTGTCCCATCACTCCAAAGTATATATATATATATATATATATATATATATATATATATATATATATATATTACTATTTCATGTATCCACATAAAACTTTATAAGGAGATATAATTTTTTATGTATCGATTTTCAGTATTTACTTTAACAGTTCTCGATACGTAAGTAGAGCTAGGTAGTAAGTTATGAAAATATATTTATGGCAATTAAGCTACACAGAGGCTTCCACGTTTCATCCCCGGGGGAAATCTTCAGGCTAAAATGCATGGAGTTAGTTTTGCCGGGTGTTTTTATATACACGACTAGCTAGTTAACCAATCAGATTCTTTGTTGTTCTTCTCGCTAATCGTTGGGCTTCTCATGAACAAAGGTCCGGTTAGCTTTACTCCCTATTTCCTATTCTATTGTTCTGTTTTCTATAGAGTGGCCTATCCTTGTTTCTTTGTTGTGTCAATGTAATGGGTGACCTTATTTTAACACGTAGTTCCTTGTATTTCTATTTTAGGTTTTAGTTTAGTTTTTTTTTACTTATTTGTTTGTTTGTTTATTTATTTATGTATTGTTAGCCTAAGGTAAATTTTATTCTGTGCAGGCAGCTGTTTGCTATCTCACTTTTACAGTTTAATAGATTTTGGGGGTCTTTAAAGTTTAGGATTTCAAATTTCTCATTTAGACATAATCTACACGAGTCGTCTAAATTTCTACATGTACTGGCCTGTTGTATTATTTTCCATTCAATTATTGGTGAGCGTCCATTTTCTTTGGTTTGTCAGTACTGTTTTTATTTTACGTTCTGTTTTTAAATGTGCTTTTGTGGTCGTTCAACAACCAGAATTTGAATTCATAACCGCCAAGACAACATCACGGATAACATCTATCACATGGACGTTTAAAAAAAAAAGTTTGATTTTTCTAAAAAAAAAAACAATGTTTTCAAATGTTTCATATATTGTGGAAAGAATAGCAGTGTGGAGGAAAATATTTCTGAACTTTAATTACTTTAATGACAATTTTTAATTTGCATCAATAATTAGTTACTTACTGAATTCAAGGATCGAATTTTTCCTTATGAGGGTTAAAAAAAAAACAACGCAAAATTTTGACCATACCTACTAATAGATACACAGATAGTAAAATGAATGAAAATAATTGTGTTAAATATTGAGCAAGTAGACCTACTAGTATATAAATTGGTTAGTTGAAAATAATAGAAAATGAAAATTTAGTTAGAGGTCAACTTGCTGAACTCGAGGTTAGGTTTACTACACTGTGAGAATTGAGAGAAACGGATGTGACATCACATGGCTTAAGGAGAGAGTGAGTGAGCGAGAGGATGGAAGCACTACACATGTGAACATGCTAATTTAAAATGTCCTGATAAGATATAATTAAACAGTGATTATCAACCTCTCTTTCTCCACCCTTACTGATTAGTGATTTGGAATGAAGATTAAGCAGAATAAACCTCCTGCATGTTCCAACAATTTTGTCTTGCTTCAGTTCTTTTTTCGAGGTATGAAAGAACTTATTTGTAGGTCGCATTCTCTCAGTCTGGCAGGAGCACAGAAAGGGTGCATACAAGAATAAGCAGCTAACAAGGTATGATTGTGAACTTTTATGTGTTGCATGTATATCATAAGGTTGAAACGCAACAACGGTGATATTTTAAATTAGAATCTTAGCCAACTTTTTTCTAGAAATCAGTTTGAATTTTTTTTTCCTTAAGAAGGCATGCTTTTTGTTTTATCTCTGGGGTTCTGTGCACCATTGTTTGAACATGTGCCACAGTTTGGCCATTCCTGTTTTAATAAAGGACAGTTGTCTGTGTGAATGTGTATGTCCAGCTAAAAGTCTCAAACTGCAAAACAAACACCCACAAAGTTTGTATATTCTTGATCAGTGTTGCTGGAATGAATAATATCTTAAATTTAGAAAATAATATTCATTCTTTGCCCCTAAACTGGCGCAGATTTTGTCAGGGGGGGGGATGTTTTCCAACCACTAACTAAAGGGAAGTAACTCTGATTTATTTTCACAAAGTTAATTCCATTAAGATGACTCATTCTTCGAGTTGTGTGTGTGTGTGTGTGTATGGGTCCAAAGAGAGAAATGTAGGCTGGGCGGAAGAAGAAACAGGGGGGGGGGGGGAACGAAAGGGAAAGCAGGGGAGGGGAAAAGAGAGAGATAGAAGTTTTAACGCAAATATGCTACACTTTTGCCCCGGGCAATGCCGGGTAGCCCTGCTAGTACAAAATAAAATGTAATTGCAATAGCATTTACACTTCTGTAAAATGTCCAAAAGGAGATTCAGTGATAATTAAATTCACTACTAGTAAAATAATTAGCTTTGCATTTACCGCATCCATCGATATTTGCTAGATTTTTACAGGTTAACAAGTGCAGAGAGGCCATTAAAAAGATTAGATTCATTACAATGTTTAATGGGAAGTTAAATAATCCCTTCATCACATTAGGAATTTATAGCAAACTCATAGATAAGACATTTTTTTAAATTAGGAAATAGATAAGTTCAAATGACAAACTACTATTCACATTCTGATTCCCGAGTTCGACAGAAATATTCCCGAGTTCGAAAAGATACACCTGAAAAAGCCCGGAGGCTACAGCGGACGAAACGTTGTGACGATAACACTTAAGATGAGAACAGTATTCCGAATAATCGAAATTATAAAAATTATCAATCCTCATCTGAAAAATTCAGAAACATTTCCTTATTTGTTAGATTTTTAAATCCTTGTTTTTTCTCACCATTAACCACTGTGTCAAGTACCGTCCCACAGACAGGGGCCCGTCTAATACTATAAAGACATTGGTCAGATTTTAAATAATGTGGTTATTGCCCTTAGGTGCTGCCTTCTATAAAATGATTGCAGCTGTATCGGAAACGGTTAGTTATGGTACAGACATGGTTTATGACAAGTATTTGTTAACATTGGATTTGAAGACGACCATGTTGTAGTCGGCAGGGAAGCAGTCCCATGGTAATATGTTCTACAAATGAAAAGTCGTATAATTTGGATTATTCGGACTACTGTTCTCATCTTGAGTGTTATTCTCACAACGTTTCTGACGCTGTAACCTCCAGCCTTCTTCAGGTGTATCTTTCCGAACTCGAGAATATTTCTGTCGAACTCGGGAATCTAGACGGAATTTCGAACAGAACCCTTTATTTAATCCATAGAGGTAGCATGACTGACAGAAGTTTTCAGTAATTTACAATTCTTCGTATCGCCCGCATCAAAGATTGAACCTTCAACCTTCAGATGACTGTCACTTAGAACTGAATTTTACTTAGTACTATATGCACTGCGCCACAGGTCCTTCCATTTGAAATTATGTCCAGATTCCAGAGTTCGGCAGAAATATTCCAGAGTTCAAAAAGATACACCTGAAAAAGGTTGGGGGTTACAGTGCCAAAAACGTTGTGAGAATAACACTCAAGATGAGAACAGTAGTCTGAATAATCGACATTATACAAATAATCAATCCTCATCTCAAAAATTCAGAAACCCAAAAAAAAGTTTGTGGAAAATTGTTATTGGCAGAAAATTTTCGTTACTTTACTCTGAAGCCGTCATCATAAAAAAGCCCAAAATAATAGTGACGAAAGCATTATACCAATAACGGCTCCAATGAGGACATCAATCAGATTTAAAATAATGTAAATACGCAATGTGATGATGTATGGAAGTAAAACATGGCCAGTGAGGATTGAGGACATGCGTTACATGGAGAGAAATGATATGAGAATAATACAATGGATGTGTTATGTGAGTCTTCAAGACAGACTTAGTTCTGATTACCTCAGAGGAAGATAAAGTCTGGACAATATAAGATTTGTGAAGAACAAGAGACTTCGATGGTATGGCTACATTGAAAGAATGGATGAGAGTTTTATTTACTCCTCCCCAGGAGTTAGGCACAAGGCCAGTTTTATCTTACTCCCACAAGTAAGATGTGACCCAAGATCGGGTCGAGAAAGTGGGGTTTGAAAAGCCAGCGCTCGAGAGGTGAGCACTCTGGCCATTCAAAAATTGCCTGGGCAGCCCCGTCGGCATTCCCCGGTAGGGGCGCCTCAGACAGTAAGCAATAAACTTACTCCTCCCCAAAGAGGGGAGGCAAAGCCTGGGAGGGTGGACCTCCTAGAACTGCACAGGACAGGCGTGCAGTATCCATCGGAACAGATACTACACTTTGATCTTAGCCAAAAGGCCAAGAAAAATGAGAGTTCTTGGGTCAGTAGATGTAAAATAGTTAAGGTAGCATGTCCACTTCACAAGGGAAGGGAAACATGTGAGGAAGCAATAAAAATGGACTTGAGAGAAACAGACATAAATAAAGACCCGACCAGAAATAGGCTAGTTTGGAAGTCAATTTTTAAAAGCCGTCCAACACATGCCAGCATGTAAAACGGATGTTAAACCAAATATGATGATGATAATTATGCATCGGAAATATTCCAACAAAGACTATTATCTATTATTATACTAAATCTGAGTGAATCAATGTTTGGTTCTCAAATACATTTTTCTCTATATATTTGAACTCTCTCAGTTGCCCGGGGAAAAAGTGTAACATATTTCTATTAAAAGTACTATCGCTGTCCCCCCCCCCATCGATGTATATTTAAGATATCGTTAAAAATAATTCTCATGGGTCAGTGGGATTCGACCGCTCGATCTCCGTTCTTTAACCATAACCATAACACCACAAATGCAAATAATAAAAACTGTAGAAAAATAGGTCATGTTAACATCGTGTTTTTTTTTGGAAAACCGCACATGTGCACAACGTAGAAATGACTGGAATACGAAATTCCGTGTCAGTTCGGTATGAAGAAATCAGTTTTTTTTCCAATTTTTCGATATTACACATCCGAAACCTGGAGGATTCAGAACATGTAAACTTTATGGATATCTGTCGAGTATTTTGGAAGCCTTTTCCAGACACACAGATATTTCCCCTAATATAATAGAAGAAGATGACACAAAATACATGCTAAAATATTCTTTAGTTCTGGAATTGAGTTAAGTTTTTTTTTAAATAAATCCATTTTAATTCTTTTAATTAGTCGTAATTTGTAATTAACTGAACAAGTCTACCATCCCTTATTTAGCTATGTATTTCTCTTTCCCTCACACTGTATGTTGCTTCAACTACTATCTAATGATTTTTAATGTCTCTGCGAGCATTTAGAGAAATAGACTCTTTTTTATAAGCGTTTCTTTTTAATTGCTTTATTTTTTTTGCATCTAATTTACATAGTGTGTTCATACACACCGTAAACACGTATGTAAATTAGATAGCAAAATAGTAAGTCTCTTTACTTTTATCCATAAGGACAATAGAAAAGTATTCTTTCTTCCTTTTGTTGTTAGGAAAGAAGAATGTCTTAACAAATATGTCACGGTTTATGCATTTTTGAATGAAATCAAAGTAGAATAAATATTGGTTGTGACCCAACGGTTGACAGGGAGTCGAGTTCAAATTCTTTAGGTTAAGAAAATTAAAGTTATTTTTTTTAATTATAATGGGGTATCTGATTATTAAGATTAAAATAGTCGATGAAATAAATTTCAATATAATAAATAAATTTCAATGAATAAATTTCAATAAATAAATTTCAATAAATAAATTTCATACTGACTGGAACTAAAATAATCAGGATCCAAGTAACAATCTTATCAACCCTTATCCTCGAGTGGCTTTTTGGCCTTGGTAAATGGTGATTCATGAGTATGTCCCATGGCCGCAATGTTGCATCCTTGTGCTTGTTTTACAAATACTTCAATGGAATGTGCTCCGATGAACTGGTTGCTCTAGTGCTCCCTCGACGTAAATACACTAGACCAACCCGACAATCAGCTAAATCCCATCCATTCACTGTGGAGGTCTCCAAATGCCGGAGAGCCTTCTACTCCAATAGCTTCTTTCCTCGTGCTGCTGGCCTCTGGAACTCCCTCACTGTTCCCTGTTCCCCCGACATGCAGAGGTTTAAAACTAATGTAAACAGACATCTCGCTACACAGCTCTCAACTTAGGATGACACACTCAACCTACACTCTAACTTTCAGTAGCCCCTTACATTTACAGTGGCGGCCTGCCTTGTTTGGGGTGAATTATGTTATATATATATATATATATGGAAAAAATATATCAGAAGAACAAGTTTAGAAAGGCCAATAATAATTGAAATGCAAAAACCAGAAAAAAGTGTTTTTTTAAAAAGATAAGCTTATTTCGACCTCCAGACGTTCTTATCATTCTGCTATATTTGAGAGGAATCAACAAAAATATTCATCTTACCCTTAAAGCTGGGATATTTTCCCTAACAGATATTAGAGATCAATTTATTGATGCCAGTATCCATACATGCGGCACTACAAAATCTATTTCCGTCTAATATATGATTCTATGACCTATTCAGTATAAATTAACGCAAATGATTTTTATCGGAAGATGTAAGATAGCATCTTGCCTATCAGATTTTCCAGATCGAATGCGACTCATTAACTGAAACCCAGTTGTCATACCAGCCGAGGTTCGCCCTGGCATCATTCGGTTAAGCTGAACTCTCGGGCACCTTCTTTGTCATACCCCATGTATGGTCCAGCTCGATCTTCGGAGGTGCACCCTCCCAAGCACTACTTCCTCCTTTGGGATGGAGAGTTTTTTTTATTACTAGTCACCTGAGGTGTCCTTAGTGGCGAATGGTGACAGGTACGTTCTCGGGTATTTTTCTACTATTCCAAAGTACCCTCTCGGGGGAGGCTGGATTTTCTCCCCACGTTAAATTAACTTCATTTACCTGGTTCCGGCCAATTATCATACCAGCTGAGATTAATTTTGGCATCTGATAACCTAGGGACTCTCCTGAACCATGAGCTCCTTCTTTATCGAGATGAAGTATAGCCTGGCTCGCTTCTAGTTGCACCCTCCCAGGCATTACCTTCTCCTTCAATAGTAGAGGTTGGTTTACTGCCTATCGCCTGATGCGCTCTTACCGGTGAATGCCGACAGGTCTGTTCTTGACTATTTTTGTACCCAGCCAGAGTGCTACACCTCAGAGGAGCTGATTTTTCCCACCTTCAAGCATTATTTCACATGCAATTTCTTGGATTCTATGTATCATACAATTGAGCCAATATTTTAATCCTTCATTTTCATTAACTTTAATTTTTTTTTAATTCAGGTGATCAACAAAATAAATAAATAAATAAATAAATTAGCTCTGTGAATTTAAGTAATTCTGGAAAATTAAAATTGTTTTGTTTTTTTTAAATAAAAACAAATAAAAAAACACTTATCTGGCTGTTTATTAAGAAACTTTAGTTGGGATCCATTGAAATCACCACTTGAGCAGATCACAACAACCGGCCTAGGACTGTTTTTTATTATTTTTATTATTATTATTATTATTATTATTATTTTTATTATTATTTTTTTTAAATTATTTTTATTATTATTTTTATTATTATTATTATTATTATTTTTTTATTATTATTATTTTTATTATTGTTGTTGTTGTTATTGTTATTGTTGAGGAGGAGGAGGAGGGGGAGGGGGAGGAGGGGGGGAGGAGCAGCAGCAGTAGCATACAGACGTCATAGGTTGGGTTAATTTCTGGGTGTTCCGGGCTGAGTCACATTGGGTTGACATGGTTCCCTTTCTATCATTCCCATATCGTCAGGGTAGGCGAGAACATCTGCCAGGATTGGTGATTTAGGGTTTGCATGGATCTCGAGACAGTTTGTCAACACATGGTCAGCAGACTCCTCTCCCAGTCCGTGCTTTCTGCAAATTGCGTCCGCTGCATGTTTGATTTTGAATAGCCGATATTTGAGCTCTGAGTGATGGACCCCAATCGTAGTTGACTGAGGTTCACCTGTCCGTTCTGGTTGAGAGCATTCTCTTGTTCGGGGTTTATTTTTTTCCTCTTCTATCTCAATAGATGCGTCTGATTCTGCCATAGGTTAGAGATTGGTAGCCAGCTTTCAGCTTGTAAGACCACTAACAAGTGTGTGTTTTTTTTTTTCATAGTAAATCTTACTTAAGTAGTCAAGACTTCTACACAGTGATCTAATGTGTGTGACAGTGTTCCATAATATATTTCGAGCAAAGACCTCTTTATCAAATGGTAGGGGTTTCAAATCTCTTGAAATCCGTATGGACCAGTAATGTTTTTTAGTAAACAACAAAACCGGTCGACACGGTCACCCACATTAAATCACTGTGTAGAAAAGTCTTGACTAATCAAATAAGATTTATTATAAAAAATTTTTTTAAAAAAACACTCGTTTTTGTCATACTTCTCAACACTGACATATTTCCATTTCTTGCATTATGATAGGCTTCTAATACTCCTCTATATACATATTACACGCAATGCTTCAAGCAAACTACATTGTTATTATTATTATTCTGTCGCTTAATAAAAAGTTTTGTTCAAAAGATCTGATCTTCAGATTCTTAATTATAATCAAGTGTTCAATAAATACTTAACGTTTTAACTCGACCTCCAAAAATAATTCTAAGAGGCTGCCTTGCAAACAAACAGATGATCAAATAATTCATCTTCTAATTTATGAATGCAATGCTAATGGCGCTGTTCCTTTTCGCTTCGGGAATCAGCCTATTCTAATTCCCTGCTTCCTTTTAATTGCATTTATTACTAATTAATTTTAATTCAATAAAAGAAATAACATTTGCTTGCCTTTCAAATCTGTTGCTAATTGGTGTACAAGGATTATAATCTAACATTTTATAACTACAGTTGCTATTTTTTTTTGTTTTTTTTTTTGTTTCACTGACTGCTTAATAAATTTTTTTAATTATTCACGTCTAAGAATCAGAGTTTATTATTTGCTTAAAGCTGAACAGTAAAATTTATCTGATAATTCTACTCAAAAATCTTTTTACAAATTCGAATCCAGTTTCTTGCTCCACAATTAAGTTGGATTAGTCAATTGCTTCAATTATCAGATGTCATAGGTCACACAGATGTCATAGGTCACACAGATTATGCAATAACAAGTCAAATCACTTTTGACCTATTTATACATCTACTATAAGTAAAATGTTAATAAATCAATTTAATGAAATACAATGAGATACTAACCAGTCAACCTGGTAGGTTTTTAATGTAGTGATTCCCTGGGACAGGACAAACGTGTGCTGAGTTTAATGGGTTTCCCCAGGAAATTTAATGGGGTTTTATACTAAATTGTATTGTTAAACTGCAGTGCCCACATTAATTTATTTTAACATCGTCCCGAATAACAATTTTAATCATCCAAAATTATTTAAATTGCCATAAGTGTTGTTATTCCTTTTTTTCTTAAATTGATAGAATAAAAATTGTTTCTTAAAATTAAATTAAAAATAATATTTAAACTTGATCACAGTTCAATTAAGCTATATATTTTGACAAATGTGACATAACAAAGACGTTGTTTTTTTTTTAATTGACAGTATACAAACTCAATCTAACAAAAACAAAATGACTGATATTAACCAACTTGCCATGCCTGTGATATCATATTGCTTTGGTATTATTGACTGACCACAAAAGGACATTAACAGGCTAAACATTAAAAGAAGACAAATGTTGACACTGTCAAAAAGTAATGTACAGAAACCAGTGTCTACCAAGGCTGTACCTACCCAGAAAAGCAGGAGGTATGGGTCTCGCAGAAATTAACCATCAACATTTAGATACTATAGTGAGCACTGGCCAATATCTGATAAGCTCCCAGAATCCAAGCCTTAAGATGGTACATCAAGAAACAAGAGCCAGTAATTTTGAAAAAAAATCAGTAGAAAACCAAATGAAGCAATTTTGAAAAAAAATCAGTAGAAAACCAAATGAAGCAATTTTGAAAAAATCAGTAGAAAACCAAATGAAGCAATTTTGAAAAAATCAGTAGAAAACCAAATGAAGCAATTTTGAAAAAATCAGTAGAAAACCAAATGAAGCAATTTTGAAAAAATCAGTAGAAAACCAAATGAAGCAATTTTGAAAAAAATCAGTAGAAAACCAAATGAAGCAATTTTGAAAAAAATCAGTAGAAAACCAAATGAAGCAATTTTGAAAAAATCAGTCAACCAAACGAAGCAATTTTGATAAAATCAGTAAAAAACAACCAAACGAAGCAATTTTGATAAAATCAGTAAAAAAAAAACAAACGAAGCAACGTTGATAAAATTAGTAGACAACCAAACAAAGCAATTTTGAGAAAATCAATCGACTAGAGAGAAAAATAGATTGAATAACAATTTGAGAATAAGAGCCGGTGGATTATTTAGCTTATTGCAAGTAAATTAAAATCTTGTTTTGTTACCAAGGAAACAAAATGAGTTATCTCTATATAAAATTGTGTGACTACTCGTGTGTCTGTTTCTCGCCTCTATGTGACTTACACTTTTTTCTTATTTACTATTGATCGATTATTTATTGAAATTAATATCGACAAAACAATTGCATATATATAGGTAAAATAGGTCAATAAAATTACAAATGAATAACACCAAACATTTATTTATTATAAACTGTTTCAAAAATAGTTATTCAAATTAAGCATAAAAGTAGCCATATTTGGGCCTTTACTCTCATATATATATATATATATATATATATATATATATATATATATATAAACAGTATTTAAAACTACTATGTTGTATTATTGATTTCAATCAAAATGAGCTGTTTTGATGGTAATATAAGTGCGATGAATGAAAAAAACTTTTGCATTTATTCGTTTACAAGATTTTTTAAAAGATAATTACCAAGTTCCATCTGACTAAGAATCATTAGGAAGTCAAGAGAATCGCAAGAAAACCAATTGTACAAAGTTCGATAGATGTGCAGCTAACTAGTTTCCGACTCAAATTAATTCTCAATCAAATGTACAAGATGTTCATTATTTGTCTGAAGAAATCAACTTATGCGTTTAATTTATGGTAAAACGGGAGGTTTGCACTCTGTGCTAATTCACACACAAAAAGATTGATTCTACTTCTTTTCAGTGGATTACATGTAAAAAGTCTGAGCAAAATGCCCCCCCCCCTCCTAAAAAAAAAAAAGAAACAATATTTTAGACTTTAGCATTAACATAAAATGATTACCCACTTCCGGGCCATCAGGCAGGAATGATCACCCATTTCTGGAGCAGATAGCGTTTTTAAGGACATAGAACCAATTTTCTTTTAAGAGAAATAAATACATGACTACTCGTTACTTCTTGGCCTTCTTGCTCACCTCTCGAGCGCTGGCTTATCTAATCCCACTTTCCCGACCTTGTGTCACATCTTGCCTTGTGGGAGGTAGATAAATAAAGTTACTTCTTGGCCTTTTGGCTAAGATCAAAGTGTAGTATCTGTTCCGACGGATACTGCACCCCATACTGGTGTTGTCTTGGCCTTCGGGTTTTGATTTACGCCGGTCAATGGGTCTGTCCTGTGCAGTTCTGGGAAGTCCTCCTTCCCAGGCTTTGCCTCCCCTCTTTGGGAAGGAGTAAGTTTATTGCTTACTGTCTTAGGCACCTCTACCAGGGAATGCCGACGGGGCTGCCCAGGCAATTTTTAAACCCCACTTTCCTGACCCGACCTTGGGTCACATCTTACTTGTGGGAGTAAGATAAAAACTGGCCTTGTGCCTAACTCCTGGAGAGGAGTAAATCAATACTCGTTGATATAAGATTGCCCTTATATATATAAAAAAAAAGGTATGACCCATAGAGGCTAGCACAGAAAGGTGAGAAGCCTGCAAATGAATAGATGGGCCAATCTATATAATTTGGGGCTGGATGGGCAGTAATTCTGGAAGAGCGTCCGTGGTGGAGGTTAGAGACATAGCACTATTCATTCCTAATATGGTTTTGTAATAAAAACACAAAAAAGTACTTACTTTATTTAGAACATGTTTTAATGTAAATACATTAAAACATGTTCTAAATAAAGTAAGTGCTATGTCTCTAACCTCCACCACGGACGCTCCTTCAGAATTATCAGCAGAAAAAATAGTTACCCCCTCCCTACAAACACACACAAAATTAATCTCCAAGAAACTGGCCACGATTTAAAAAAGAAAAAAAATTGCTTACATGTCTTTTAAAACACTATCTGATCCGGAAGTGGGTGATCATATGTTAAATTAATATGTAATAGTAATCTTCCACTTTAAAGTCTACAATTTTTTTGTTTGTGTGTGTGTTTTATTTCTTTTTATCGCCAATCTTTACAGTTTTTTTTTTACATTTAATCACCTAAAAAAAAGTAGAATCTGATTTTTTTTGGAGGAGGAGGAGGAAATTAACATAGACTGCAGGTCTCCAATAATACTTTATTTATAAGAAACCATCGTCTATTGTGCTTTAGAAAAGGCAAGACCCAAGTGAATCAAGAGTATTGATTTCATCCTCTCCAGGAGTTAGGCATAAGGCCAGTTTTTATCTTACTCCCACAAGTCGGGAAAGTGGGGTTTAAAAATTGCCTGGGCACCCCGTCGGCAGTAGGGGCGCCTCAGGCAGTAAGCAATAAACTTACTCCTCCCCAAAGAGGGGGGGGGGCGAAGCCTGGGAGGGTGGACCTCCTAGAACTGCACAGGACAGACCCATAGACCGGCGTAAATCAAGCCCGAAGGCCAAGACAATGCCAGTCTATGGGGTGCATTATCCATCGGAACAGATACTACACTTTGATCTTAGTCAAAAGGCTAAGAACAACAATTGAATCAAGAGTAGCTGAATCAAGTGTTCTTGTAAATTCGTAACCGTTGAAAATCAATTACACGCATCAAACACGCAACACAGCATAAACAACATGGACAATTTATTTTAACCTTGACTTGTTTATTTTTACGATGAATTTTTAGGGCATTTTCAAAATCTCTGAATCCAGTTTTCTAAAATTCTTTGATCGTTTGCAAATTACAAAAAGAAAATATATATCAAGATTGAAGTCAGTTTACTGTTCCCTTTTCAAAATGGCTTATACCAGTTTCAGTTTTTCATCTGTTTTTAAGAGCACACAACTGATTTCAGTGATTAAAAAGCTCATTCTGAAGAAAAATATCCATCCAAGGTCTTTTTAAATCGAAAGGAATTGGAAAGAAAATGATACAGTATTTCTTAAGTTAAAACTGGGAAAAAAAGAATAAAAGAATAAAAGAATCTATATTCTAAAAAATAAAATTAATTAAAACAGTTGTAGAAATGTTTCTCTCATCCCTATTTACTTGCCTCCCTACAAGGGCAGAGTTGGACACAAGGTCGGTTTTTAATGTGATGGGGAAAATCTAGTTCCTACAAAAAGGAGCACTCTGAATTGGGATTAAAAAAAAAATGTCTCAGGCGAGATGAATCTCTCTTTCACCGACCGAAGACATTTTGAATTATTTATTTGCTAAAGATACAATTTAGCAAATCAGGCACAAGGCTACCAAAAATGTGAGAAGTGGAGGGGTAATTTTCTGTCTATTTTACTTTTAGCTCGAATCATTGGAGTTCCTACAATACCACATTTACTCGGGGGGGGGGGGAGCATCCTACTTAAAATATCCCCAATTATACTACACTTGATCCCAGTCAATGTCTGATAAATAGTGTTATGTTTTCTGATTATGAATTCATTTTGTCAGAAGAGGAATAGGTTTGATTTGGTTGTTTTGTTTTATGGCATATCAACCCTGTTTGGTTTATTTAATGCCGAATCCAATCATTTTGGTAAAAGTTTTTATGTTTAAAATTCTTTATATCTTCAAATATTTATTCGTCGTGTTTTGTTTGGTTGTTTTGTAGAGGAAAATTGTTTTTGTTTTTGGCTTTGAAGAACATGATTGAGTTGTGCAAAGGGGAAGGAAAAAAAACAATAACATCAATGTTTGGTGCATTTTTGGTGTCACCAGAAGAAGAAATAGGTTTTAAAAGCTTAACACTATTGTCTCAACAAGCAATTCTAAAAGTTATCATTCATTCAGATTCCATGTCTGTCTTACTGTAGTAAGATTGCATGTGGGCCTGTAAAAATAATATTAGAAACGGTATTTTTCCATATTATGGTAGAGTAAGGAGAAAAGTGGAAAATTCCATTAGTAGTTAATAATTAGAGTTAGGGCTACGTGTCAGGATATTGTGTCAGTGACAGGAAGTCACTAGTGATAGAGTTACATATAGCAGATAAGCTGATTAAATCTTTCTCTTTTTTCTGAACCGAGAGAGGGGGTGGTTGTGCTTCAGGACAGCTGCTCCCATCCCCTATGGAGGATGGGTTGGGGATATTATTTATGTATACTGTATATATACTGAGGAAGAAAAAAAAATCGAAAGCTTTGTTGAAACACAAATGATTTTGTAGTGTCAATTTTAATAAGTTTTACGGCCACAAGTTGAAGGAGAAACCTGCAACAACAAGAAGTGAGGAAAGAAACAGAGACGTAACTATCCAATGAGCCAACTACTTGTCAAAGAGAGAACAGCCGTTTTGCTGACAAGAAGGTTATAGGCTATCTGGTGGGGTCGAAAAGGATCCACTTATTGAACGTTACAAACGGCTTATTAGTGTTACGTAACGTTGTTCAATGTCTGATAAATAGTGTTAAGTTTCCGAATTATGAATTTATTTTGTCAGTAGAGGAACAGATTTTAAAAGCTTTAAACTAGTGTCTCAACAAGCAATTCTAAAAGATTTATCATTCATTCAGATTCCATGTCTGTTCTGCAATCTATTAATAGAAATCTGGGTAACTCCCTAATCGTCAAACTTTAAAACAAACTCAAATCCATGAACTATAGTAAAAAGATAACATTCTGCTGGATTCCAAGCCATATAAAAATTCAGGGAAATGATAATAGCCAAATTTGAACCCGACAAAAACTCTAAAGTACCATACATTTAAATCTCTTTGGACTATTTTCATTATCAACATCATTTCTCTTCATATTATTGTGAAAAGGGAGGGAACGGAATTACACAGGATCAAAACCATTTCTTTGTAAATATTTGATTGATTTTAAAACAAAGAAATGATCACAAGTATGGGATGGAAATACCACAAACGAGCTCTACCGAATACGACCCTTTAAAAAAAAAAAAAAAAAAAAAAAAAAAAAGAAAGCAAACCTGATCCTAGATGAGAAGAGACCACCCTGGCCCACATATGCTTAAGCCACATAAGATTAACTCATCCCTTCATTCTAAAACAAGAGCATCCAACCTAAATGTCCATGTGGAAATCAATACACAGTAAAACACATTCTGATTGAATGCATAAATCTTGCCCACATATGAAGAAAATTCTATAACGTTCAAAAGATGAAAGAATTATTTGAAACAATAAAACCTAAGAGCATAATCAATTTTCTGGAAGAAAAAAAAAAGGTCTCCAATCAAAGATGTAAATCTGCAAACCTACTTAAATCTACCCACATCTACTTTTGATATTCGTTAGCAGAAATGGTCATTCCAGCAGACAACTGAAGTCTTACAACTAGATACAAATAAAAGCAAATGCTAAAACAATATGCAAATGCCAACCATACCCGACCAACAATGAATAAAATAAACTTCTGCGGTATCAAATAACCCAAATGGTTGACATGTCGTAAAATACGACGAAATAATCAACCAACTCATTGTCCTTCTGAGGAAAAGAATTTGTAATGAAGTGTCAAAAATCTTATAAAAAACATAAATCCATATGAACGGCTCGATCCTGTTGTTGGCATTGGTTTCCCCAGTTCTTTCTAAATGATAGTGTTTTTAGTGACTAATTCCATTTGTACATTTTTATAAAAACGAGTGTACATCCTCTGTCAAAAATGATAGGTAAAAATAAAAATTTTACATTTAAATTACAGTATTACATTTAAATCTCTTTGGACTATTTTCATTATCAACATCATTTCTCTTTATATTATTGTGAAAGCGGGGGGGAGGGGTAGAATTACCCAGAATCAAGCATGTCAGTGTGTTGAGTTCTACTCGGCATTGTCCAAGAGCAATACATGTAAGATTACAGTATTACATTTAAACAGATAATAAATAAATTATATATTTTTTTCAACACATTAAAACAAGAGAGAAGAATTGGCTTGGTGGAGGAGAAAGAGGGGGTTGGGGAGACGGAGGTAAATAATGGGGGAGAGGGAAAGAGAGAAAGATAGAGTGACGGCTAGAGAGAGAGAGAGAAGTTTTAATATAAAGATGTTACACACACTATCTAACTTCTATTTTTTATGGTCCCGGGCAACACCGGGTAGCCCTGCTAGGGTTCATATAAAATAACATCTGAATCGATAAAGTAAAAAAAATTAAATAAAAGAGAAAGAAAACGTCTCAAATTGAAAAGTTAAAAAAACAACAAAAAACGTATGGATTCGTCCGGCAGTTTTTTTTACTTGTTAATTTTTTATGTTTTGTATGACGCAATATTATATATATATATATATATAAATATATATAAATAAATAAATAAATGCAAAAGTTTTTTTCCACCTATCCTAATTATATTAACATCAAAACGGGTTATGCTTATTTAATCCTATGATTCAACATAAGATTTTGTAATACCGTATATATAGTAATCTGAAAACACACACAAACATCCTTAGATAATCCCAATTTGAATATTTATTTTTTTAAACAGTTTCTAATAAATTTATATTCTGTAATATAAATTTGTAATTTGTATTGTTATATTTTCTTATATATACGCAACAGTTTCGTCGATAATAAAACGTCCGATGAGAACAGATACTAGACTTTAAAATATTTATTTGCAGAAAATATTAAAAAATTACATTTTAAACAAATTAGGTCCAAGGCCATGAAATGTGTGGAGTAAACTGAGAGGTCGTTGGTCATTCTTGGTCTAAAGTGATAAAATTGTCTATCTTATTCTTAACTAGAATCATCTCGGTCACCGCAATACCACATTTACTCCATGGGTCGTCTTACTTAAAATATCTACAAAATTTGTTGGCAATTTTATTTTTCAAAATTATATTTATGTAGAAAAATTCATTGGAATAACATGGGGAGTGGGGAAAAAATACTACACTTTGATCTTAGTCAAAAGACCAAGGAACTAAAAAAAATGTTTTTATGACTAGGCAGTTTAAAGCGAATTAAAAAAATCCTTATTTAATCTATTATTGTATTATTTTTAATGGAGGTAGGTAGTGTAGTATTGGTTCTCTTGTCATGAAACCGTCCTCCCAGGAATTACCTCCTCCTTTTTTAAGTAGGTGGAGGGAAATCCTAGGGGTAATGTAGTATCTGTTCTGTTGTCATGAGACCATCTTCTCAGGGACTAACTTTTCCTTTTATTGGGGAGGGGCAGTAGTATCTTTTGTTTCCATGATACCACACTCACAAGCATTACCTTCTTTTTTTATGGGGGTATCCTCCAGGCATTCTCTTCTATTTTGGAGGAGGTATTGTAGTATCTGTTATGTTGTAATTATACCATCCTACGAGGCATTACCTCCTCCTTTGGGGGATAGTGTAATATATGTTCGTTCATCATAGTACCATTTTCCCAGGCGTTACCACCTCCTTTTTGGGGGAGGAGAAAAATCATCCCAAGCTTGATTTCCTTCTTTGGAGAGTAGTGTAGTATATTTTCATTCGTCATGATACATTCCTTCTAGGTATTACTTCCTCTTCAGTGGGTCGGAGGCAGTATAATATATGTTCATTCCTCACGATACCATCCTCCCAGGATTACCTTCTCCTTTTGGAGGTGGGGCCGATAATGTACTATCTATTCTGTTGTCATATCACCCTCTTAGTCATTACCTCCTCATTTATGGATTAGTGAATGTAGTTCATATATATCTCCTCCTAGCTTAGCAAAAATATGCGACCGGAGGGAGAGGAGGCGTAATACTATTTGGTTCAACCCTCCGTACAGATATCCCTAAGACCTTTTATAGTATCTTGGAGAAAAATTTTCCTAGGGGTAGTAGAATAGGCAAATTCTTAAACAAAAATACTGTAAAGTCATCCTTTTCAACCTCTAAACATCTACCTTCATCGATTATTGGGTATAAAAACACCAAAATAAATCATGCAAGGAATGGGACCAACGATAGAACTAGAACTAACAACAATGCGAGCCAGGGATTAGAACCCAAATGCAATTGTATATGCACTAACGAGTGTCCTTTGGGGAGGGTAGCTGTTGATTTCAAGTGTGATGTATAAAGACAAAGAATAACACTAGGACCTATATCGGATCCAGCGGTAGCACCTTCAAGGACAGGTAAAGAAACCACATTTGTTCATTTAGGAAAAAACTTAATCCAAATTAAGAGAAACCTACATCGCTAGCAAATTTTCTTAGGGAATTTATTGGTAAGAAAATTCATTTTGAGTTAAAATGGTCCATAGTAGGTAGAGCAAACAAATATATTATACCTAACAAAAGGAAAAAATGCAACCTGTGCATTTTTAGAATCTAACCATATAATCACTTTGAAGGATAATTTGATAAACATTAGACAGGAGATTCTACAGAATTGTCTACACCGGAACTGTTACATGCTATCTAGCTTTAGAGCTGGAATGTAGTTGGATTACTAGTAAAGATTTTAAAAAACATATTTCGAAATCGAATTTGATTATCTCTAGAATAGTATATAAATTTTGGCCTCCCAACAATTCTGCATTATCTTTCTTTACATTTAAAATTAGGAAATATGTGTTCCTGCAATTAGCAATCGATTAGCGGCACTAAATAAATTAGCATTATGTGGGATTCTGCATAGGCCATGAACAATGAGACAATAATTTAGATAATAAGCACATTCGAGGTTCTATTATAAATTAAATAGTTATTATTAGAATTGTTCAGTAATAATAGCAACTATAGTATATTAATATTTAACTAGGAAAAATAACAGGGGAAATGGGATCAACACTGCATGTAAGTCCTACTAGAGTATATAAAAATCACAGAAAATTCTTTGACACTCCGAATTGAGTCCCAACCCACTAGGTAGATGAGTTAGTGGCTAATAGAAAAGTCTTTTATCATCAAAACTAAGCTTTGTATTCAAACCAGTAAACGATAAATTCAAAGGGAACTTTAAGCATTGAGGCGCTCTTGGAATTGAGTAGTTAAGCTTTCTGTATTGGGTATTGAGTTATCAAGTAGGTTGAGAGGTTAATAAAATCCTTGATAATGTGGCATATTAATTGGTAATGATAGTGTAGGGGGTGGGTTTGATTTAACTCAATAAATGGGAGGATGGGTTTCTTCTATGCTCCATTGGGGTTAAACATGGATTTGGGGAGGAATAGAGGGGTGTAACTTAAAGTAGGGGTGGGACGTAATGGGTGAAAATTTCAGATTCATGCGAGTAGTATTTTTTTGTGTTCATTTATACATAAATAACACTAAACAATCAAACATTTTGAAAATTTTGCAAAATTCAGAAGGTGCAGGCCAAAAATAGCCGTTAGGGCTCCACGGGACTCAAAATCCATCATTTTTCGGTGAAAAAGTGGTTTCATGCAACATTGCAGGTCCTAAAACATCCTCAAAAGCTATGAATGGATATAGATGGTTAAATCTGATATAGTACTTTAATTTAGGACCATTTTCAGGCTGTGAAAGGGTTTTCATGAATGTAAAATAGCCAAAAACTAGTGAAAAATTTTTGGCCTGCACCTTCTGAATTTTGCAAAATTTTCAAAATGTTTAGTATTTTTTTGTGTTCATTTATATATAAATAACACTAAACAATCACTCGCATGAATCTGAAATTTTCACCCATTACGTCCAACCCCTAATTAAAGGTTTTCATAGTTGATTTTGTATCTTAATTTAACAAGTCAATTTCATGCATATCAGTTGCATTAGGATTCATTGGATTACTAAATAATATTAAGGTCACTGCTTTGTAACAAGTAAATTAACTCTTCAGCGAATTAGCAACTGAGTCCGTTTATATCCTTCTGGGGTTGAATTAAATTGCTGAACGAGGGGGAATAACTCTCTAATTCTAAAAATAAGAGTTACCGTGTGACTAAAAATCTTTATGGGTTGATGATCGATCTCGTAGCTTTACATAGATAAATCTGCTGATACCAGATCAGGCTGCCCTGTGGCTCCCTGAGACGAAATTCACCTACATTGACGTTTTTTTTTTTTTTTTTTTTTTTTTTGTAAAACTTAATTATGTTCTACAAAACCAAAAACAAAAACAACAGCCCCTCTCCCTTTCTCCCTCCCCTTTTTTATTTTATTTTTAGAACTTGAAGCATAAATCTTTTACTATAATGACCAGATTCGGCATTAAATAACCCAAAAAGGGTTGATATGCCGTAAAACAAAACTACCAAACCAAAAACGATGATTAAACATTTGAAGATATAAAGAACTTGAAGCATAAAAACTTTTACTATAATGACCAGATTCGGCATTAAATAACCCAAAAAGGGTTGATATGCCGTAAAACAAAACTACCAAACCAAAAACCCTGATTAAACATTTGAAGATATAAAGAACTTGAAGCATAAAAACTTTTACTATAATGACCAGATTCGGCATTGAATAACCCAAAAAGGGTTGATATGCCGTAAAACAAAACTACCAAACCAAAAACCCTGATTAAACATTTGAAGATATAAAGAACTTGAAGCATAAAAACTTTTACTATAATGACCAGATTCGGCATTGAATAACCCAAAAAGGGTTGATATGCCGTAAAACAAAACTACCAAACCAAAAACCCTGATTAAACATTTGAAGATATAAAGAACTTGAAGCATAAAAACTTTTACTATAATGACCAGATTCGGCATTGAATAACCCAAAAAGGGTTGATATGCCGTAAAACAAAACTACCAAACCAAAAACCCTGATTAAACATTTGAAGATATAAAGAACTTGAAGCATAAAAACTTTTACTATAATGACCAGATTCGGCATTGAATAACCCAAAAAGGGTTGATATGCCGTAAAACAAAACTACCAAACCAAAAACCCTGATTAAACATTTGAAGATATAAAGAACTTGAAGCATAAAAACTTTTACTATAATGACCAGATTCGGCATTGAATAACCCAAAAAGGGTTGATATGCCGTAAAACAAAACTACCAAACCAAAAACCCTGATTAAACATTTGAAGATATAAAGAACTTGAAGCATAAAAACTTTTACTATAATGACCAGATTCGGCATTGAATAACCCAAAAAGGGTTGATATGCCGTAAAACAAAACTACCAAACCAAAAACCCTGATTAAACATTTGAAGATATAAAGAACTTGAAGCACAAAAACTTTTACTATAATGACCAGATTCGGCATTGAATAACCCAAAAAGGGTTGATATGCCGTAAAACAAAACTACCAAACCAAAAACCCTGATTAAACATTTGAAGATATAAAGAACTTGAAGCATAAAAACTTTTACTATAATGACCAGATTCGGCATTGAATAACCCAAAAAGGGTTGATATGCCGTAAAACAAAACTACCAAACCAAAAACCCTGATTAAACATTTGAAGATATAAAGAACTTGAAGCATAAAAACTTTTACTATAATGACCAGATTCGGCATTAAATAACCCAAAAAGGGTTGATATGCCGTAAAACAAAACTACCAAACCAAAAACGATGATTAAACATTTGAAGATATAAAGAACTTGAAGCATAAAAACTTTTACTATAATGACCAGATTCGGCATTAAATAACCCAAAAAGTGTTGATATGCCGTAAAACAAAACTACCATACCAGATCAGGCTGTCTGAAAATACTGGCTTCCTGACTTAAAATGCACCAAACATTAATATTATTGTTTTTTTTTCCCTTTTCCTTTGCAAAACTCAATCATGTTCTGCAAAGCCCCCCAAAAAACCCAACAATTTTCCTCTACATAACAACCAAACTAAACACGATGAATAAATATTTGAAGACATGAAGAACTTGAAGCATAAAAACTTTTACCAAAATGACCAGATTTGGCATTAAATAACCCGAAAAGGGTTGATATGCCATAAAACCAAACAACCAATCACACTTCATCTCTGGTTATCAGACATTTTAAGATTTTTGAGTAATAATAAATAACAGCTAAAAATAATTTACTGATTGTCTCGGAGGCTTCAGGGTCTTTACTTTTAATAGCGAAATTTTGATCTACTAGCAGGAATTAGTTACATTAGTTTCATAAATATTATCTTTGGGAGCAATCGTTTGAGAAATCTGATTTGTGTGTTTCTTCGAGTGAAAATCTTATTGGGGGGGGGGGATTTTTTTTTTGTTTTTTTTTTCCATTTTTCTGAACTGATCACCTTTTCCCCAAAGTGAGTGTTTACCTTTATATACTTCAGTGTGCCGAATTTTTATCAGAAATCAACTTGGATTTTAAACCGTATTTCCCCTCTGGTGTTTTTGTTATGGCATGTTTTTTTTCGAGACTCAACAACATATACTGCAACCCTCTGAAGATTGACTAATTGAAAAAATACACTTATCTGAATTTTGCCATGAAACATGCATAAGAGATAGAAATAAATATTAAATTTGAATAAATTACTTTTCTGTGTAAAATGAGAGATGTAATAAAAAAACTCATCGAAATACAGAAGTTGTTAAAACCAATGAAAATTATGATTTTGGATTTATTCACATGCAAATATAAGATATATATATATATATATATATATATATATATATATATATATATATATATATATGAGAGAGGGAGAGGGAGAGAGAGAGAGAGAGTGGTGCGGTTCAAACGAGAGAAAAGTGTATATTTAAAGTGAGGCTACCAACATTTGTAAATTTGGAAAAAGAATTTTTTTAAATTGTTTATTATTTTATAATTTTATGACGCGTTTCGAGCATCTTCGCTTTCTTCAGATATTCTTTCCATTTGAAAAAATGGGTTTGTTTTTAACAGTTTGGTGTTTCTGTGCGTGTGTGGGTGTCTTCATATCTTTTACTTCTCTGGATCAAATCCAATTTGATTCCTGATAAAAATTTGGCACACACACACACACACATATATATATATATATATATATATATATATATATATATATATATATATATAAAATACACACTGCTCTTTATTATAGAATGGAGGATGTATTATTGAAAAACATGAAAGGAGAAAACGTAATCCATTGCCTTGTTTTTCATAGCATTTCAAGCATAAGCAACTGGTCGATGGTCAGTGCATCCATCTTGGAAATCATTGACATTTCCGGCGTTTTCCTCTTCCGATTGAACCATTATTATAGATTAAAAGACGGTTGTCAGAGTGATTTCTCTGTGACCGTGCGAAACTTGGAGAGCAATGTTAAAGCTGTTAAACTGTTAGTTTTTTGGAATTCATTTCTTGCTAAAATTCAAGTTTATTGATAAAAGTAAGGCGTTGTGGTTCATTTATGCTCCTAAACCAAAGAAAAAAGATGGTGCCACTATCGTATAAAAGAACCCTTAATCAAAAATTAAAAAAGTCTTCTTTTCCTACCTTTATAACCAGAGATATGAGTATTTGAAAAGATGCTTACGGTATAAATAAATGATATATAATTAACACATGTAACTTTCTCATATATTGAATAATAACATTTTGGTGCTTTCTTAGGTTAGGACCCACACTAAAATCGACTTGGCGTCGGTACTTTTAGGATGTTTACGTAAACCGCCGAAAAGTACTGACGCCAAGTCGGCTGACCTACCTGCATCCAAAAGATAAAAAACGAGGCTGGATTTACAAGTGGGAGGAAAAAAAAAAACATTAATCAACATTAAAAAAAAAAAAAAAATCAAATAATACATTTAGTCAAATTGTATGAAAGAAATATTTATTTTCTTAACGAAGAAATAAAAATAAACAGGTGATGAATTATATTTTTCAAGTGTTTTTTTTATACTAATAATTATTTTTGGTTTATAATCAGGTAAAAATGGCATCGTTAGGTTTAGAGTTAGTATTTTTAGGTTTTTTTTTTTTTACTGAAAATTATTTTTGGTTTCGTTAGAGTTAGGGTTAGGGTTCAGGTATTAAAGTATATTTATTTTTATTTTTGCCTGAACATTTTTTTTCTTTTGCAGTCAATTTTTCTTCATAACAAAAGGGTAATAATTTCTTCGGGAGACGCAGCAGCAAGTGATAGCTTGTGAAGATTCTTTGCAGTACTTTTGCGTTTCAATCAGTTGAAATATTGCTTGCTTATTCGTTTCAATCAGTCGAAATGTGTGCTTATTCGTTTCAATCAGTTGAAATATTGCTTGCTTATTCGTTTCAATCAGTTGAAATGTTGCTTGCTTATTCGTTTCAATCAGTTGAAACGTTGCTTGCTTATTCGTTTCAATCAGTTGAAACGTTGCTTGCTTATTCGTTTCAATCAGTTGAAACGTTGCTTGCTTATTCGTTTCAATCAGTTGAAATGTTGCTTGCTTATTCGTTTCAATCAGTTGAAACGTTGCTTGCTTATTCGTTTCAATCAGTTGAAACGTTGCTTGCTTATTCGTTTCAATCAGTTGAAACGTTGCTTGCTTATTCGTTTCAATCAGTTGAAACGTTGCTTGCTTATTTGTTTCAATCAGTTGAAACGTTGCTTGCTTATTCGTTTCAATCAGTCGAAATGTTGCTTGCTTATTCGTTTCAATCAGTCGAAACGTTGCTTGCTTATTCGTTTCAATCAGTTGAAACGTTGCTTGCTTATTCGTTTCAATCAGTTGAAATGTTGCTTGCTTATTCGTTTCAATCAGTCGAAACGTTGCTTGCTTATTCGTTTCAATCAGTTGAAATGTTGCTTGCTTATTCGTTTCAATCAGTTGAAACGTTGCTTGCTTATTCGTTTCAATCAGTTGAAATGTTGCTTGCTTATTCGTTTCAATCAGTCGAAACGTTGCTTGCTTATTCGTTTCAATCAGTTGAAACGTTGCTTGCTTATTCATTTCAATCAGTTGAAACGTTGCTTGCTTATTCGTTTCAATCAGTTGAAATGTTGCTTGCTTATTCGTTTCAATCAGTTGAAATGTTGCTTGCTTATTCGTTTCAATCAGTTGAAATGTTGCTTGCTTATTCGTTTCAATCAGTTGAAACGTTGCTTGCTTATTCGTTTCAATCAGTTGAAACGTTGCTTGCTTATTCGTTTCAATCAGTTGAAATGTTGCTTGCTTATTCGTTTCAATCAGTTGAAACGTTGCTTGCTTATTCGTTTCAATCAGTTGAAACGTTGCTTGCTTATTCGTTTCAATCAGTTGAAACGTTGCTTGCTTATTCGTTTCAATCAGTTGAAACGTTGCTTGCTTATTCGTTTCAATCAGTTGAAATGTTGCTTGCTTATTCGTTTCAATCAGTTGAAACGTTGCTTGCTTATTCGTTTCAATCAGTTGAAACGTTGCTTGCTTATTCGTTTCAATCAGTTGAAACGTTGCTTGCTTATTCGTTTCAATCAGTTGAAACGTTGCTTGCTTATTCGTTTCAATCAGTCGAAACGTTGCTTGCTTATTCGTTTCAATCAGTCGAAACGTTGCTTGCTTATTCGTTTCAATCAGTTGAAATGTTGCTTGCTTATTCGTTTCAATCAGTTGAAATGTTGCTTGCTTATTCGTTTCAATCAGTTGAAATGTGTGCTCATTTTCTCGTAATTTGATTGGCTAACCGCTTCGGTACTTTCCGGCGGTTTATGTAAACATCCAAAAAGTACCGATGCCAAGTCGATTTTAGCGTGGGTCCTAATCTAAGAATGTACCAAAATTTTTAGTAGCATTATTGAAAAATTGTGATTTAAATCATTGATTTACCTGATTTTGTCCTCAAAATGAACTTAAACATTTAAAATTACAATATATGTATAGATGTATTTATTCAATGAATGTATAATTCAACATTTGACAAAATATGAATTAAATTGAAAAGTTCATGAAAATCTTTCAACCGCCAAAGTTAAAAAGCCTATGTTTTTGAACATCAGAGTGTCATCGGATGTCCTGCTGGCCGAGAGCAGGCTCGACGGGTTTTCTTGAATAGTGTCGATGGTGAGATGCTTGTAGAGCCAAGTTAATTCATGATGGCCCCCCCCCCCCCCGGTGTTGCATGTCATTAATTAATTACAATATTAATCAGATTGTTTACTTGTATTTCTTTCTTTTCTGTAATCTGTGTGATTAATGTAAATTAGGACACCAGGCGATGCCAGATAACCTTGCTAGTTGAATGATAAAGTTCTTAATAAATAACATTCTTGAAAAATTGTGATTTAAATCAGTGATTAAATTTGATTTAGATCACAATTTAAATCAATAATTTAAATTTGTTTAATTTAAATCGAACAACCTTGACCCAGTGTGATAACCGTGTGAAAAAAAAAACCCAAAAACTCATACACCACAAATAAATCAGTTATAAAAAGCAATGCTGCTACTGGGGAATGCCGATTGGTTCATTAATGGCTATCTTTGTATCCAGACTGAGTGCCCGTTTGAGGGAGTTGGCTTTCCTCACCTTTCAAACGTGGGACATCTTGCTTTAGTGGTAAATATCAGTCCCAGAAGATTTGGGTGCTTCTTTAGTTTCGCTCCGACATGTTAGGCTTCTCTTAAAAAAAAAATAAAAATAGCTAAAGAAATGTATAAACTTTGTTATGTACTTATGTGGTAGCTGAAAAGAAGACTATACACCAAAAATTACGCAAATTCATTCAGCATTTATTAAATTTAAAAAAAAAAATAAAATAGCTAAAGAAATGTATAAACTTTGTTATGTACTTATGTGGTAGCTGAAAAGAAGACTGTACACCAAAAATTACGCAAATTCATTCAGCATTTATTAAATTTAAAAAAAAAAACACGATTTTATCTATCGGTCGCCATTTTTTTACCCAGTTTCAGTTTCTGATTGGGAAAGGGAGATAACTCAAATTTATTTGTTTTCAAAATTTTGGTTTTCTGGAAAACGACTCATAATCGTTATCGCCACATGACTCATGTTCTCAGATATAATTTAATAGTTTAAGAAAAATTTATGTTTTTATCGTACTTATAAGTTGTTTTCCCGAAATTGATTAAAACAAAAAATTTGTCCCTTGCCCAATCAAAAACAAAAAAATTTGTCCCTTGCCCAATCAAAAACAAAAAAATTTGTCCCTTGCCCAATCAAAAGCAAAAAATTTGTCCCTTGTCCAATCAAAAACAAAAAAGTTGTCCCTTGCCCAATCAAAAACAAAAAAATTGTCCCTTGCCCAATCAAAAACAAAAAAAATTGGTTAAAAAAATGGCGACCGATAGATAAAATCGTTTTTTTTTTTTAAATTTAATAAATACTGGATGAATTTGCATCATTTTTTTCTGTACAATCTTATTTTCAGCTACCACGTAAGTACATAAAGTTTATACATTCCTTTAGCTATTTTCATGCTGGAACGAAAGTAAAGAAGAACCAAGATTTGTACAACCAATATCTGTCGTATCATCGTCTTTAATTGCTTAATAACAATAAATGCTTTCTCAGTCTCGATGAGTGACATGTTTGAGTTGTTTTACACTGTGCACCTTGTATATATTTGCTGACTTTTCAACCCATTTTACTATAGACAGTTGAAACGTTGAGTTGCGAAACTCAGATTAGTTTGAGATCAGATGTACAGCTCACCATTTTTGAAGAAATGGGTTTCGCATATCGATCTATCGGTTTCTTCTACCAACAGCATAGTAATGTAACTTCCAAGCGACAAAGAGCCAAAGAGAACGAAAAGATATTATAATATAAGCTAAAACAGTATTTATTTACTTCTCTCCAGGAGTTAGGCACAAGGCCAGTTTTATCTTACTCCCACAAGTAAGATGTGACCCAAGGTCGGGTCGGGAAAGTGAGGTTTGAAAAGCCAGCGCCCGAGAGGTGAGCACTCTGGCCATTAAAAATTGCCTGGGCAGCTCCGTCGGCATTCTCTCGGTATGGCCGCCTCAGGCAGTAAGCAATAAACTTACTCCTCCCCAAAGAGGGGAGGCAAAGCCTGGGAGGGTGGACCTCCTAGAACTGCACAGGACAAACCCATAGACCGGCGGAATCAAGCCCCGTAGGCCAAGACGATACCAGTCTATGGGGTGCAGTATCCATCGGAACAGATACTACACTTTGATCTTGGCCAAACGGCCAAGGTGCTGAAGACTATGCAGAAGAGACTTTACATGTGGTATGATGAGCGGAGATTTTGCATATATGAGTAAATTCATTAAAACTATCTGCAAAGTTACCCGCCCTTTGATTTTTCAAAATGGCACCCGCCAAACACACACATACATATACACACACACACGTTTCTTGCTTTATTATCCATTACATCCACATTACATGGTTTATTTCAACTGAATAACAAGCAAGTTCTGAACTTTTAAATAAATCCTCACATAACATAAAACCTAAAAGTAGCGTTTAATTAATGTTCTCACTGAATTAAGCAAGCGATACATCCATTCTGAAATTGACACGATAAGCTTAGCTAATTGGTCGTAGCTCGATTTAATACGACCAGAATGAGTCTTGGCTTATAAATGATACAAGTAATAAAAAAAAATCGAAAGCTTGTTGTTGACAGTTTTTTTGGGTTTTTTTTTTACTAATGAGTCAACACTTATCAAGGCTAAAAGCAATTCAAGGATAAGGGTTGATGAGATGGATAGAGTGTCAGATGAATGATGATGAATATTATGAGAGGATTGAAAATAATGAATGGAATGAACAAAATTTTATGACTAATAAGGGTGATTTATGACAAATGTTTATTGACATGGGATTTAAAGATGACCATGTCATAGTCCTCAGGGAAGCAAATGGAAAGTTCTTGGAAATTCTGTTTGATGTGAGGCACATGAAGGGAGAAGGGAAAGTTCTTTACGAGTGTGGTAGAAGATGAGTTCTTGCTGTGAATGTTTTATAAGGAGAAACAAGAGATTGGAGCTCAGTCGAGCACTTTCCATGGAAATAACGATGTCACTTGCATGGTTTTTATCTTTTTTTTACTACTGAGACATTTTAAACATATTTTGTACAAGAATACGTTCATAAAAGTGTACAAAAATGACGAAAAACAATTATGCTTCTCCAGTGTTCACACTAATATTCATATAACTAACGTCTCAATCGGTGAAGTTAAAAAAGAAAGAAAAAGTCTCAAATAGAAAATTTTTTAAAAACATAGAAAGAAGAAAGGGAAAAAAAGAAAGAAAAAGTCTCATTATGGAAATAGAGTGAGGGTTTCTTTCCGAATTGTAGTCTTTTTATGGACTGAGTTTATTTTTTTTGCCATTTGCTCACAGTGCTCATCACTTCATGTTGGGAACTTAACGACAAGTAACTTTAGAAATTTGTTGTGTTTTACACACGGAAATTCCCAGTTTTTCAGAAATATCCTCTATTCTAATTCTTCTGTCAGCCCCAAAAGCGCTTTAACTAAATCCACCATTTTAGGCGTGTTCACCATTCTGGGCCTGCCTGGCCAGTCTACATATTGAATTTATTTCAACTTTCATTAAACAGCTTAGCTCATTATTAAACATATTTTTTTTCTGTAAATTTCACAAGGTTTGCACTTCTCTGCAAATCAAATAATTTGATAACAGAGCTTTCTTTGGAGCACTCTTTGATTTTCTGCCATTTCGAATAGCCCCAAAACAAATATTTCTGCAAGATTAAAAGAATGTTTGCTCTGAACCAATTCCAAACAATACAGAGTTCAGATTCATAAAAAAAAAAAAAAAAATTGATTTTGCTTTTTTCAAAATTATTCACATCATTTATCGAATGATTCTTCAACATCTTTTTTAATCCCACAAAAAAATGCTACTGATTCAATTTCTTATCACCAATCAAAATCTGGGACTTGAATTTCAATTAGCAGTTAATTACATTCAATTCTCGTTCGTTCAGAATATTCATATGATTAAACATGTATACACCGTACTTCCTTTGAAACATATGCTTACACGTGTGTAAATTACCTACTAGACACAATCCTCGAGTGTCTTCTGTCTCTTTGTATACATGGGTTTGTCAGGACAACCTGACATGAAGATACTTCACCCTACAAGTAAACCCTGACAAAAATATTCAAAATAACATAGTATTCGAAGTTCAAATAAGATGCACTCGACACGGCTATAGACTGGCTCATACAAGGAATGGTGCAACTTCTCCTAGTGATGTTACCTCAAACAACAGCACTTAGTTGGATATTCCACCAGACCAGATGAATTCTTGTCCTGGAATCCGGTAAGACCAAAAGAGAGATATACTATAAAATAGTTAACTGGTCAATTGGGGGGAAGGAAAATTAATGTCCTTCACTTCTTTTCTAACTCAACATTTGAGAGGGAGAGGAGAATCTTGATTGAACACTCGGATAGCTATGTATCTCATATAAAAATCAAGTGTTAAATCCAGAAAGGGACCCCTTGATGTCTGAGAACTTACTGAAGTAAAATGAAAAAAAAAAAAGTTTCAAATCATAAATTTACTGAAAATTATTTCAATAAATGTCACTGTACTTACATCTCCCTCACACCCAATCAATGCTGAGTACATTCTTGGGCCCCACCCGAAAAATTTTATTTTATAAAATGTAAAAAATAAAAATGGTAATATGGTGTATTGGGCTGGAGGCAGGAGGAGATGGGGTTCATGATTCAATCCAGTTGTGTATTTAATTAAAATTGAACGGGAGATATGTCTACAAGTCCATACATCCGAAAGACTCCCTTAATTTGGTGACTCCTTTATCTGGTACCCCCACCATATGAACATACACAAAAACACCCATAAACTGGTGACCCCAATTTGTCTATTTAGGGCAGAACACTATCACATTTTGTTATTGCAATAAGAACTATCATATAACATTACGAAAAATAAAAATTAAAAAGCTTATGTTCAGATGAGAAATATGACAAAAAGTGAATATGCCACAGAACCTTTTTTTCACAATGTACTCCAGTAAGTTAATATTGTTCACAAAGAAACATTTGCCATAATTCAATGTGAGATTATATCAAACAATGTAGTATTAAGAATACATTCCCCATTTTAATATTAAAATAATTTCAGAACTAAATAATTTGTATTATTTGTATTATTCAGACTACTGTCCTCATCTTGACTGTTATTCTCACAACGTTTCGGCCGATGTAACCTCTAACCTTCTTCAGGTGTACCTTGTCAAATTTGGCAATCTTTCTGTCGAACTCTGGAATCTGTACAGAATTTAAAACAGAACCCTTTATTTAATCTACGGGGGTAGCATGCTCTTATTCCGTCAGCCATGACCGGGTAGAAGTCTTAAATAATTCGCAATACTTCTACCCGGTCATGGCTGACGGAACGACCGCATGCTACCCCCGTGGATTAAATAAAGCGTTCCGTTTTAAAGTCCGTACAGATTCGCGAGTTAGACAGAAAGATTGCCGAATTCGACATGATACATCTGAGAAAGGTCGGAGGTTACATCAGCCGAAACGTTGTGAGAATAACACTCAAGATGAGAACAGTAGTCCGAATAATAGAAATGCAAATTATCAATCCTCATCTTAAAAATTCAGAACAAGATTAAATAACTCTTCAAATCAAAACAGGTTCTCTTATGACTTTGCGTCTTCAACATTCAGGCAAGTCTCGGAAGTGCCCGAGAGTTGACGAGGCGAAAACTGTCAAACGATAAATTGAAGACTAGCAGACGATAAATTCAGACAAAGAAAATCAAAGTAAAATACATGTATAAAAATAAAGAACGAACAAACCATAGCTAAACAACTGTTATTAATTAATAACAGTTGTTTAGCTATGGTTTGTTTGTTCTTTAGATGTTTATTTTTTATGTCAGAGGAACCATTGTTAATCAAATGGTTTTAAATAAATAAAAATTTTGTGCACCGAAGTTTCAAAACATGATTTTTTTATATATAACAACAAAACCACTGTTTTTAACCAATTTCTTGTTTTTTTTTTGTTTTAAAAATTTTTTTTTCAATGTCTTTTTCTTTTTTAAATTTTTAGGGTTAGGGTTAGTCTTTCGCTAGAAGTGGCCGTTGCTGACAGAACTCAATGAGTCCTTCGGGAGATTCAACATGCTGACACAGATCGTAGGAATTAATTAATTTTTTTTAACGCGCTGCAGATCGGAGAAATTAATTTCTTCCAACAGCTATCGTCTGCTTGCTTGGAACCTGATTGTCTAATGCCCGCTGCAACCTGATTGGTTAATAGTTTCGTCAACTCTCGGGCGCTTCCGAGAACTGCCCGAATGTTGACGACGCAAAGTCACGGAAACACGGTACGTTCTCTATAAGAGTACTTCAATTTGAAATGCGAAAAGCTACAGATATTTTATATTCTAGCTTTTTTATTTTCTACTCACCAGTTATCAAGGCCAAAAGCCACACGAGGACAAAGGTTAATGAGATGGAATGGTTATCAGTTGAAAGATGAAGAACATTATGAGAGGATTGAGAATGATTGATGGAATTAACAAAGTTTGATTACTTATGAGATAGTTTTTGACAAAAATCTGTTAACATTGGATTTGAAGGTGACTATGTTGTAATCTGCAAGGAAGCAGTCCTGTGGTAATGTGTTCCATAGAGAGTAAGCCCTTTCAAAGAAGCTCTGTCTGTGGAAATACCGCCTGACATTAGGCACCGGGAGAAAGAAAAGAAATTTTTTTTGTTTACGTCTTTAGCAACACACGGATTTGGAAATATCTTTCCCTGCACACAAGGTCGCCATTTTTGCATGTTGTGTGATCGTGGATAACCCACACGTGTGTCGGAAGAAAGATGAAAAAACAATAGTGAGAAAACAGTTGGACTTATATACACACACATTTATTCATAGATAAGCAGTTTGTCAAAGACAGACATAAAAGGGGTCACGAAAACACGCAATGTGGTACACATTATAGTATACAATGAAAACAACAACAACAGACAGCAGTACTAAAGAAGGAATGCATTACTATCCAAAATTACAACGAGAAAGAATATGTGTGCACTATTAATAAGTAAATGTTATTTTGTGTTGTTTGTTTCTGAGAGTCTATGCGACTGCCACCAGAAGACGTAACCTAGACGCAAAGCCTGCTAGGATTTGAGAAGGCATGCTCCTAGGAGGAGCTGAATGATAGATCCATCCGCTTTGAAAGACGTGCAAGAAAGAGAGTAAGATCACGTCATAAAATCCGCACATGGCTGGAACAAGATTTTAGACTCTCGCGTTAGGAGAGTGCGTTTTCTAACATTGGCCAGAATAAATCCAAGGGAGATAACTCAGATAATCCTTTGCCAGTAAAAGAGCATTGGAATCGATATTATATATGAAAGACGCTTCATAATACATATGAAGTAGGATAAACAAAATTCCTTGATGGTATGGACTGATCGATTATGGCTCTCGAGGGAAATCTTTGCACAGTTCATGCTCAGTCGACGGAATTAGTCTGCGAACAAACTTTAATCACAATTTTTTTTTTTTATAGTAAAAAATTGGAACAACTTTGTAATTTTTACCGTTTAAGTAAGAAACTATTATCAGATTTTGCATGAAAATCTTTGAAATGTGTTGTCAGAACTTTGAGAAACATTCTTTTGGCAAACAATTTTCCTTTTCGGTGCTTTGTTACATTAGGACCCGCGCTAATGTTGTAACGCTTATAAAACCTTACATACATTTTTTATTTTGAGAGAATTTTTTTTTTAACTAATGAGTCACCACTTATCAAGGATAAAGGTTAACGAGATGGATAGATTGTCAGTTGAATGATGAAGAATATTATGAAAGGATTTTTTTTTTTTTTTTACAAAGGAGTCATCGCTTATCAAGGCCCGAGGGCCACTAGAAGATAAGGGTTGATGAGTGTCAAGTGGACGGTGAGATAACACCGTGATGATTGGTAGTGATATTCAAGAGAACGGCTCAACAAGAATTTGTTTACATTGAACTTGAAAACGACCATGCTGTAGTCAGTTGGAAAGCAGCCCCACGGTATTGTGTTCCACAGAATGGATAGTTTCTAGGAAAGAAGCTTTGCTCATGGAAGTTTCGTTTTGTTATAGGCAGAGAGAGAGAGAAGGGGAATTATTGACAGTGGTTGTAGGTAGACGAGTTTTTGTTGCGAATGTTTTACAGGGGGTTGGGGGCATAGATTGAAGCTCAGCCGAGCACGTGCCATGAAAATAACGATAGAGTAGAGAAAGACTAGCAAGGTCTCTATTGTGGGAAAAGGGGTAGTAGGGAGGAGAAAAGGACATCGCCCACTAGATTTCGAAGTCGGGTTTGTACCCTGTCAAGGCAGGAAAGGGATTGAAAATAATGAATCATTTTTATAAAAAGAAAATATCTATTGTTTAAAAAAATATTTAAATGGTTACAATTTTAAATAAATAAAGACAGAAAGATACATATTCGTTTCATTGAAAGAATATTTAGTGCTTTGAACACAAAAACGCTTTAAAATACGTTGAAACACAAAAAAGCTTATTCAGGTAGGTAGAAGAGTAACTTATCTTGCCTTTGGTAACATTTATTAAAATCAAAACTGCGGTAGCATAAAACAAAAAAGAATGAGCGAAACAAAAATGAAAGTAAAAAAAAAAATTCCCGGGCAGATGCAGATGCAGCTGGTTCAGATTAAAACCGATCTCAATAATGACTTCAGTTTTAATATATCTACTTATATAAAGTTAGGTATGTTTATATATTTGTATGTATAACATTCACTCCTAAACTAATTAACCAATCATTATGAATTTTGGAACACAGCTGTCAGGCGTCCAAAGGTGGGCTATATTTAGTTTAAGGCAAAGGTGATGGGCGCTTTCCATGAAAGTTCAGATACCTCCGATTTTTGTGTATTTTTAACAATAGATATTAGACATCAATGAATAAATATGCCCCAAATTTCAGTTTCTGTAGAGTATCTCAAAGGATGTTTTTTTTTGGGGGGGGGGGGGGCATAATATGGGCACAATCTCATATTTGAAATTTCAAATATATCGGATTTGCATTAAATTTTATCCATAGTCATTAGACCCCAATTAAGCAAGATTCCCTGAATTTCAATTTCTTCTTAAGATCCCTTACACCTACACTTGAGCCTAAAATTTAAGACATTTTCTTGAATCATAATCATGTAACGTATTTTGATCACAACTGGAATAAGAATTCTAGACATAAGGTTTAGTATCATGATATCTCGATTTTAATCTTGGTAAGGGGACATAAGTAGTGCTAAACTGTTTTGTTCGTGGAGAAAGGCGGCGGGGGGGGGGGGGACTAATTTTACCCATCCTGGGACGGGTGTTATTCACGTTATAAAAATAAATTTCTAAACGGGGTCATTATGAAGACACTAAGTCCCATGTTCCAGCGATCGTGTCTATGTAGACAATACTAACATGAATATTTACACCGGAGACAAAGGCATTAATAACAGAAGGATAAACAACAACTCCGAATCAATACACTATACAAACAAAGGAACGAAATGCCTTTACGATATACAAATAGAAAAAAATGAAAGTGTACCCACACATACACGGACCTCTATATATAGATATATCCTAATTCTATCGCAAGCCATATGCGAGTATCGATTCTGCCGAGCGGTTCACACAGATACGTACCATAGTAATGTTCACTGAAAATAACAGACTTGTCGGCAATATTGATCGCTCAAAGAGATATAATAGTTTGATAGTAGGTAGACTTGTCATGGCCGACAAGCAACTAATGCAGAACGGCAAAACTATTAAACCATTTCAAGGGGAAAGAACACAGAAAGAAGGGGTTTGAATTTACGCTACTCATCGACAGAATGGTTCCACATTTTACAAGACAAAAACATCAACGTTTGATCCTATGTCAATTTTATATTAGACTGGAACAATACCCGTCCCAGGATGGGTAAAATTAATCCCCCCCCCCCCCGCAAACACAACAGTTTTGCAACACTTTTATGTCTCCTTACGAAGATTAAAATCAATATATAATGATACGAAACCTCATGTCTAGAATCCTTATTCCAATTTTAATCAAAATTCATTACATGAGCGATATATATATATATATATATATATATATATATATATATATATATATATATATATATGAATATAATTATCCATGGACAAGTGTTATTTTTTTTTAAATCAAATATTTGTTCCCAAAATTCATAATGATCATTGAATTAGTTTAAGAGTTAATTCTGTACATACAAATATATAAACATATACACACACCTAACTTTATATATAGACATGTAAATTCAACCATTCTTTAATTAGTTCCCCCAAACACAATAGTTTTTATGTCTCCTTACAGAGATTAAAATCAAGTTATAATGTTACTAAAGCTTATGTCTAGAATCCTTATCTTGATCAAAATCCATTACAAGATTTTGATTCTAAAATTTAAGGTTTAAGCTGAAGGGTTTGAAGAAGAAATTAAAATTCAGGAAATCTCGTTTAATTCGTGTCTAATAAATAGGGATGAAATTTAATGCAAATCGGAAATATTTGAATTTTCGAATCGGAGGTTGTGTCCATATTATGCCCTGTAAAACCAATTTGCATGAAACCATATTAAACTAAATATAGCTCACATTACCTACTCTTACACCTAGCAGCTGTGTTTCAAAATTCATAATGATCATTTAATTAGTTTAGGAGTGAATCCTGCACATACAAATATATAAACATATACACATACCTTAACTTTATATATAGAGATATAAGAAATAAGTTTGTGTTCATCTTGTTCTGTACGTCGTACACTGCAACCTTATAATTCGCACATGAAGAATATAGACATTATATAAAGCAGGGGTTCCCAACACTATTTTGCTTGTGGACCCCACCCCACCTGATAGTTATTGTATCATCTGTGGACCCCATATATACATATATATTTTTTTTTATCAAATATTTGTTTCTAGGTTAATAAAATACAATTTCGTTATATTCATAACAAAAAATCTAAATACAAATCTTGAAAATTTCAATAAACACGAGTACATCTCCTAGTAAAGAAAACAAAATAAATAGAAACTTTTTTACGAGCCTCTTAAAGCTTCTGTGGATTCTGGTTGGGAATCCCAACCCTTGTAGTCTGACATTATTCTATTTAAAAAAAATTTCTTTTAAACTCATTCACCCCAAACCAGGTATATTGCCACTGGGATCTAAGGGGCTACTGTGATTAGGAGCCAGATTAATAAGGGGCATCCTAAGTAGGGAGTTGTGCAACAAGATGTTTGTTCACATTACATTTAAACTTCTGCATGTTGGTACAGTCAGTCAGGGAAACAGGGACAAGGGAGAAAATTCCAAAGGCAAGCAATCCGAGTAAAGAATTAGAGTAGAAAGTTTTCCGGCATCTGGGGATCTCTGCAGTGAAGGGGTGAAATTTTGCTACGAGTCGGGTTGGTTGGGGGTATTTACGTTGAGGGGGTACAAGTGCAGTAAGTTTGTCAGAACAGATTCGATAGAAATAAAACAAGCACAGGGATGCAGTAGTGCAGCGATGGGACAGGGGCTGGAGCTTGGCAGACAGTAAGGGAGAGGCTTTTTTTGCACCCTGTCTAAAAGGGAGAGACTCGTGACTGATGCATCAGCCCAGATGTGGCAACAATACTCCATCCATTGGTGAATGGTGGCTTTGTAAAGATATAGGATACTGGCAGGTGTAAGAAGTTCTTTTAATCCGGTAGAGGGAGAACATCTTCTTTGCAGCAGACTTGTCAGTATCGTCTACGTATTTATTCCAATTCATGTTGCCTGTGAATGTTAGGCTGGGGAGTTTGAATGCTGCACTCTTGGGAAGGATGTTATCGGCCACGGCAATCGGTGGTTGGAAAGGTTTCTTTTAATTGTTAAGAGAAAGGAGTCTTGATAGCATGTAACCATCCATTTTGGGCCCAATTCTTGTACAGATTGGAGGTCATTTTCTAAGGATTCAGCCATTACCTTGGATACATGTATGTTCACTTTGCATACATGTCGAGAATAGCGATCTTCCATCGCTAGTTGTATGGCTCTATCGTCATTGTAAGTGTTGATATCCATGCTGTCAACATTTTTAATATATTTTTTTCTTCTCAACATTTTGTCTTGTGTTTGTAGATTAAGAATCTGTTGTCTTGTTCAAGGTCTTTATAAATACTTCGATTACCCTATTCTCTGGGAGGTGGCTGTGCTGAAGTGGATACCGACATGGACTGACGACCTGGGTGTGCTAAGACCGAATCCTGTTAGTTCCATAGCACCACCTTCACTGTGGATATTGGTAACCTTCACGTGGTCCTTTCTGTAGGTACCTGATTCTAGAAAGAATCGGTGAAACCCAACGTTAACAACAGAATAGAGCCAATCAAAATGCCAAACCATGCCGATTCACACAAATTTACACTTTTTACCCTATTTTATGCTGATCAAAAACTTCTCTGGAAAATTCTGCAAATTCTGTTGCTTAAAATGGTAGGTTATATATTTTTTTGTTTTGGTTTCGAGATATTGAGAACATTTCCTTTAGCTCTCATTTCTTTAAATGGTGACTAAAAGAAATGCCACCCACCCACATCCAATCCAACAATATTTCATACAAATAAACAAAGAAATCGATGGCATAACTTCGAAATTATCTTCTACGTTGAAATATGTTCGAAACCACTCAAACAAACATTTAAACAAATATTGATCAACATTCGTTGTTATAACCTCTAACACGTACAATGTATGTGATAGTGCCCTGTTATTATTACATACGAGATAGACAAACATTATTCATGTGATGGGATCACATGTAATATAAGCCTGGGTCTGGTGTTGCTACTACAGCAATAAAACGATTAAAGTTTCTAGGGAATATCAAATTCAAAAGCGGTCCCCAGTCACATGTATAGTCCGGTGAGATGAGATGACGTTAGGTTTTTGCAGTTCTTGCAGAGAGGTGTTGACGTCCTACATACAGCGCCTGGTATTCTGAAATGGTCACCCATCTGGTATTAGCCAGGCTCAGTGCTGCTTAACTTCGGTGATCTAACGAGATTATGTCGTATGTATGCCAAGTGTATAAAGGTTTATACACACAACAGACAACTAAAACTGGTAAATTAAGACACTAAGAGGCTCTCCTGTAAGAATAGAATTTTGGGGTTGGTTTATTATGTATGTTATTATCCAAAAGTTTAAATCACACGGAAATCTATCGAGAATGAAAGGTCCGTTATATTGGGTGACCTAAGTTAAATGCCACCCATATATGAAACCATCAATAAAATTCGCAATGGCCTTTTGGCTAAGATGAAAGTGTAGTATCTGTTCCGATGGATACTGCACCCTATAGACTGGTATTGTCTTGGCCTTCGGGATTTACGCTGGTCTATGGGACAATCCTGTGCAGTTCTAGGAGGTCCACCCTCCCAGGCTTTGCCTCCCCTCTTTGGGGAGGAGTAAGTTTATTGCTTACTGCCTGAGGCGCCCCTACCGGGGAATGCCGACGGGGCTGCCCAGGCAATTTTTTAAATGGCCAGAGTGCTCATCTCTCGGGTGCTGGCTTTTCTAATCCCACTTTCCCGACCTTGTGTCACATCTTACCTGGGGGGGGGGGGGTAGATAAATTAGATGAACTTCACTATGTCTGACTTACCCACCAAGTTTCAGTCATAAATGTTCAACAGTCTTTGTTTTATCGGCGTTCAATGATATGCTCCAAATGTACATGTCTGCATCGCAAGCACATCTGTATACGATTGAGTTGGGCCGTGATGGCTACCGTCTTTAGTTAAAAAAATAGTCTGTAGATTGCTTCAATAGACATTATCTTTGAGATACCTCCAGAGATGAAAAAAAAATTGAAGGGTTGAAGTCCGGTAAGTGTGAAGTCAATTCGGGATCACACCTCGTACTGATCAGATGATCACTAAAGTATCTCTGCATATCAATGAACAGCAATAAAACAAAGACTGTTGGACATTCATGACAGAAATTTGGTGGACAAGTCAGGCATAGACTGAAGCTTATTTATACCAAATATGTTTGGATTGCAGAAAAGTTTGTGAATTTTATTAACGATTCCATGGGTAGCTATGTTTGTTGGGGTTTTTTTCGGGGGGGGGAGGGGGTACCCTATACTGTTTACTTCTTCCACTACTGGATATTTCAATCTTTGATCTACCATAACTAAATTTTAGTGTCTGTCTGGATCAGTGATTTTCAAACGTGGTGTGCATGATATCGTATCTCTATGCATATAGTCTTATCTTACAGAAAAAGGGCCATTTGTTAATATGGTGGGAATAATATAAGGTTTAAAGTTGTTGTTTTTTATTTAAATCGATTTACTATTAGAAGATAAATCAAGCTTGATCTCTAATATGCTATGAATCATATTAAGAACATTCAATGTGTTAGCTGTTGAAATGAAGCTTATATGAACAGTTATAAATGCATTTCCGTGTCATTTTTACACGCATTTTTGAGGGCGGGCAGGTTAGGGTTAGAGCAATCAATTCTAGAGATGAAAGATGAGAATAAAAAATTGTAAAGATACAATATTTATTAAAACATCAGAAGTTCAAAACAAGGAGTTTCATATCCTTAATCCATGGATTTTCAATGAAACTCCTTGCTTTGAACTTCTGATGTTTTAATAAATATTGTATCGTTACAATTTTTTATTCTCATCTTCCATCTCTAGAATATATATATATATATATATATATATATATGAAGAAAAAGTTTCAATATGATCTGACCAAATGTAGCGATGAATGGAAAAAGTAGATACACTATAATCAAGTGAACTCTTTTAATAAAAACAAAATAATAAAAATCTCATCATAAGAGTTAATTTCATTGCATTGTATTGGTTTATCCACTTTTTCCATGCATTTCTCTCTTTCTATGTTTAGGCTGGTTTGATCTAATAAGTATTGCTGCTGCTATGATTAATTTTCATTTACCACCAGACGACATTCCATTAGTAATTTTTTTTTTTTAAATTGTTTGAAGCTTACATTTTTAGTTATTCACTGTGTAAATTGTTTTTTTGGACCAATAGCAAAAAAAAAAAAAATCCCAGCAATTTTTATAATTTCTAACAAACTTTGAACGATCATAACTCGGTGGTTAATTAAGCGACCAAAATCAATTTGGTATCATTGTTTATGTTTTGCAAAAATCTATGTGTCCACATTAAAAGTCTTTAGATATCAGGAAACTATAATTTTGGTTTGGGATACCTATTTTAAGAAGAGAATTTTAGGAGAGTAGAAAGTGGACCCTAGGTTTACTTTCGGCAGCCTCGTAACTCTCGCTTCCCTTATTTTGTCCTTTAGTCCTCACATTCCATGAGCGATGTTTCTGACAAAGGGGGAAGTATTGCTGTTTTGTGGGTCAGAATCTAGCACTTATTAGCTAGTTTTTTTTTACCTTGAAGTAGTATTTTTTTTTTTAGCTCCTTATATTAAGTGGCTTCATGCCTTGTCTGGAGCGATTTCCATAAAAAAAAAAAAAAGAAACCAATATTTTCCACAGAGTCGTCATTTGATTTCCACTCTTCCGACGTGTCTGAGGTAATGTCTGATTTTAGACATTTTCTTCTGCAATTAGCTTGGAGTAATAATCTTGTTCCCTATATATATATATATAATTATTATTATTAACCCAAAAATGAACCACTGTAGTGTAGGTTTTTTCAAGACACTTTAATCCAAGGATTTTTTACTCTTTGTGAATTTTTCTGATGATTTTGTAGTGTTGCAGAGACGATATTGACATAAAAATGTTGTTTGGCACAAGACAAATGAAACGGACCGTAAAAATATATCTCACAAAAATGTCATGTTTTTTTGGAAATGTGAAAAAATAAAAATAATAAAATAAAACCATGGTTATTGGAATATAATATGAACTGTTTTATATATATATATATATATATATATATATATATATATGTAAATTATTCTGGCAATTATAATAATTTCTTCTTTCAGGTGTATTTTATTTACCTCCTCTCCAAAAGGTTAGACACAAGGTTGTTTTCAAAAAGCCAACACACTAGGATTAGCGCGCTCTGGCCTACAAAAAATTGCCTTAGCTGCCCCGTTGGCATTCCCCGGTTGGGGCGCCTCAGGTAAAGCCTGCGAGGGTGGACCTCCTGAGACTGAACATCAACATATCTCAGTCCGACAGAGCAGGGCCAGAAGAAACCACAATGGTCCACCCTCTGTCGGACTGATTGTTGGGGACGTATCCTCGAGTTGATACGCACACGCCTACTCAACTTGTGCTAGGTGTACGGTATGGTTCAATCTTTGGATCTTTCTCTGCTTTTAACCAATCATTGTTGATGAAATGAAATATCAGTTTTCTGAGTGTTGTGTTCTCCGTTGTCTCTTCTCTGATTCTGTCTACTTCTGTGTAGTCTCGACTTTATTCTGGCATTGTGTGTCACTGTGTGCAGTTTCGTGGATCAAATTCATTTCAACCTCGTTCGTATTTTAATTCGAAATCAAAGTAATCCATATCTGGTGGTAATTTGGCTGCTGATTTACTACGGGTTTATTCGCTCTAATTATTGCGCATATTAATGTGTCTATTCGGTAGTTTCCAAGTCTAATGCCCATTTTAAAGTTAACGTGTATTTCCGTTTGACTATATCACTTTTTTTATTTACTTTAGCAGCCTCGTAACTCTCGCTTTCCCCTATTTTGTCCTTTAGTACTTACATTCCATGAGCGATGTTTCTGACAAAAGGGGAAGAATTGCTGTTTTCTGGGTCGGAATCTATCCATCTAACACTTACTGTTGGCTAGTTTCTGAAAAGGGGGAATTGCTGTTTTTTGATTGACTGTTGCTTTGAGTAGGTGATATGTGGACATTTTCAATCCTCTCATAGTACTCTGTGACAAGTATCCGCCGGCCCCATGCGAGTCAGGAAGACTCCGATAGTGTACTAGTATGCATTTAGTGAAAATGCTATACTGAGAGAGAGCCCTACGAAATGGAGCGAGGGTATGAAACTAGTGTGAATTTTGCTTAAAATTGGATATATCAGTGCAGCAAAACAAGGCGCCTATGAGTCTGCAAAAACCTTGTAAACCTTCATGTTCAATTTCGTAGAAGGGCCCAAGGAGATTGACCAGCTGTTGAGAACAACAAATGAATTTTTGTTGTTTCGTTTAGTTTTGTTATCATTTTTCGATAAGTCTAAAGACAAACCCTCTCCGATAAACAGAGTTAGAAGGATTTAATTAGTTGTGACCAGACAAAGAGAAATAAGATTGTCTTAACGCGTCGTGGGCAAGCTATGGTGAGGGAGAGAAAGGATGGGACAAGAGAGAGAGATACCGGCCACGAGATTGTCAATAAAAGAGGTTGAGCTTTCGTGCACGTCCGTCAGTCAGTAGAGTAGAGGAAGAGAGAGCTGGACGAAATTCGCAAACAGGCACGGACAAGAGAGATTCTGCTCCCCAACCATCGCCTCACTCATCATAAAAAAGGAACGCATGCCTGTCCGACTTATAGAAATTTTTTTCACGGCCAACAGCCACATTGTCGCTCACACAGAGAAAGAGTAAGGAATCGTTTTTTGTCGAACAAGGAAGTGGAATTTAGACTCTTCCTATTTTTGTTTTACTTTTCTTCCAGAGAAAACACAGAGAACTGAACGGACTTATTTTGTATCCAACCAAGTGTAAATTAATATCGTAATTTCTTGGTTGAATAATTATTTTCCTAAGGAAAACGCAAAAACCCAGACCGAGTTCAATGCCATTATTCATTTTTTTTATTCTGCTTGAATGTCCCTTCCTCCTGCAGAGATAACCGGTTACTGTCCGCCCTATGATTGCTCGCTGTTATAAACAGTCACGACGTGGAAAGTGTGTTAGTAACTAGACAAGAACCTTCAACATCGGCAGCTTCATCCAGACAACAAATTCAACAGATCAACACCAGTGACCAATCGATCTCAGGGAAGGCCAGACCAGTGACGTCATGACATCGTCCCGACCAGCATAGAAGGCTGGGGGTACATTCATTATCATTCAACTGTCAATCTATCCATCTTGTTAACCCCAATCCTCGAGTGGCTTTTAGCTTTGATAAGTGATGACTCATGAGTAAAAAATAAGTCAGATCTATGTCTCTTATGCTTCAACTGGTTGTTGCCATCTGAGTCCTTTCTAAAATAAGGCGACACTCAGTTCTTCATGGAAAAACTAACTTTGTTGAAGCCGTCGTTCAAAGAGACTATAGAATTTGATACTTAAGACTCAACTGTATGACCAGTTGAGCAGCAAGATAAGTAAAGACTCAAGTAACGAAAAAGCCAGTTTATATGGAAGCTGGACTGCTCCACTATGCCAAGTTGGGCAAGTCCATTATATGAATTCTGATTGGCTGCTCGTCTGAGAGTGAATAATTCTATATATAAATACTGCTTGATTCAAGCAATATTTGCCTACAGGACATTGGGAGCCGGTAAGTGTTAATTTGATTCTATAGAGACAACGCCTGGTGTACTGCGGGGGTCAATGTTCTGTTGACGTTCATCCCTTGTGCTAATAGTTCTTGTGTGGAAAATTTCATTACATCTGGCTAAAATAAGGAAATTCCAATTTTACAGAATTAACCGGAAATTCCAATTTTACAGAATTAACTAGAAATTCCCTTAAGACTTGTAATATTATTAAGTCTAATCTATTATTATACTAAAGCTGCGTTAATCAAAGTTTTTTTTCTATATATTTTAATCACACAAAATACATGTTAAAATATTCTTTGGTTTTAGGATTGAGTTATGTTTGAAAAAAAAAATCCATTTTAATTGTTTTAATTCGTCGTAATTTGCAATTTACTCACAAAGTCACCTATTTCTTACTGATTTTCTGTCTGTTACTCTCACCCTCACTCATTCTATGTTGTTTAATCCCCCCCACCCGGCTCTAATTTTATACAGTATCTATCACTCATTTTCGTCACTCTATCGCTCTCTGTTTATGGCAAAAGTAATAGAACAAACTATGAAACAGAACATTGGAATAGTCCATTATAAACAAAAGAGAATATCACAACAGGTATTAATACTATTTAATTCATGGCTATAGGAGAAAAATAAGCTATTAGAGTAAAATATCTGCCAGCATTTAGGAACCTCTACAGTGAAGGGGGTGTGATTTTACTGCTAGTCGGGTGGGTCGGGGTATTTATGTTGAGGTTGAGGTTGAGGGGGTGCAAGTGCAGTAAATTCATTGGAGCACATTTCGTGGAAGTACTTGTACAGCAAGCACATGGATGCAACATTGCAAAAGATCGGAATAGTCCACGATAACCGATAGAGAATATCACCACAAGTGTATTAATACTATTTAATGCATAGCTAAGGAGAACGAGAGAAAGAGGGGGGGGGGGGATAAACAGATGTACACACATCTCAATTGAGAGTAAGTGGGGACGACTTAGAATGACCTCAAGCAATGGCACATCGAAACCAACATAAATGATAAAGTTTCATAGCTGAAGTCACTTTGTGCCGCCATGGTCAACCTGCCACCCACATCTGATGTGGAAGAAACACGTTAAAGGAAAAAAAACAAAGACTAATGTTTTTATTGTCTTTATTTATTTTTTTTAACATACTTTTTCAATGGGTTACCCAATATGTCATTTTTTTAAAAAAAGAATATCAAAATAAAGAATGACTAACTATGAAGTTCATATAAGTTTGTTTAAGTTTTCTCAATGGGCAAAAAGTGTAAAACGCGTTTTCCTTTATTTTATTAATTTTTTTCATTTGTGTCTGAAGACACTCGTTTCAATCCAGCAAAATAAATCCTTTTACATCTTTGAATTTTCTCATCCATTTCTTTTGTCTCTTTATATATATATATATATATATATATATATATATATATATATAAATATAAAATAGTAACTCTGTGTGTGTATGTGTCCGCCTGATCTTTGTGTCTTATGTTCACCCAAACCGCTGGACAAAATCGCTTGAAAATTGGCATGTGGACTACTGACCTCTCAGTGCAGGTCATAGGCTATATAAGAAATATATCACTTCAACACTGGGGGTCCCCACTGAAAACTGTTTTCCCTTAGATTCAAATAAAATTTAAACCATAGGTAAATGACCAAAAATGATGTCTATTATCAAAATTTCAGCAAATTTTTATAATATTAAGATGGTCCCCGGGAGCACAACCCCTCCACTGAAAACTGTTTTCCCTTTGATTCAAATGATTATATATATATATATATATATATATATATATATAAGAGCACCTCTCTGTTTGTGCATATCTGTCCCTAAAAACGAAGACATACGAGAAAGCGTACTTTCAATAAAATTGTATTCAAATGCACAAATTGCATGTGAAAATAATGCAAGTATTTTTGCGTCTCTGGCTGCCCCTTAAAGAAGCTAATGACAATTTTCAAACATGTTACACAATGAAATTAATCTATTTATTAGCGTTAGCTTAAGAGTATTAACATATATCTGAATAGCTCGGTGATGACGATATCTAGCTGACAGCATCAAGGTTGCTGTTAAAGTAAACTCTCCCTACCATGATGTTGCATATGATGCTATCCCACACTCTAACCTGGGCAACACCGGGTAGCTCTGCTAGTCTTATAGATATTACTAATATAAACTATTTGAACAAAACAAAACAATATGGCCGTCAACCAGGAGAGTTCATCTATGAAGCAATTGCTGCAGCTCCCCTACAGGTTTTGAAAAAGCGACGTGGTGGGCAACAAAAACCCTCGCTGATGACGGTTAAAGCTGACCTGGAACCCAACCTGAGTCCCTGTACATGGAGTTCACCGTTGGAACAGCGAGTGTCTTGAATTCAAATCGTCAGGCTTTATTGGTCTTCATAAGGGACGCAGTGGCGAGGATGGATGAAGCCGGCTCAACCTGCTCTGGATGAATGCTGTTTCAAGAACGAATAAGATAACTAAATCTTTTCTTTCTTTTTTTTATGGAAATCGCTCCAGACAAGGCATGAAGCCACTTGATGTAAGGAGCTTGCTTGTCACCGTGCACACTTCATCTGTACATGAATCTTCTAGATGGTGGGACGGAAATGTGACTAATTTAAATAAAGGATAAATGACTAAAGAAGTGGTGAGAGGAATAGTGTTACACCGGCCGTTCTTACACAGGAGAAACTACACCGGTTGTCACTATAAATAGTGCGAGTCACCAGAGACACAGAGAAGACAAAGCACAGACTTGTAACTGTCTAGCCAAGTGCTAGTCACTTTCTTACTTTGTTAATACACTTGTTAAACCAACCCTCGACTTGACTTCCTTTATTTATTATTTACTGTTGGACAACTTCACAACAAATAGAATGATGTAAATAATTAAGAGAGAGAGAGGGAGAAGAGAGAGAAGGAACGAAGGGAAGAGAGGGGAACTATTATGACATCACAAGGAAGTTTCATAAATGTTTGGAAATTCCAAAAGGTTTTCATAAATATTTAATAATATGTATAACAAGCACTGAATAATTTAACTAAAGGATGAATGATAAAAGAAGTTGTGAGAGGAATGGAATGATGCAAATAGAGAGAGAGAGAGGGGGAGAGAGAGAGAGGGAAGGGAAGAGAAGGAATGAAAGGGAGAGAGAGAGGGAAGGGAAGAGAAGGAATGAAAGGAAGAGAGGGGGAAAGAGAGGGAGAAGAGAGAGGGGAAAGAGAGGGGGAAGAGAGAGAGGGAACTATTATGACATAACAAAAGAGTTTCATGAATTTTGGGAAATTAAAAAAGAGTGTCATAAATATTTAGTAATATATATAACAAATACTGAATGAACGGGTCACATGTTGTCTCGTAATGTGCTAAATTGTAAACATGCCGATAAACCACTTTAAGAACCAAATTTTGAATAGTTTAATTCTTACATGATTAAAGTTGTGCCATCAACATCTACGAATCCCCAAATCCAAAAACTCCATTTAAACAAAACAACAATAAACAATGGCCACTACTTTAAAGCATGGAATATTTATTTAAGCCGATAATCTTTTCTCGCAAAATATCCACGTCAAGCTACAAAATCACCAAAAATAAAAATAAAAGTTCATTTTGTGGTTTTATTTAGAAAATCTGATGAACAGTTGATTAGGTAAACATGTGAAGTTAAATTGGCTGAGCTGAACTGCTGTTCCGGCCAGATGTTACTTAAATCTGAATTCACTCACTTTTCTTGACCTACTTTTTACTTCTTATGAATCTGATTTTATAAACTTCTTTTAAGGATACATAAATCTATGACTAATGGAGATTTGGTATCTGCCTGTCTGAAGCTGAAATTATATTATTACTATCTTTTTTTAATGCTCAAATCAGCCAAAGGTGAGTAATGTAGTATCTGCTCTGTTCTTATCATACCATCCTCCCAGGTATTACCTCCTTTTTGGGGGGAGAGGGGGTAGTGTAGTATCTGTTCCGTTCTTATACAATCTTCGCAGGTATTACCTCCTTTGGGGGAGGGGGAGAGAGGGTAGTGTAGTATCTGTTCTGTTCTTATACAATCTTCCCAGGTATTACCTCCTTGGGGGGGGGGAGAGGGTAGTGTAGTATCTGTTCCGTTCTTATACAATCTTCCCAGGTATTACCTCCTTGGGGGGGGGAGAGGGTAGTGTAGTATCTGTTCCGTTCTTATACAATCTTCCCAGGTATTACCTCCTTGGGGGGGGAGAGGGTAGTGTAGTATCTGTTCTGTTCTTATACCATCTTCCCAGGTATTACCTCCTTTTGGGGGGGGGAGGGGGTAGTGTAGTATCTGTTCTGTTCTTATGATACCATCCTCCCAGGTATTACCTCCTTTTTGGGGGAGAGGGGGTAGTGTAGTATCTGTTTAGTTCTTATGATACCCTCCTCCCATGTATTACCTCCTTTTTTTTTTTTTTTTTTTTTTTTTTACATGGTTCACCCCAAACAAGGCATGACGCCACTGTAAACGTAAGGGGCTACTGAGAAAAAGGAAAAGGGGGGAAGGATTGGTGGTTCAGCTTAAATTGGGATCTGAGCAGCGAGATGTCTGTTTACATTAGTTTTAAATTTCTGCATGTCAGTACTGTCGGGGAAACAGGGGGCAGGGAGGGAGTTCCAGAGGCCAGCAGCACGAGGAAACGAGGTATTTGAGTAGAATGCTCTCCGGCATCTGGGGACCTTGGGGGGTGGGGTGGAAGAGTAGTGTTGTATCTGTCCAGGAGATCATCCTCCCAGGCATTACCTCCTCCATTTATGTGTGTGTGTGTGTGTGGGGGGGGTATCTGTTCTGTGGCCATGATACCAACTTCCCAGTGATTACCTTATTTTTTTAAGTGGGGGAGGGTAGTGTAATATCTGTTTTGTTGTCATGATGCAATCTTCCCAGTCATTACCTCCTCCTGAATATATGTTCGTTCGTTATATATACTAGCAGTGATAATAATAATGACAGTTAATAAAACATAAAAATAGATTATTTTTAGGGAGTCAATGTTGACTGAAATGTTCATGAAATGTGAACAAGAATGTATTTTTAACAAAAGGTTTACTTCTTCTTTGACAAAAAATGTTAGTTTTCAATTTCTTATGTCTAAAGTAAAGAAACGTGTTTTTCTCTTCAAACTTTGCCTTTGTGACTTGAGCAAAGACATGTTCAAATGTATCAATTTTCCAGGTGGATTTAGTTTTCTGTTCAAATTCAATATAAAATGTTTTCCCAACTTCATTCTTCAACCGATAGTCGCAACGCTAGGCACTGCGGGTTGGCGACGCTATTTGCCCAGAGCTAGGTGTCAACATACAGCACCTAGTATTCCCAAATGGTCACCCATCTGGTACTGGCCAGTCTCAACGTTGCTTAATTTTGGTGATCTAACGGGAACCGGTGTGTCAATGTGGTTATGCCATATATATATATATATATATATATATATACATACATACATACATACATCCTGTCACACAAAAATTAGCAAGTACAAAACTGCCCAACAAATAAGGAAAGTCAAACCTCCCTCCCTTCCACCGCCTTCACTCTATTTCCATAAGACGTTTTCTTTTAATTTTCCTTTCTATACAGATTTATACGTTTTTTCTTTCCTTTTTTTTCTTTTTTATATCTTTTTTATTATTTTCGGCAAACTTTTTTGATGTCTTTAACATCTGTGTTTTAATGTATAGCCGCTAATTCAAATTCATTGCTCTCATATATTACATATATGTATAATACAAAAATATACTTATGGCAAGTAAGCTACACAGAAACAATTATTTTTCATTCTCGGGGGAAATCATCAGGCTACTTGCTCTACTAATTGAGCACTGTTGAAGTAAATACTGAAAATACATATATATTATACAAGTGTAAATCCTCTGTACAAAAAAATTATGTTCTGCTAGTGTTCGCACTAATATTCATGTAAAATATTTTTTTTTTTTTAAACTTTCCAGTTTGAGACGTTTTTTGTTTTTTTAAAAAAAAATTTTTATTTAACTTCACCGATTGAGATGTTATTTAATATTAATATTAGTGTGAACATTGGCGAAGCATAAAATTTTTTTTTTTTCGTCATTTTTGGACAGAGGGTGTTCACTAGTGTTTGAAGAGTCTCTGATCAAATCAACTGCGGAATACATGACAACAGATGTAAACATTCGTCTACATTCAAGTCTCTAATCACTTGACCGTCATCAGAAACCCAATTTCTCTATCTGCATTAGTCAAGAAAATCCCATCAGAAGAATTGAGACTAACAACCTTGGCAACTTTAGAAAGACGATACGGTTACTATGGAAAAGAAAACTAAACTGAGGAACCTTGTTGGACAACCGGATCAGATGACTAGCACGACACACCCTGGGATAGGTTTTGCTGTTTTCCAGTTGTGTTCAGCGATCGCAACTGATACAGTTAACCACCTAAAATAAAGCAAATCAAATCTCTCATTTGTTGAAGGGTATTGTAGGTTACTTAGTTATAACAATAAGAGATGCAGCAATTGTCTGCACCTGTCCGCCATTACCAGGGATAAAAACAGACCTAATTTGTGCAACTTAAAAAAAAATTAAAGCTTATGACATGCTAGCAGAAAAACCTGGTGTCACCCGGGATTGAATGAAAAACATTATAATCTCCTTCCCCCCCCCCCCCCCCCCCAAAGCTTATAACACCATATCTTTTTTATTCATTTTTTTTTTACATTTTACAAAATTCAATTTTTGGAATGGGGCTCAAGAATGTACTAATCATTGATTGGATCAGAGGAAGTGTAAGGAAAGTGGCATTAATATTAAAATAATTTTTGGTGTATTTATAATTTTTACCCCCCTCAAGGCACACCTGGCATTTGCTGGGATTAAATGAGGACCTCTAAGCACTCCTGTTCCAAGCCCTGAGCTCCATATTTCCATTTTTTAATTTCAATAATTTTCAAGTTATGAATAAAATCAAATCAAGTAAAATGTCATTTCTTTTTTTATGGATGGCCAGCACGAATGTATACCTCCACAATATTATAGTACTACTTTTGATCAAAATGAAATATACTTATCCAAGTACTCTGAGTAATGTAATCTTAGAATATGGGTTTGGTTGTTTTGTTTTACGGCATATCAACCCTTTTTCGCGTCATTTAATGCCGAAGCAGGTCATTTTGGTTAGTATTTATTCATAGTGTTTGGTTTGGTTGTTTTGTATAGGAAAAATGTTTTTTTGTTTTTTTTAGCTTTGCAGAACATGATTGAGTTTTGCGAAGGGAAAGAAAAAAAAATCAATAGCATCAATGTTTGGTGCATTTTAAGTCAGGAAGCCGGTATTTTCAGACAACCTGATCTGGTAGCACCAGGACTTAGAATATGGAGTTTATATCCAAAACAGTAGAAGTTTTTGAACAGACAAGAACTACAGCTCTACAGACTGCGGACAATATTTGTTCGCAATTTTCAACTGCTAATTTTGTGCATATTTTAAAAAACTTTCAGTGTCAGTCTCGTCTTTATGAAAACAGTGACTTTATCTCCATTCTTCTTCTGCAGAATAATTGATCATAGACAATTTTGAACCTCCATATTTGTGGAAGAGACACAGAGTTCTCCTTGGAATCCGTGCCGCAAGGACAAATAACAAGATTACCGACTTCCTGAGTGTCAGCAGGAAGATGGTCGAAAAGATCAGAAAGGAATTCAAAGATTCAGGATTTGATTACGAGGCGAAATCCAAGAGAAAAATCATGATCAATTATCTGACTGCAAATCCCTCGATTTCTTTGTGTCCGGTGCGGTGGGGCGAGAAACCAACAGATCCAGCTGCTAAACGAAGGGCGAGTTAAGGTCAGGATCACCAGAGCCTTTGTGCGCCTCAGTCGAGAGACAGTGGCGAAGGACTGTGGTCAGTTCCAAAGCATCCTTGAAGCTGTTCTCAAAGACAACGGTGAGTTCATAGGAGGTGTAAGGAACAAGATATGAAGACAAACTGACCAAAACTGATCTTAAAAAAAAAAAAGAAACTACCGTTATTTTTTCCTAAACAGTAATCTAACAAACAAATATTATACACACCTTGTGTGTGTGTATATATATATATATCTATATAATACTAAAAATCTATTGTCTTGTATGTTTGCAATCAGTATTCAGCTTTCCGGTTTTCAACATCCGGTTGCGCATGCGTAAATAGCATCGTCTTCAATCTGTTATTCCAATTCCGTTATTCTCTATTATGATTAACGAACGCATGAAATTTTTCATTCTGGAAATTTTTATATCGCTTTTAATATAAACAATTTCATTTAATTTCATCAAATATTTTTTTTTGTTTTCTACACGGCTAAAAACATTCAACGGGATGACTTCGTAAAGTCTGTCGCAGTTTCAAAAAAACTCCTCCCTTTTAAAAAACAAAAACAAACAAACAAAAAAACAACACTCATTATTAATATCAGCCATACTAGAGGTCGGTGAACGAAACCACCTCCCACTTTCCCTCTCATAGATTTCACCACTCCTACTCCCTCTGTTTTCGTTACGTACGCGAGAAAGCTGAATCGGTAAATGCACACATTTCTATTACATTAAATAGTGTTTCCTTTTGTTGTTTTTTAAACAGCAAATACTTGAATGTTTTACACATATTACATCCAAAAAAAAAAAACAATTATAATAAACAGAACGACTCATAGAAATCTACCTATATTCTTTTTTCATTTTAATATACTTTCATAGAAATGCTTCTGTTATGTAAAAAAACCCTATTTTCTTTATGCCACAAGTGTCACGCTCATACATGAATTCTATAGCTAATATAACAAACTGACCCAACGGGTCACGGGTGGTCTAGTATATATATATAATTAACTTGTTACAAATATCCAGGGGGTATAAATCCAAAGGAAGTTGAAACCGGGTTTATGAGAGTGCTCAATGAAAATTTAGAGCAAAATATATTTTTTGTTGGTGATTTTATTATTCCATTAATTGCGACAAAATATATGCTGTTTCATTAGCGCCCACAATGAGCGCCAACTCTTCAAGCGACAATGGAATCAAAACCCTGATTCAATTGTCGCTTGTCGCTTGAAGAGTTGGCGCTCATTGCAGGCGCTAATGAAACAGCATATATTTTGTCGCAATTAATGGAATAATAAAATCACCAACAATATATATATATATATATATATATACCTTGTGTGTGTATATATATGATTATTTTTATTTATATGTTAAGCAATAATCCACGGATTAGGAAGTGCTCAACAGAAATGGAGCAGATAATAATAATCTAGGCAAGGTAAACATCCACAGAATAGGAATCCAAAGAATTTCAACCGGGCTTATAAAACGTGCTCAATATCATTATATATATTTTCTGTTGAGCGCTTTCTAAACCGTGGATTATTGCTTCGCATATAAATAAAAATAATCATATATATAAAAAGCTCTATTTGAAATTCTTTGGATTCCAATCCTTGCCTCATTATTATTATTATAATATATATATATATATATATATATAGTCTCGGAAGTTTCTCAACCATTAAAACTATATAAAAAAAAAAAAAAAAAAAAAAATTATAGTCCCAAGTCTTCCAGTGGAAAATCACTCATGTAAGTCAATTTATTTTTTACAGTTATTATATTAGTTTATTTCTAATACTATTTTAAGGGATCATCAGTTGTTTACCATGAAAAACTGTTTCGGGAATTTATATATATATATCTTTGTAAGTTTTTATTAGGAATATGTGTTTTCACTTTTATACTCCTTATAATATCAAAAAATTTCCAATTGCAAGCTCAATAAAGTTGTATTACAAGATTCAGAGCATATATATTATATTGATTCATTCCAATGATCATGCAGTAATCAACCTAAAGTCATAATTTTCATGAGATCCCACAATTTTATAAAAAGAATTATTTTATAATTCTCTCAACACTTCGTTGGATGTTTACTTACATCTTATATATAAAAAAAGAAACAATGTTTTCAATCTTACGTGTTTCTTGGAAGATAGGTACAAAGAATTACAGTTTAATAGCCATTCTTTCAATCTTCAGAGAATATAACAATGTGTATTGAAATTGTAGCAACCTCTTATAACGTCAAAAACCAGGAGAAAGAAACTGAAGGAAAAAGGGGAGGATATATATATATATATATATATATATATATACACACAGAGAAAATAATACTAAACAAATGTTAAGTTACATACTTTACAAGTTTAATAAAATATAGAAAAGTCCATTAAACCTAGTTTTTCAAAGAAACAAGTTCTCTCTTCATATTGAAAAAAAAACCCATTTAACTAGCAATACACATGAAAGATTTAAATGGTTTAAAATATCTTAATAATGGCATATATAGAAAGAGCTTGATGATTTAAGAAAGAATCTTTTTAAATTTTTTAAATCTGACTAAAAATAAGGAAGTTATGACTATTTTTGTGCCTCGCACAATTGGATATTTTCCCCTCTTTAAGACCATATGCGTTTCGTCACATTTTTTACACTAATTTTTCAGTAAAAATGTTATATCTTTATTAAAACACAAGATTAAGCAATTAAATTTGCCATATCAGTGTATTTTTTTTACAAGGAATCAGAATATGCCACTGAAAATCTCCAGAAATTTATAGTTTCCAAATAATCTGCAGTAAATGCACATAAATATGTTGCAATACCTTAAAAAAATACCATGTATCCAAGAGGTTAGAACTCAAAGTTGAATTGTAATACATTTTATGTACAAAAAACTGAAATCTAATACTAGGACTCTTTAAAAATGAATACATTGTAAGATTTCTTTAGTATTATTGTAGATTAACACCTTCCGCTAAATCACCCCCTTGCCTCCCCAAAATATGAGATTCTACTTTTTGTAGACAATTACATGTGAACACCCTGAAAAATTTGGCAGAAAGAAAGAAAAAAAAATTATTTTCGAATTTAGAGTGGGGATTAGTTTCACATATTAATTTAATGTAAAATAATCCCCATTTCATGGCCATTCTAGCGTTTTAGGACATTAACCATTCTTTTTCTATGGGAAATAAATCCTGTGCGTTTTTCTTTATGGAGGTCTTCTTTTTTTTTCTTTCTTTATTAGATGATTATGTGTGGTTTTAATGGGCTTTTTGTAGGATTGGAGGCTTGCCACTCAGACAGGGTTAGTGATAAGGTTAAGGAAGGGGTTTTGTTTTGGATAGAGGTTGCCATTTGGACTTACTGTTAGGTTTAAGGGAGTTTTTTTAGGGGGTGGCTTGTCACTCAGATTTAAGGTTAATGGTACGACACGTTCAAGATAAGGCATTTTTAGGAGGTGGGCTTGTCACTTGAACCTAGAGTTAGTGGTAGAGTAATTATTTATTTCATATCAAGTTTTCAGCTTGAAACATCTTTTTTAAATTGCACTGAAAGGCAAGAATGGCCGGGAAATGGGAGATCATTTTACATTAATCACTCTAAATTCTAAATTATTTTTTTGTTTTCCACTAAGACTTTTAGGGTGTTCACACGTAATCGCCTAAAAAAGTAGAATCTTATTTTAAAAATTTAATTGACAACTAGAAAGTCATTATTACTAGAAGTTCGAAAGTTGAGTGTATTTGAAAACCAGTATTGAAGTATTTTTTATAAAAGAACCACAAACAGCATTAACTTTTTTTAAGCACGAAAAGTATTTTTGTCTTTTTTTTTTCAAAAGAAGTTCGTAAATGAATTTGACAAAGCTAACTGTTTATAACTAGCTGCTGCTCATTGATTGCTAGATCAGCAATACTAGCAGCCATTGTTGACTTTCTCTGAAAAGAGGACTATATTTTTTCAGATAAAGTAATTGAAAATTACTACTACCGAAAGACAAAACCACATACAATTATAATTTTAATGCATAAAAAAGATAAAACATTGATTTATTTACTAGTTGGGGTACAAATTTTTTTTTTAGATGTGCGATACACGTCATGTTGAAATTTTTTTTTAATATTACAAAAAAAAATAATGGATCAGCAAGAACGCGTTTAGCTACAACAACTGTAAAAAAAAATGTCCTTTCTTCCTCTGTGTACCTAAAACTAAATGGAACTTCTATGAGCAAAGTGTGTTTCCAAGAACTATCCGTCTGTGGAACACGATACCACGTGTCTGCTTCTCAGCTGACTATAGCATGGTCGTTTTCAAGTCCAATGTTAACAAATTCGTGTTGAGCCGCCCTCTTAAATAATCTAATTTCTGGCCAATCTCAATTATTGTTACCAATCCTCGCGTTGTTGTTTCACTCTCCTTCTGATAAACTCATTAACCTTTGTCCTCGAGTGGCTTATGGGCCTTGATAAGTGATGACTCGCTAGTACATAAAGATTTTTTTTTTAATATATATATATATATATATATATATATATATATATATGTTGTGGACCTAGTTAAGGCCGAATGAATGACACAGGAACACATGGTTTAAATGAACAAAGGTATATATTATATAATAGAAAGAAAGATATTACAAGGAGATGTTGCTCTCAACCGCCATTGCCGGTTTGCCTGGGAAGAAGAGAACAAGTGTCACGTGCTTCCCGTATTTATAAGGTGGACGAGTCCATTAGTTCTCCGTAGGTAGGTACGGCACCATAATATACATGCAAATTATGTTATTCTTCCAGATATGGGCAGTCAAGCAGGACAAATTGTTTTTCTTACAGATGAAGAAAATATAGTTTGTCCGTAAATTCATGAAGATAAAGAAAGTTGTCGAAATCCAATTTAGCACCAGACACGCTCTCATTTGTTGAAAGGTGTGATAGGTTATGTTTGTTATGCAGAAACGATCTATAACTAGCCGTACCTACCCGGCATTTTCATCTTTTTTTTTTACTATGTTGTTTTTATTTTAAACCAAATCATTTTTTTTTTTAAATAGGGTTTTGAACTAATAAAATGTGTTGCACCGAAAAACAATATCAATGATGCTTGTAATGCCAAAAGGGTTTGAAAAATTCAACCTCAATTTAATTATTATTCAATTTTTTCAATTCAATTAATTTGGCAAAAAATAAAACAAGCCTGCTTCAGTTGCCATGTAGGGAAAGAGTGGTAGAAATTTACGCAAGAGGAGGATATAGTAATCCAGCACTTGTCCAAATTCACTATGAATTGCTGCGTTGTTGGTGCATTTATTACCTCTTGGGAGTCTATTCAAAGGTCCAGGGATCCTGATTGAGAAGGCAGCCCTCCTCCAGTTCAATCAAAACTGGCAGTAAAATAGTTTCTTGTGTCTGCGTAAACCTCTTTCTGGTGCAGAAATGAATAATAGGTCCCGAGGTATAATGACCATTGAGGAGATTGTAGGCCAAAATGAAATGAAATAATCGCATAATCGTTGGCGCTCAAGAGAGAAAAGGTTAAGTTTCTTGAGTCGGTTTTCATATGGCAGATCCCATAGACCCTGCAACATTCGAGTAGTCAGTCTTTGAACTATATCCAGATGCTGGATATCATGCCTTAGATATGGACACCGTACTCTAACAGTGGTCTGATGAGGGAGACATAAAGTGGTAGAAATATTTCAAGATGAGTTGGCAGAAAGAACGTCGAATGAGAAATAGAATGCTTCTGGCTTTGTTTGCAGCCTGAATGCAATGTTTAGATGGCTTGAAGGACGAGTCGACCAGAAGGCCAAGATCTTTTGTCTCATTCACCGCTGAAAGTCAGAGCCGAGTCAGAAGGAGAACCCACTGCAATATGGCAGTATTTATTGACATAGAAGTATAAGTCGTCACTATCCGCATGGAGTATTGTTGTCACATCTGGGCTGGTTCACCATTCACTAGTTTCTCCTTCTTAGACAAGGTTAAAAAAAGAGAGTTGCTAATTTAATAGGCCCCTCAGTATCCAACAAGCTTCAGCCCCTGTCCCATCGCCACAATGTTGCACCCTTGTGCCTGTTTTCAAGTAATTCACTGGAATGTGCTCCAATGAACTTGCTGCTCTGGTCCCTCTTCAACGTAAATACACTTGACCAACCCGACAGTCAGCTAAATCCCATCGATTAACTGTGGAGATCCCAAGATGCCAGAGAGCCTTCAACTCCAATAGCTTCTTTCCTAGAGCTGCCAGCCTTTGGAACTCAGTTTCCCCGACTGTACCGACATGCAAAAATTTAAAACTAATGTGAACTAGCATCTCGGTGCATAGCTCCCAATTTAGAATAACCCCCAAAACTTTCACCCTAATTCTCAGTAGCCCCTTACGTCTATAGTGGCAACTTGCTTTGTTTGGGGTGAACTATGTTTAAAAACGTCCCATTCAATGAACCATTTCCAGGCTCAATGAAAGTCATAATATCAATTAAAGACTTAAATTAGTAAAGCTTTTACAATTCATTCAAAAAAGGCTTTGATTCTGACTAGCCAATTTTCATTTATTGTTGTTGTGTCATGTTGTTGACAATAAACTAACATACTTCACTACAGTTTATTATTAGATACAGAAGCTAACAAAAATTGCGTGGTTATAGAATATAGAAATATGTACAAAACAAATTTGACCATAATGGATGCCAGATAATGCCGGGTCAGTACAGCTAGTATAATTATACATATACATATACATTATATATATACATATATACATACATATACATACATACATATATACACACATATATATATACATATACATATATACACACATATATATATACATATACATATATACACACATATATATATACATATACATATATACACACATATATATATACATATACATATATACACACATATATATATACATATACATATATATATATATATATATATATATATATATATATATATATATATATATATATATATATTAGACTCACTCAACACCTTCCACCTTCGAAACCTCAGGAGAATCCTAGAAATCACCTGGCAGGACCATGTCTCAAACAAGAGTGTCCTTGATCAAGTGGACATCCCAAGCATGTTCGCTCTGCTCACCCAGCGACAGCTCTGGTGGCTTGGCCATGCCAGGCGAATGAATGATTGGAGGATCCCAAAGGATATTCTTTATGGCAAGCTCACAGCCAGATCCAGACCAGCAAGAAAACCTGTCCTACGCTATAAGGATGTCTGCAAGTGAGACATGAGGGCAACAGGCTGGGAGTTCATAACTGAAGACAGCAGCCGTTGGAGAAGAGCTGTAAAGGCATGCTCCAAGAGGAGTGAGAGACCAGCAGTGGAGGGAAAGGAGAGAGCACAGACGGCAGAGGGCTGCAACAGAACTCTAGCAACCAGACACCACAGACATCTGTGGCAAAAGCAACAAAGCCTGCCGATCCAGGATAGGCTTGCACAGTCATAGCAGAGGCTGCAATTTTGCAACGGACAAATCTGAAGTGCAGAACTCCATTGTCTCCTGAGACAGACAGATGCCGACCAACAATATATTATTGCATATGGCATACATCAGCACACCAAGGTTTCGAACGTGTTTATATACGCAAGTATTTTTGTGCGAGTATGTATATTTATATATGAATAAGTATAGATGTTAACATGTATGCACACGTTTATATAATTGTGTATATATCTATATGCAGGACCGGCGGGACAGTTATAAAAGTGTGTGTGTGTGTGGGGGGGACCTCTCCTAAAACGTGGGGGGGGCGGTTAAACATATGCATATATAACTTCAAGAAAAAAACATATACATAGGTTTGACTACCACGACTTTGTCGAGAAGATTTACGATGCATTTGTCTGATACTAGCGCCATAGCCCAACACTTAACTAACAACCACTCCTGCCTCCGATCAGAATTCAGAAAACTCTTAGTAGAAAATACCAAAATCTTAGAATCTAGTACTAACAAACAAAAATTCCATATATTAGAAGCCCTATATATAAAAAACAAAACACCCCTAATTAATAGAATTAACTTTAATATCAGTAATAATATTCTAAAATGTTTATAGCTCCAATATAGTTTCGTAATTAGTACATAATTCCCGCCAAACACCTTCTATAAATACTACACATGGTCTACCTGATTAACCTCATTCCCCCTGAAGATGAACCCAGATGGGTCTGAAAGTACTTGGAAGACAGATGCAAATCATGGCAAATTTATCAGCCAATTCCCCTCCAAAACTTAGATCCTAATTCGGACTATTGAAAGGATCTACCAAAGGATATCTAGACACGAGTTGTCTCTTATGTTCAACAATACTTGCCTGCAAGAGGGGATGCATATATATATATATGGAAATCGCTCCAGACAAGGCATGACGCTCCAGACAAGGCATGAAGCCAATTGGTGTAGGTAGGAGGAACACAGTCAGCAGGAAGAGAGTTCCACAAGCCTGCGGTTCTTGGAAAAAAGCTACTGGAATAAGAAGCTGTATTACAATGAGGTATCAAAACAGCAAATTGATGGAAACCACTAGACCAACGAGTCAAACGAGCTGGAACAAAGGAAGCAGGGAATAGATCACATGATTCTGAAGGACACATGACATAGACTAGCAACATCACGTCTGTGAGAGAAGGTGCAAAGAAGAAGAAAAGGTAGGGCCAATCAAATTACATATACGTTTCTTCACCTTATCAAGAACCTTCAAATGGGACAGAGATTCCCCAGCTCAAATATGACAACAGTACTCCATATATTGTCTGATTATAGATTTGTAGAGATAAATATTTTAAATGGTTTTTAGGAGACATAATATTTTTATTAAGTTAGTCATTACACACCATTTTGGAATAAGGTTTCTAGACATAAGTTTTAGTATCACTATATCTTGATTTTAGTCTTCATAAGGGGACATAAAAGTGGTGCAAAACTGGGACTGGTATTCTTCTAGCTTACATATAATTTAAAAAGCAAATAGGAAATTATTATGTTGCAAACGTTCAGCTTTCTTATATGCATCATAATAAAATTATTTAAATGTTAATACATGAAATGAAATATAAGTGCAAAAAAAAATATCATGTATCCAAAGGCAATTCCCTAAAACTATGTCGACACTTTCGGTATATAAGAAAAGTACAAGCCAATCACAGCTACTAAAAAGCAACAAACAATTGAATAGACCTGAAGAAGCTTAATCTATGGACTGATGTAGGAAAGGAAAATTTTCCATTAGAAGTTAAAGTTATAAAATTAAGCTGATGTGTTCAGGAAGTTACGTCATGAGAGGAAATCTCGGATGAGACGTGAGAGGAAAAAGCTGATGAAATCATTTAGCTGGCGGTCTGGACGAATTCAGACCTATCTTTTAAGGCTCTTCCTTCGTCCCCCCCCTTCTCGTGGGAATGATTTAAAGGAACACTGATACTATGTAATATTACTATAATCGATTCGCTTGTTGTAAAGAAACAATATATTTGTAAAAAAAAAAATGTTAAATCGAATAATATGGAAGCCCAGAGTAAAAACAATTGTTGGTGTTTTTTAATTGCTTCAACAATTAGAGCCACCATGACAACAGAGAAAGAGACGAAGAGAGAAAACGACTCTACTGAAATTACTACAGAAAGAAAGAGACATCACAACTGATTAAGCTTACAAGTGCATGTCACCAAACCACAGCTGTTAGCTGTTATGTATGCTGGCATATTTGTTGTACCCAAAGAAAGTGTGACACTATGTGACATAGCGCCTTATTATTTTCTAAAGCCGGCCATATTAAATATAACTCGCAGATCATCATCTTGGAATCAGCTTTCATTATTTTACAATGATAACTTTGATATTACCTGTTATTAGCTCATGCTCATTTTTTCACACTTCACAAAATTCTACAAACATAATTACATAGATCTGCACATGTTTCGGATTGATAATTTGTATTATTTATACTACTTTTCTCATTTTTTATATTATTTTCACAACGTTTCGGATGATCTCACCTCTAATTTTCTTCAGGTGCGTCTTGTCGAAATTATTTACAGATTCCCGGGGTCGACTAGATGCACCTGTCAGATTTTCATCCTCTTAACATACCTCATATATATATTTATTTATGTATATATTAGTGAAATTTTAAGCTGAATTATTTCTACACTTGATTATTGGGGAAATGGTAGTTTAATCAGTACCATTGAAGAGCCATTAATATTATAACTGTCCTGTTTTTAAATCTCCGAAACAGTTACATGGTAAACAGCTGATGATCCCCTTGTTAATATTAGACGCTTAAGGTCTCCTGTTTTTGTTTCACTCTTAGATACTTAACCCCCCCCCCCCCCCCCCCCGCTTTGTATTTTTTTAATTAATTTTCCAACGAATGTTATGTCTGCAATATCTTGGATTTAGTTAGTTTCTCTGGGAATTTAAACTGCATTTTACTTCTTTTTTTTTTTTTTTTTTTTTAAATGACTCAAAGCTTCTTTAGTCTATATATATATATATATGCATATGAAAATAAACCTTTCAAAATCAAAATCAATTTAAGACAGAAGAGTTTGGACAAAAGTAAAATATTTCAGATGTGCATTGAATTTTATCCATAGTCATTAGACATCAATTAAGCGAGGTTCCCTGAATTTCAATTTCTTCTTAAGCTTGCTTAAGCCTTAAATTTCAGAATTTTCTAGAATCAAAATCATGTAACAGATTATGATCAAAATTGGAATAAGAATTCTAGACATAAGGTTTAGTATCATTATATTTTGATTTTAATCTTGGTAAGAGGACATAAGTGGTGCTAAACTATTCTGTTCAGGGAATTAATTTTACCCACCCTAGGACGGGTATCCTTTATATATATATATATATATATATATATATACACTGTATGTTCCACATAAGATATCTGCTAAGAGTTGTGAAAATGAAAGTTGCACGTTGAATAGACAACCTTCCTCTATTGATATAAAAAGTGACTTTATTATGTTGAAGCATACAATAATAGTACACTGGGTGTATTGGTAAGGTTTCTTGGCACAGATCCACCCGATCTAAATGAACCAAGCTTTCAACTCAAACATCGTTTACTATTAAGCGGAGGTGGTATTTTTTTAGCAACGAATCTGAATCAAAATCGAGTATCAAATATGTTGAGATTATTTAGTCCAAACGTTCACCTAGATTCATCAGGAGCTCTTCAATGCGATTCATAAGTTTATCCAATTATGCCAACTCCACTGCATTCAAAGAGTATATAAAAAAAAAAAAACGGTCTAAATTATAATATCAAATCTTAACACAATGCATTTTTTTAATTATTAGTAGGATACAAATCTACTGAAATGAATCTCTGAAAAGATACAAGATTAAGTCAAAATAAAGAAATCGCCTCCATTTTTTTTTTGTAGTCTTTTTTTAATTTTTTTTTTTTTTAACGTAGTTCACCCCAAATAAGGCAAGCCGCCACTGTAGACATAAGGGGCTACTGAGAAGAAAGAAAGGGGGAGAAGGTTGGGGGGGGGGGGGTCAACCTAAACTGGGATCTGCGTAGCGAGATGTCTGTTTACATTAATTTTAAATTCTGCATGTCAGTACTGTCGGGGAAACAGGGAGTAGGGAGGGAGTTCTAGAGGCCGGCAACACGAGGAAAGAAGCTATTGGAGTAGAAGGCTCTCCGGCATTTGGAAACCTCCACAGTGAATGGATGGGATTTAGTTGATTGTCGAGTTGGTCTTGTGAATTTACGTTGAGGCGGCACCAGAGTAACCAATTCATCGGAGCATAATCCATTGAAGTATTTGTAAAACAAGCACAAGGATGCTACATTGCGGCGATGGGACAGGGACTGGAGCTTGGTTGACAGTGAAGGACCTATTAGGTTGGCGACTCTTTTTTGGACCTTGTCAAGGAGGGAGAGACTAGTAGATGATTCACCAGCCCAGATGTGGCAACAATACTCCATGCATGGGCAGATGGTGGCTTTGTAGAGATACAGGATAATGTCAGGTGTGAGGAGTTTACTAGCACGGTAGAGGGAGCCAACCTTCTTTGCAGCAGCCTTGGCAATGTCTTCAATGTATTTGTTCCAATTTATGTTACCTGTGAAGGTTAGGCCGAGGAGTTTGAAAGATGAACTCTCAGGTAGGGTGCTCTTTGCCATGACAATCAGTGGTTGGAGAGGTTTCTTGTAGTTATTGAAGGAAAGGAGCTTTGTCTTTGCAGCATTAAAAGTTACCAACCATTTATGACCCCAATCCACTATAGCCTTGAGTCTTAGAACAATTGTGAATAATTACAAGAGTAAAAAGGAACTCTGGATAAAGGTAATTACAAAGGCTTAAAATTGATGAATCAGGTCCCGAGATTAAGAGAATAATTTTTATTTATTTATTTTTTTTTTTTTTCACTAAAGTTCATCCTAAACAAGGCAGAATGCCACTGAGACGTAGGGGACTCCTGTGAATTAGAGGAATTCTATATTGGAAGTTTTGCAGCGAGATGCTTGTTCACATTACATTTAAATGTCTGTATGTTAGTATGGTCAGGGAAACAGGAAGGGAATTCCAAAGGCTAGCAGTACGAGGAAAGAAGCTATTAGAGTAGAAAGCCCTCCGGCATTTGAGAACCTCAACAGTGAAGGGTTGGGGTCTTGCTGACTGACGGGTTGATCAGGAGTGTTTACGTAGAGGGGGCAACAGTGCAACACATTCCATTAAAGTACTTGTAAAAAAAGCACAGTGATGCAATATTGCGGCGATGGGACAGAGGCTGGAGCATGCTTGATAACGAAGGGCCTATTAGATTAGAGACTATTTTGGATCCTGTCCAAGAGGGAGAGGCTAGCGTTTGGTGCACCAGCTCAGATGTGACAACAATACTCCATGTATGGGCGAATGGTGGCTTGTAGGATATTAGTAGGTGTGAGAAGTTTTCTAGCTTGGTAAAGGGAGTCTACCTATCTTGCAGCAGCTTTAACAATGTCTTCTATGTATTTGAGCAGCAAATAAGAAGTCAGATAAGCATAAGTGAAATGCAGTTTGGTTTTATGTCGACATGCATTGGACGGCTTTCAGAAATTGACTTGAAAATTAAACTATCTCTATCAGATCTTTATTTATCCTTCTTTCTCTCAAATTTATTCTTATTGATTCCATGTTTTCCTTGGTTTAACCCTGCCAACTGACCCTACTAACTCAACTGTTCTACATCTACTAATCCAAGCACTCAGATTCATTCTTTTAATATGACCATAGCAACAAAGTCTCCTGTTCAGCACACATCTCTCTACACTGTCCAGATTTAAGGCTCACATTACACATCTATTGTATCATTTTCATTTCTCTCCATGCAACACATGTCCTCAATCCTCACTGGCCAGGTTTCACTTCCATACATCATCAGACTGTGCACACATACCTGATAGACTTGTAGCCTGCTGCTACAAGCAGCGACAGGTCGCGGTTTACGATTTTGAATCTACTTAATTCATAAGTTCGGCACTGATTGGTGCAGGCATTTAATTCCCCTTCCGGCTTGCCCAATCAGAGACCATCTCTCATGCGAGCTGACCACGTGACAAGAGACTATAAAAGAGATCGCACAGCATTCGCTTCCTCTTTTTCTTTTGGCACTGTCGACAACAGCCACGTTGCTCGGATCAGCCCCAAATTTATCTCTTGGGACTCAACAGACATCTTCCCGGGATTTGGCCCTGGGTTCAGAAGAAGAAACAAGAATCCAAAATGGTGACTGCCTCGTACAAGCCGACTTAATAACACACACATATGAACTGACTTCTACATCTGCATACAGACACATATCTTTCAGACAATAACTCTTTTCCCTCCACTACTTCAAGACTTTCATTTAACCACGTGGACTTTCTAACTTTTCTCCTTCGTCCATATTCACGGACAGATTCATTCACTAACCCCCTTCTCTTTCATTTCTTCTTTTATTCACATCTTCACGAAGACGATCAAAAAAGTTGTTTATGTATTAGAAATGGACTTTGTCTCATTTCGAAAGACTCTTCTTTCAGTTGAAAATGATAACGCTCTGCTGGTTAGTAATGGCAGAAGTTCCCTGAACTTACCCCATCCACTCCTAACTCTTGTAATCACACTAGCACCATCTTCCCCCTGTGCTCCAATGTTATCACCAAAGTAACAAAACTTCTGAACAACTTCAATAGCCTCATCATCCAAATATACTTTCTCCACATCAGAGTTCTCATCCATCTCCATTGTCTTACGTTTCTTGCACACAAACTGATTATCATGTGAACCTACCACTTCACTTAATATGCAGCCAAAGTTTACAACTACAAAAGAAATTCACTTACCCCCCAACTCCCACATTCACTTTCCCCCAACTCCCTTACTCACACATTCACTTGCCGCCAACTCCCTTACTCACACATTCACTTGCCGCCAACTCCCTTACTCACACATTCACTTGCCGCCAACTCCCTTACTCACAAATTAACTTGCCGCCAACTCCCTTACTCACAAATTCACTTGCCGCCAACTCCCTTACTCACAAATTCACTTGCCGCCAACTCCCTTACTCACAAATTCACTTGCCGCCAACTCCCTTACTCACAAATTCACTTGCCGCCAACTCCCTTACTCACAAATTCACTTTCCCCCAACTCCCTTACTCACACATTCACTTTCCCCCAACTCCCTTACTCACACATTCACTTGCCGCCAACTCCCTTACTCACAAATTCACTTGCCGCCAACTCCCTTACTCACAAATTCACTTGCCGCCAACTCCCTTACTCACACATTCACTTTCCCCCAACTCCCTTACTCACAAATTCACTTGCCGCCAACTCCCTTACTCACACATTCACTTTCCCCCAACTCCCTTACTCACACATTCACTTTCCCCCAACTCCCTTACTCACAAATTCACTTGCCGCCAACTCCCTTACTCACACATTCACTTGCCCCCAACTCCCTTACTCACAAATTCACTTGCCGCCAACTCCCTTACTCACACATTCACTTGCCGCCAACTCCCTTACTCACACATTCACTTGCCGCCAACTCCCTTACTCACAAATTCACTTTCCCCCAACTCCCTTACTCACAAATTCACTTTCCCCCAACTCCCTTACTCACAAATTCACTTGCCGCCAACTCCCTTACTCACACATTCACTTTCCCCCAACTCCCTTACTCACAAATTCACTTTCCCCCAACTCCCTTACTCACACATTCACTTTCCCCCAACTCCCTTACTCACAAATTCACTTGCCGCCAACTCCCTTACTCAACCATTCACTTGCCCCCAACTCCCTTACTCACACATTCACTTGCCGCCAACTCCCTTACTCACACATTCACTTTCCCCCAACTCCCTTACTCACAAATTCACTTTCCCCCAACTCCCTTACTCACACATTCACTTTCCCCCAACTCCCTTACTCACACATTCACTTTCCCCCAACTCCCTTACTCACAAATTCACTTGCCGCCAACTCCCTTACTCACACATTCACTTGCCCCCAACTCCCTTACTCACAAATTCACTTGCCGCCAACTCCCTTACTCACAAATTCACTTGCCGCCAACTCCCTTACTCACACATTCACTTGCCGCCAACTCCCTTACTCACAAATTCACTTTCCCCCAACTCCCTTACTCACAAATTCACTTTCCCCCAACTCCCTTACTCACAAATTCACTTGCCGCCAACTCCCTTACTCACACATTCACTTTCCCCCAACTCCCTTACTCACAAATTCACTTTCCCCCAACTCCCTTACTCACACATTCACTTTCCCCCAACTCCCTTACTCACAAATTCACTTGCCGCCAACTCCCTTACTCACACATTCACTTGCCGCCAACTCCCTTACTCACACATTCACTTGCCCCCAACTCCCTTACTCACAAATTCACTTGCCGCCAACTCCCTTACTCACAAATTCACTTGCCGCCAACTCCCTTACTCACACATTCACTTGCCGCCAACTCCCTTACTCACACATTCACTTGCCGCCAACTCCCTTACTCACACATTCACTTGCCGCCAACTCCCTTACTCACACATTCACTTTCCCCCAACTCCCTTACTCACACATTCACTTTCCCCCAACTCCCTTACTCACACATTCACTTTCCCCCAACTCCCTTACTCACACATTCACTTTCCCCCAACTCCCTTACTCACACATTCACTTTCCCCCAACTCCCTTACTCACACATTCACTTTCCCCCAACTCCCTTACTCACACATTCACTTGCCCCCAACTCCCTTACTCACAAATTCACTTGCCGCCAACTCCCTTACTCACAAATTCACTTGCCGCCAACTCCCTTACTCACAAATTCACTTGCCGCCAACTCCCTTACTCACAAATTCACTTGCCGCCAACTCCCTTACTCACAAATTCACTTGCCGCCAACTCCCTTACTCACAAATTCACTTGCCGCCAACTCCCTTACTCACAAATTCACTTGCCCCGAACTCCCTTACTCACAAATTCACTTGCCTCCAACTCCCTTACTCACAAATTCACTTGCCGCCAACTCCCTTACTCACAAATTCACTTGCCGCCAACTCCCTTACTCACAAATTCACTTGCCGTCAACTCCCTTACTCACAAATTCACTTGCCGCCAACTCCCTTACTCACAAATTCACTTGCCGCCAACTCCCTTACTCACAAATTCACTTGCCGTCAACTCCCTTACTCACAAATTCACTTGCCCCGAACTCCCTTACTCACAAATTCACTTGCCTCCAACTCCCTTACTCACAAATTCACTTGCCGCCAACTCCCTTACTCACAAATTCACTTGCCGCCAACTCCCTTACTCACAAATTCACTTGCCGTCAACTCCCTTACTCACAAATTCACTTGCCGCCAACTCCCTTACTCACAAATTCACTTGCCGCCAACTCCCTTACTCACAAATTCACTTGCCCCCAACTCCCTTACTCACAAATTCACTTGCCGCAAACTCCCTTACTCACAAATTGAGCAGGCAAACTTTCCTCTTTGTAAGGGCTTTCCAACACGACCACTAATCATCAGTTTTGTCTTGGTAACATTCACTCTCAGACCTTTTATTTATGGAAATCGCTCCAGACAAGGCATGAAGCCACTTGATGTAAGGAGCTAAAAAAAAATACTTCACGGTCAAAAACTAGCCAACGACAAGTGTTAGATAGATAGATTCTGACTCAGAAAACAGCAATTCTTCCCCTTTTGTCAGAAACATCACTCATTAAATGTGAGGACTAATGGACAAAATGAGGGAAGTGAGGGTTACGAGGCTGCCGAAAGTAAACCCAAGGTCCACTTTCTAATCTCCTTTACTTGTCATAGAATTCCTCCAAGTCTCCAACTTAACAAGTCGACCTTCCATTGTTTCACAGACGAGCGCTAAATCATCAGCATACAGAATCTCTTCCAGACGACATGTACGAAATTCCCTGAACAACGCTTCTCAGACACAAATGAAAAACAACCGACTCAGTACAAAACCCTGATTCTAACATGACTGGGTATTTCTGTACATTGCTTGAACAACCTCACCAACCACTCGCTGGCCCCTAATTTACATAAAACCCACCAGACAACATCTTTTGGCACTATCTTAAGCTTACTCCAAATCGACAGAAGCAACAAACAGGTTCTTTTTACTTAGATACTTCTTAGGATAAACAAAGCACCAGCAACGGTAATTGGTCCAGGCATAAAACCAAACTGCATTTCATCTATGCTTATCTGACTTCTTATTTGCTGCTCAATTATTCTCTCAATTACTTTCAGGACTTGATCCATCAACTTGATCCATCAGCTTTAAGCATCTGTAATTACCTCTATCTAGAGCGCCTCTTTTACCCTACACAGTTCATAATTGAAGGTATTGACAGCTACTTAAATTACGAAGCCAAATTTATGGTTTCAACCTAGATTCTGTAATCCTTGACTTAGGGTTAGTGTTGGGATAAAAGAGCATGTTTTTGTCCTCAAAGTCCAATAAATTTGGACAAGAGAAGATAACTCGTGATATGATTAAAAATGATTTATTCACATCATAAGTTATCTTCCCTATTGAAAATATTAAAAAAATTTTTAATCTGATATATAAAATTACGTCAGACGGATTTTGAAAGTTGGACATAACCAGCATTTAAGCTGGAAAGTCAAACTTTTGATTCTGACTAGCCACTTTTGATTTGTTAGTGTTCTACCATGTTATTTGCCATAAAACTAACATACTTTGCTACAATGTATTTTAAAAAAAATACTTAATTAGGTCTGGAAGTTTGGTAATATGGAGACATTCTTAAATAAACACCTAAAAAGAAAAATCACCTCAGGGAAATAACTCTTATTCTTTAAGGAAGAGTTATTGTTCTTTATTTTCTCATTATTTTCTTTATAAACGAAAGCAAGGGTTCATTTGTAATTTAGATACTGCTGAATTATTGACGTATTCATTCTTTTTATGAGACACATCTTGCTTCATTCTTTTTAAATCAAAACCAAATTCACTTTTAGCTTAAGAAACTGAACCTTACAAAAATAGTGTCATTATAGAACATAGAAATATTTACAAAACAAATTTGAGCATAATTGATCCCGAACAACGCTGAGTCAACCCCCCCCCCCCACACACACACACTAAAACTTGGACTAATACTTATCTACACAATAAAAAGTCTACATAACAAAATTAGAATTGTATTTACATTTTTAGTAGGGACTTATGTCACGGAACATCAATCTTTTTGTATTGAGAAAAAAAGTAACCCGCTTTTTGGCTAGGAGCAAAGTGTAGTATCGGTTATTCGGAAAAGTAAACCAGACCTAATTGTATGTTCAGCTTTTGTAAGTATGGATGTCCGGAAAGACAATAATCTCGGTAAAATTCTAAAATCTAGAACAATGATTTTTTTTCAAAGTAATTAAATAAAGTTAACATAATGGAATAAAAAGTAAATAGAAAAGTATTGGAATTATTTGTTTTGCATACAATTTTTTTTATTTATATTAAAAAAAATAAATAAAATTAACGTCATGTAATTTTCATTACAGATATATTTCTTGAAGAAAATTTGTATGTGTCCAAAAATATGAATTTTTTTATTTATTAATACTAAAAAAATATGTTAATAAAATTAATGTCATGGGATTTTTAAATAATTTGTATGCGTCCAAAAATATGAATTTTTTTATTTATTAATACTAAAAAAATATGTTAATAAAATTAATGTCATGGGATTTTTAAATAATTTGTATGTGTCGCAAATTTATGTATTTTTTCTGTGTCTACAAATAATTTTTCTTTAAAGTTCATAATATAAATAGATATAGTATAAGATATTGTCAGAAAAAATACATTTCATTCGCGCGCAGAGCGTCATGATAACCGAGATTATTGTTTTTTCGGGCAGCCATACTTACAAAAGCTAAATGTATAAATCAGGGATGGGTTATTTTTCCGAATAACCATAGTATCTTTTTTGTCCCGTCAGTGAAGGAGAAATCCTTTAAGACTGAGAAAATTTTTATTTTTGTCCCAATACAAAGTTCTTTTTTTTTGGGAAGCTGGATTTTCTCCACATTAAAAACCGACCTTGTGTCTAAGTCTTCCCTCGGAGGAGCCAAATAAATAGGACTTTTCTAATTCTGATATATTTTTCTATTGCTTTAAGGAACTACATCTAAGCAGCAGTCAAAATCCTAGTGTGGCACATGACACTTCAGTATTATTTTAGTCTTTGAGTCAGGATCTTGATGTTGCGTATGTGATTGACAATGTCAACCTACCATTGGTTAGGGAGAAACAAATGTTTCTTGCAATCTTGGCTGTAGTTAGAATGGTGGTGTGAACAACATGTTTGAGGGGATTGAATCTTTTTCTCATCAGGATCTGATATTATTCTTCAAGCATCAGCTTAGGGTTAAAATTAGATGTGATAGAAAAATATTACATTTCAGAGTTCAACAAAAGGTGGATACAAATTGCAAGTTTGTGCATACAAAAGAGTTAGGTATGAGTAGATGCTCCCTGCTTGAGTATGGTGCATGTGGTTCTGGATTCTTTTGGAACCCGCTGGAGTTAAGATAGCCTCTTATCTAGTTGAGTGAGTAAGTCCTGCCCCCTTTTTATTTTTCAGTAATAGACATCCAAGATGACTACTCCCCACTTTTATTTTGACTTTGTCCTTCTCAAATTGTATTTATTTTGGAAGGACACCATCCATTCTCCTAACCCCATTTAATTTTCTCACACTTAAGACCCACTCCCATTTAGAGATATACCTGCTTATTTTGCAGTTAAAAAAAAAAAAATGGAAAACCGTAGGCGGTCTACTCTTAGAAAACGTTGGGAGAGTCTTATTAACCTGCTACTGATTTTATTTAGTTTCTTTGTTTTCTCTTTTATTTGTTTTTTGTTGTCCCACTCAGTATTTTTCATTAAATTGTAAATATAATTATTTTTTGCAAATAAAATTTATTTGAAACCATCAGGGATATTTTAAGTAAGGTAGGCCATAGAGTAAATGTGGTATTGTGGTGATTGCTGAAAGTGAATGTGATTGACAAATGATAAGAGAATGAAAGGAACAATGCTCGTTTTTCTTCTTTTTTTCTCCATTTTACTTCAGTCGAAGTTCTCAGAAATCAAGAGGCCCCTTCATGGGGCTAACACTTGATGTCTATATGAGATACATAGATATTCGAATATTCCATTGAAGCTCTCTTTTACCTGTCAAACGTTGAGTTAGTAAAGAACTTAAGAACATTCATTTTCTTCTCCCCAATTGACCAATTGATTATGTTATAGTATATATTTCTTGTGGTTTCCTGGTCTTACCGGATTCCAGGACAAGAATTCATCTAGTCTGGTGGAGTATCCAGCAAAGTGCTGTTACTTGAGATAACATTACTAGAAGACGCACTATTCCTCGTATGAGCCAGTGTATAACAGTGTCGAAAGCATCTTATTTAGATTTTGAATACTATGTTATTTTGAATCGTTGGTCAGGGTTTACTTGTAGGGTGAAGTATCCTCATGTCAGTTGTCCTGACAAACCCTTGTACAGAGAGACCGAAGACACTCGAGGATTGTGTCTAGTAGGTAATTCAAACTCTCAAATGCTCGTATGAATGGGTCAAAATGGGTCCAGTACACAGTAAGATGGACAGAAAATGACTACAACCCTAACCCGACTACAAACACCTTTGCGAGTTCTGTGCTCAATTTATAAATAGAATATATTTACGAATAAATAATTAAAAGTGTAGTATCTGTTCAGGAGAAATCCTTATTGATTGTGGCAATTTTTTTTTTTTTATCCCATCCAGAGTGTACCTTTTTGGTGAGCTGGATATCCCCAAATGAAAAATTGACTTTGGGTTACATCCAGCCCTCGTAGGGAGGGGGGGGGGGGGGTAAATAAGAACACATCTTTTTGGCACAATAATAAAACCTTAACATTGTAACATTTATGGTTGGAATTAAAATTTAAAATGCAAAAGTCAAGTATTACAGTTCTTTTGTGTTGCTAAACGAAAGGTGAACTCATTAATTTTCTCAGGTTTCGCTCTCTTCTAAAAGAACCGTTGTAGCTCTTCGATACGACAGGGGCGCGGTCGAAATTATTAAAGTTTCCAATACCTATACAATTGTTGCTATTGAATTTAATAAAATAAAAAAAGAATTCTTACAATCAATTTTTCAAATTATCAACAACAGATTCTGCTAAAATATTTACAAGGACGATTCAGTTCGATGTAAGTTAAGTAAATTCGTAAAATAATCAATCAGTCTCATAAGATCGATGTTATGCCTACGTTGTATGTGTGTGTAGTGAGAAGTAAGTACATAGACACTAGACAGGCAGAGCGTCTCGTTAGGGTTAGGGTTGGGATTAAGATGCTGACATTTGCAACGCTCCCCCCCTCCTTCGTACACACATCGGTTGTAATGTGAGTGATCAATTTTAATTTACGATCGGATTTAACTTATCTAACAAAGATGGAAACTCCTTCAACATTAAACAAGTACATTTAAAAAAAAAAATTTTTTTTAATGTGATGTGTTGTTTGTTTCGATAGTGTAATACGAAAAGGAATGGGTATCCAGAGTATTTCAATACATGCCTAGTCAGTCCCAAGTATCGACGGAGTCAGTACCGGAAATGGTAGAAACAGTTTACGATCTGAATGCCAACTTTTTTTTTTCGGAAGTTTTCAACTTACTTCATTTATTTTTGGTGAATGTGTTCGATCATAGTACCCAAATTTGTCGGCTGTAAACCGGAGATCACGTGATATTAATCGCACAGTTTTTACGTCCCTTACAAAAAAAGGACCGGGAAACATAGCTAAATATCAGAGAAGCGGTATTTTGAAAACCCCCCCCCTCTCTCGCACTCCACCCCACCCCCCGAAAAAGCTGGGTTTTTTTTTGTATTTTCGTTTTTTTTTGTGTGTTTTTTATTGGTTTCTTGAACATTTGTTCATTTTTGAAAGAAAAAAAAAAGTCACATTTGTTAAATTTTTCAATTTCATAAAAACGAATCGCCCGGTATGTTTTTGGACGAGACGTAAAAACGGTGCGATTAATATCACGTGATCTTCGCTTTACAGCCGACGCATTTGGGTACTATGATCGTACGCACACATTCACCGTATTTTTAAAAATATTTTTTAGGGCTAAATACGTTTTAACCCTAACCATTCGCATGATTAGTATCATCTGCCTATTTACTTTTTTTTTTTCGCAGCTTCCAAATCCTAAACTGCGTCGGACATTTCCGGGACTGACTGTATTCTCCGTTAATACTCGGGACTGACTGGATAAATATTGAAATCCTCTACTTAAAAGTACCGGATATAAATAAAAATTTTAAATGATAAATAAACGGAAATGAGGAGGATTCTACGGTGTCTAATTTCATATTTTACGTTAAAAGAAATCGAAAACGCAGAGCAGTAAATTATTTGAACGCGCAAACATTAAAATGGCGGACAGACGAAAAATGACCAGATAAATAGCATTCAACAACTTTCACATCTTCACAATTAATTTTTCTAGCTCCTTTTTTTTTTTAGTTTAGCAACCTTATATATATATATATATATATATATATATATATATAAATATTCATAACACAGACGTAACATTTATGAGTAAACGATGTTCTATGGCTGAATTTCAGACGTAAAAAAAGTTGTAAAAAATAAAATGACCATATTGCACTGAATGACCTGAGCAGCTGATTTGAAATCATATTTCAGAAATATATTTCGAATAATTCAAGATGGTAGATTTTAAAGAAAAATATCTACGACTAAAAATAATTAAAAATATAGTTTTTGCATTCTTCTAAAATCCAAGTACGGTCATGCAAAAAAAAAAAAAAAAAATTAAAAAGTATTTTGTATTTTAAGACTTCTTTATTTTTTTAAAAGTTATGTCACGTGACAACACACATGTCACATTTGAAATTTACTATTTATTGTAATAATTGGTCATTCATTCATAAAGTTACACCATGAAAAGGATTATAGAAAGGTTGATTTTATTTTTCTTCTTCATTTTTAATAATAAAAATGATTAAAAAATAATTAATTAGTATTCCTATTTTTTCCCAATAATTAAAAAAAAATCATCCTGGAAAAGATCAGGAAAACTAATTATTTTTAAGAATTGTTGTTTGTCATGATAACATTTTAAATGAAATCTTCATTTACTAAGGCCAAACAGTAATTCCTTTTTCGTTTTCGGGTGTAGGGATACCCCCTCCAACCGGGCAAAACGGACGCGTACATATCCGAGGCAATGGCTGAATCCTTAGAAAGTGACCTCCAGGCTGTAGCGTTATGAGGGGCAGAAATGGTTGGTAACTTTTAATGCCATAAAGACAAAGCTCCTTTTCTTTCAATAACTACAAGAAACCTCTTCAATCACTGATTGTCATGGCAAATAACAGTTCAACATTCAAACTCATCGGTCTAACATTCACAGGTAACATGAATTGGAACAAACACATAGAAGACATTGCCAAGGCTGCTGCAAAGAAGGCGGGCTCCCTCTACCTGACATTATCCTGTATCTCTACAAAGCCATCATCGGCCCATGTATGGAGTATTGTTGCCACATCTGGGCTAGTGCACAATCCACTAGTCTCTACCTCTTAGGCAAGGTCCAAAAAAGAGTCGTCAACTTAATAGGCCCCTCACTGTCAACCAAGCTCCAGCCCCTGTCCCATCGCCGCAATATTGCACCTTGTGTTTCTTTTACAATTACTTCAATGGATTGTGCTCCGATGAACTAGCTGCTCTAGTGTCCCCTCGACGCAAATACACTAGAACAACCCGACAACCAGCTAAATCCCATCCATTCACTGTGGATGTCCCCAGATGCCGGAGAGCCTTCTACTCCAATAGCTTCTTTTCTCGTGCTGTCGGCCTCTGGAAACCCCCTCCTTGCTCCCTGTTTCCACGACTGTACCGACATGCAGAGGTTTAAAACTAATGTAAACAGACATCTCGCTACACAGCTCCCAACTTAGGATGACACCCAAAACTTTCACCCTAATTCTCAGTAGCCCCCTTACGTCTATAGTGGTGTCCTGTCCTGTCCTGTTTGGAGTGAAATATGATTGAAAAATAAATAAATAAATAAATAAATAAATAAATGAAAAATAAAATAAAAATACTCCAGATAAACACTAGTTATTAATAATCTTTACCAGTGTGTGTGTGTGTGTGTGTTTGTTTTAACAAATAATTTAATGTATAATTAATTAACCTTTTTTTAAATCGCTAATTTAGTGATTTTTCATGGTGTTAGACGAAACAAAATGTTATTTTTTCACACAATAATGAATAAACATTATTATATCTATCATTTTCCCCGGATCATTGTGATAATGCATCTTTTCGTTTAAATATTACCTCGCCGATGCAGTATAGATCAGGATTAGCCAAATGTCTTTAAAATATTGTTTACAAATAAATAAAAAAATACAAATGGATACTTTTTTTTTTCCAGAAAGTATCGATTCATATTATAGCATTTTATCAGAAATATTAAGGAACGTTTCTTTTTAATTAATACTTTTGTTATCGGTAATTATTAATAAGACTTTTTTTGCCTCATACCAGACGCCACCAAAAACAAACAACACTAAATCAGCATAATTTTTTTTTTGTTCTAATTTTAGGTAAATTCGTCGTTTCCCAACCAAAATGACGGACAATGAATCGGCTGCATTTTTCTGATTTTTTTTTCGGCCTCACAAACGAGTAAGTACTAAACCCAATAAATTGTTTTGGACTAATTTCCCAACTGTATTTCCTTTAAAAATAATTTAAGGTAAATTTGAAAATAAGTCAAAAACAATTTATTTTAGTTTACTTACTCATTTGTGAGGTCGTAAAAATGTAAAATGCCCGCCATTTTGGTTGGGAAACGACGAATTTACATAATTTTATTTAATGGTATTAATTAGCTATACATTAAAATGGACGAAAATGAACTTTAAATGGTTCGGTTACATCTACATCGCGTGCACCTTTTCCGTTATTATTATTATTATTATTATTAAAAATGTTTTGTATTGCCACCTGGACTTAGGGTTGGTGGTAGGATCAAGAAAGCGCATATGTTTTTTTAACACTTTTTACATTAACATTTTTTATACTAAAGTTTGATCAGCGACATTAATTAATAATAGATTGTTCGGAACCATTCATTTTTTTAGGGACCGTTAAAAGTCAATTTCGACTTCAAAATGATTTTTTTTATATTGCTTTTAAGAAATAACACTGGCAAAATTATTTTTTTTAAATGTAAAAAATATAATTTTCCATTTTTTTTGTTTTTATCTTGATTGCGGTGAGCAAACTTTTTCGCTAGTCGAGTTTGATCCACTCATTTCTCTACGGAGGTCCGATCAAGTTTTTCAGAATTTCACCCACACACATTTTCGGAAAGAAGGGGCTCTTACCTCTACGCTGTTGCTGTTTTTAAAAGGTTTTAAGTTTCCGCATTTTCAATTCAATGTAACTTTTATGTTGATTAGCCATCTATACCGGCGGTTTCTATACTGTTATTAATAATCAGCATATAATTGTAAAATGTTATAAAAAATATAGTCTTACTAACGGAGTTGAGTCGACTGTCATTATTTCTTCATATATCACAGAAGCTCAGAATAACATTGGTGCCGTCGGTTTCAAAACCGGAGGCAGAGAAGGGTCCACAAAGGACGGTCAGGCGCTGTTTCCGTTTGTCAGATTCGAAACCGACGGTACTAATGTTTTACATTCGTTAAAGTTTCACAGTAAATTGACCGCCCATCTTTTCTCCAAAAAGTAAACTGTATATTTTTCAAAGACTTTTTTTTTTTTTTTTTTTAAATAATATGAGAATTATTGTTAAATCAATATAGTAATTCGAAGATTTTTTTCGCCTCAAAATGATTTAATAACAATCATTTTAGAAGGTACTAAATAAATCAAAGAGGATCAATTTAAGCTAGATTTGCAGAGTTAACTGGACCCCTGTGTTTAAAAAAAATTAACAAGTATTTTTTTCATAGGAAAAAGTTGTTTATCGATATTATGCCGCAGAATTAAAAATTGCTTTTTTGTTTGTTTGTTGTATTTTAGGGGGGGGGGTAAAGAGAGAGAGAGGGATTAAAGAGAGAGAAGGTTAAAGAGAGAGGGGGTTAAAGAGAGAGTTAGGGAGAGAGGGTTAAAGAGAGAGAGAGAGAGAGAGAAGGTTAAAGAGAGAGTTAGAGAGAGAGAGAAGGAAAGGGGGGTATCGTAGATGTCCACTTATTTTTCTTTAAATAAAAGAAACTTATGTCATTTCAAGGTTGCATTAAAATAAACAAACAACGAAATTCGAGCTGGATGAATGCGGAGGGTCACTGGGTCAGAGTTTCGTAGGTAAGGCCCTGTCGTCTCGGCCTATCATCAACAGAGAGAGAGAGAGAGAGAGAGAGAGAGAGAGAGAGAGAGAGAGAGAGAGCGAGAGAGAGAGAGAGAGTCCATTTGCCACATAAACATAAATAAAAGTATGGCTAACAATGAATAAAAATAATGAAATACTCACTTTGGTCGTCAAACTTCCTGATAATTGTGTCGATAAATGTATTTGGTGGAGCAACATGGCCTCTTCTGACGGGCATTTTGGTATATTAATTGAACTAACAACGGAACAGGGTATTTTGGCAGTGGTAGCGAAAATAAGGGGAAAAAAAGAAGAGAGAAAGCGTTACCCCTTCACACCTGATAAGGGGGGGGGGCTAATTGTTTATTTATTTATTTGCTTACTTTTATGTTTCTTCATTTTTTTTTTTCTTTTCCGATTTTTTTTTTTACTTTTTTATTTTTTTTTACCTCTCTCCTCTTCGACCCCCTTCTTTCTTTCTTTTTCTTTTTTAATTCGGTTCGTTTAGACGACCGCTTCCTCTTCCTCGTCGGGTTTATTTTTATTTCTTTCTGTTTTATCACTTTCTCTCCTCAGTCGATCGGTGCTTTTACAAAAAGAAACAAAACAAAAAAGGGGTCCACGCCTTTCTCTTCTTCTTTCTCTGTCGTGCTACCGCTAACCCTTTTTCCCTGTTCCCAAACTCTTGACCAAAAAAAAAAAAAAAAAAAAAAAGCGCACAGTTTGTTTGTTTTTTGTTTTTATTTTTTTTTTGCGCACCTTTTTCTTCCTAATTTTTCATTTTTTTTTTTTTTTTTTTAACTTTCTCTTTCTTTATGCCCTCCAAAATGGCTGGCCTCTCTTTTGAGATTGTACCGTCGGAAAAAATCGCTATTTTTGCTCCGCCATCGCTAACGAATTAAGATTGTATTAAATATAGAAAATTAAATTAATAATATATCCAGTTTGGGAAACATTATCGTGTTTTTGTTGTTGTTTTTGTTGTTGTTGCTGTTTTTTTTACGATAAAAACATAAAAATATATCTATTATTATTTTTATTATTTAACTTGCGCATTTTTGTAATAATAAAATTTCTCTTCGTCATTTTCGTTGTTTAAAGTTGTTAAATGTAAACTAGAAATGTATAAACACAACAACCGTTGTTTTTATTTATTTACTTGTATGTGATGTTTCATTTTTTTTTTGGTTGAATGTGTTTTATTAATTATTCGTTCGATGCGCACTTATATTTTTAAAATCTTTCTTTTATTTATTTATTTTTGCGTTAAAATACGACAAATTTTGTTTTTTGTTTCTCGGACGTGTTAAATTTTTAATTTTATTTTTTTGTTAATTAACACAATTTCGATGATTCAGTAATTCCACTTTTATAATGACTCGAGTAGAATCAACCTCAAGTTGAAATTAGAAATTATGATAAAAAAAAATTGTGTTTACTGCTTTTATGAGTAAAAAAACTAGAGAAAAAAAAAACGAAAAACGCGCCTGTTGACAATTTGGTGTCAAAATGTCATTCATTCATTTACGATTTGTTTTTATGGCTTTTTGTGTGTGAGTTAAAATTTAGCAACAAATAAGCTACTATAGGTATTTGTATCTGTATGTTTTTATGTACCTCCGTTTCCTTCTTACACTCCTGACCGCTTGTTTGAGAGGTTATTCCAGGGAATATATAAAAAAAATGGGCTTAAAAATAAAAAAAAAATATGAACGGACCGTGTGCGCCAAAAAGCGCCTCTATCCAGCAGGGATATGAAAACCCGAAATACAAAAATTATTTAGTTTTGGTAAAATTCGAGGTTATCTTATATTTATTTTTTGAAAAATATTTTCTCTCAACTTTTGATATTTTTGTCGATTAATCTTCAAGATTATTTCCCGCATCTTTTCTTCTTCTTTTTCTTTCTTTTCTTTTTCATAAATTAAAAATAAATTAAATAAAATGCCTCCTCCCTTAGGCTGCTTTCCAGTGAATTAAAAAGATGACTTTTGCGTCTTTCTTGTTGGTGTAAGTTTTTAAAGAATCTCCCCGTCGTTAAAACCTGAAGTAAAATCGGTTTTTGGTTTTGTTTATAAAGATGGGGTCTTTTTTCCGCTTTTTCTTCTTTTTCTTCTTTCTCGTTTTTGTTTTTTGTTTTTGCCTATCACTTCCCGTCGGCTCCTCCTCGCCCCGAAGTGACGAACCGCCACACCTCGGCCCCCGGACTGGTTCAATGGTTCCTCCTTTTGGTAACGAAGATCTTCCTGGTTCTTGATTTTTGAAGACTACTGGCAGAAAAAACCAGTAGTTAACAGAGCGACTGTGGTTTTCTCTCTCTCTCTAAATGGGATTTCTTTTTTTGGGGGGGGAGGAGGGCCGTGGATTATTTTTGTTTTTATCTCTCTTTTAAAATTAACTCCCGGGTAAATCAAGTTGTAGAGAGGCGGTATATATTATTTTAACACACCATATTCCGTTATATATATGATGACATTGAAGATGTGTGACCACAGCCGTCTTTCTAGTATTTTTTGGTGAACCGCTACTATCTCCCCCAGTTACTGAGCGGATCACATACTTGCGTTAGTCTTGTTATCTCTCTCTCTCTCTCTCTCTCTCTCTCTCTCTCTCTCATCCCCCCTCTTTCTCTCATTTTCCCTCCTTCTCTCTCTCTCATCCCCCCTCTCTCTCTCTCATCCCCCTCTCTCTTATCTCCCCTCTCTCTCTCATTTCCCCTCCTTCTCTCTCTCTCTCATACACCTCTCTCATCTCCCATCTTTTTCCCTCCCTCTCTCTCATAGACCTCTCTCATCTCCCTCTCCCATCTTTTTCCCCTCCCTCTCTCTCTCATACACCTCTCTCATCTCCCTGTCACTTTCACCTCTTTTTCCCTCCCCCTCTCTCTCTTATACTCTCATCTTCTATTTCTCTCCCATCTCCTCCCACCCCGTCTCTCGGATGATGAGGATGATGATGATGATGATGATTCCTGGATCACCGTATTCCCTTTCTGCCTCTGATCAAACTTATCGCCACGATTCTCCACCCCCCCTCTCTCTCAACATTCATTACTTCCCCTTCTTCTCTCCCATTGATTTTTTACTGCTTTTTTTTTAATTTATTTTTTTACTTGTTGTTCAAGGTAATTTGAACTGTACCTCTGATCACGATGGTCGTGATAATCTAAACCCCTTCTTTCACTTTGATTCTAATTCTTCCTGAGAAGAAAACAGACATTTTCCTCTCCCTTTTTTTTCTTCTGGTGTTGTACCAGCGTGTCAAAAGGTAGACATTCTTCTACACGCACTTTCCACCCTTGTTTAATCTCAACTGCATTTTGTATTTTAAATCTCCTCCTTGTTGTTCTAATGTTCTATATATCCGTTGCCTTTGCGATATAACCACTACTTACTACTACTCCAAATGCTGCCATTTCTATTCATTTAGTTCCAATATGCCCTTCTCTTCCGAGCGAACCGTATCATTCGTTTGTTTGCAAAAATCAGATTTTATTTTCCGTTATTTCCATATTAATAAAATTGTGCGACCACTTCTCGGGTGTTTCTCGCATCTGTGTGACTTGCGCATCATGTTTATTATTTATTATTAATCAAAAAATATTTATTGAAATAAACAAAAATAGCGTAAAATAAAAAATAAAAACAGCGTAAAATAAAACGGATTTCTTTTACATTCTATTTATTAAAAAAAATAATTTAATTACGAAAGTCCATCAGAATGCATTTCGGTTTATTTATAAACATTAAACAAGTCAGCCATTTTAATCTTGTGTTAATAGTTGTAAAAAAAGAAGAAAAAAGGAGTGCCCCATGGAAATTGTAAGGGAATTTGGAAGCATTTAAACTGTCGAATAGAAAGTAATTTCTGGCTTTAAAATTATTATCAAATCCTCATTTAATTAAAAGATTGGAATCTTTTGGAAGCTACTTACATCTAATAATTTTATAAATAAAGATTAAAACAATATTACTCTCACAAAATTAATTATAGGTGTTTAACCGCTTGGTTCAATTAATAATTTCTTGACCAAACTATACCGTCATAATTCAATTTAGCTTTCAATTATAAAAAAATAATTTGGTAAAAAAATAAAAAAATAAAATAAGCGAAACAAAAATGAAAGTAGAAAGCCTCTCGGGCAACGCTGAGTACGTAAAGTTAGTTTTTATTTATTTATATATATATATATATATATATATATATATATATATATATGTCAGTTCATATTATATTCCAATAACCATGGTTTTATTTTATTATTTTTATTTTTTCCCATTTCCAAAAAACATAACATTTCTGTGAGATATATTTTTTTACGGTCCGTTTCATTTGTCTTGTGCCAAACAATATTTTTATGTCAATATCGTCTCTGCAACACTACAAAATCATAAGAAATAAATCACAAAGAGTAAATTATATATATATATATATATATATATATATATATATATATATATATATACTTCTGAGATACAAACTTAACTTTGATAGAGTCCTATCAAAATCTAGTGCCTGCTCTGTCCTCGTTTGGAGGGGGGGGGGAGAAATCCTTCTTGATTGGGGTAATATTTATATTTATTCTCAATCCAGAGTGAACAATTAAGCGTGATAACTCGCCTTAAAAAAGCTGACCTTGTGTCTGACTTTGCCCTCGTCGGGCGGGGATGGGGTTAAATAGACATTTATACACCGTATGATATCATTTAACTCTTCTGAGGGCAAAGTGTTGGGGTTCAGTTCGTTTATTGTACTTACTGGCTTGATGAAAGAATATAGAAAGGAAAAAAACATGTTTTTGGCGGTCAAAAACGTATTAAAAACACATCTGCACGTTTGTTAAATTTAGGCTAAAAGAAAACGCAAGAAACAAAACAAACAAACAAACAAAAAAAAGAAAAGAAAAAAAAAACATACCCGCGTCATTAACAAATAAAATATTTTAAAAAACTAGTTGTAACTACCCAGCGTTGCCCGGGCGTCGTTTTACTTTCATTTTTGTTTCGCTTCTTTTTTTTTCCTTTTTTTTCTTCTTTTTTTTTTTTTTGCTCATTTTTTTCCTTTTTTTTTCTTTTTCAAAATTATTATACTAAAAAAGATTTTTGAAAATTAAATTTAATTATTACGATATCTTTTGATCATTGAATTATTAATCAAACCAAATTGTTATAAAACTATAACTAATTTTGTCAAGGTAATGTTTTAATCTATATTTATAGAAGTTATTGGATGCAAATACCTTTCAAAATTTTCAATAGTTTAATTATTAAAATTCAATAAAAAATAATCTTAAAGACAGTTGAAATGAATTTCTATTCGACAGTTTAAAGGCTTCCAAATCTCTTTAAATTTCGAAATGTCACGAAATAATTAATTCCTTTTTTTGTTTGTTTAAACTATGAACAAAAAAAATTGCTGACTTTTTACGAATAAACCGAAATGCATACTGGAGGATTTCATTTCGTAATTAAATTATTTTTAAATATGATTTTTAAAATGTCCTTTTATTTTATTCTATTGCATTTTCTATTTCAATAAATATTTGCCAGATTATTTTACTCACTGACCCCTGATAAAAATAGGACCGAACATAAATGCAGCAAATAATAACAAACAACAAAAAATATGTGAGTCACGTAGAGGCGAGAAACATACACGCGAGAAGTGGTCACAATTGTATTAATATAGAGATAAGTTATAGTAGTTGTAGTACCATTTACCTACCATCGTACGTATGTTGACGACACCGAGACAGATAGACTAAAAAAAACACAATAATAATAACAATAATAATAATAATAATAATAACAATAATAATAATAATAATAATGGTGATAACACCCGTCATCCTCATATTGATGAAGATGAAACAAATTGTACATGTGTATTATCTTTTATCAGTTTTTTTCTTCCTTTAGTCATATTCAACTCTTTCTCTCTCTCTCATATAATGCTTTCACTTTTGACATATTCTTTCTTGTCAAGGCTTAATTTTTTTTTTTTCTACTTTCACTTTCTCTACCGATTTTTTTTTCGGGATCGGGGGTACCTTATGTTAATTCAATCAACTTAATTGAGTGTGCGTGTGGAAGGGGGTACCTGCTTCCCATTTGCGTCTGGGAAAGTTTAATGTGGGGGTGTGTGGGTGGTGGTCCAGCTCCACCAAGAGGCACCCTGAAACAGTACAAAAAGCCAAGAACGGACTCGTCAGCATTCACCCGTAGGGGAGCTTCAGGTGCCCAGCAATAAACCAACCCCCATCCATTGTAATTTTTTTTTTTTTTTTCAAATATCTAAAACTGAAAGTTCCCATCATCAGTTTTTGCTCCAAAATCCACTAAAAGTTAGAATTAATGGTTATTTAAATGAAACAAGTACTGATCACCTCCAGCAAAACTTAGGAAAACTGCTCCCCCCCCCTCCTACATCATCATCATCATATTCGGTTTAACATTGGTTTTACATGCTGGCATGCGTTGGACAGCTTTAAGAAATTGATTTCCAAACTAACCTATCCCTGTCCAGGTCTTTATTTATCCTTCAGGTTCATTTTTATCACTTCCTCCCATGTTTTCCTTGGCCTTTCCCTGTGAACTGGACCTGCTGCCTCAACTGTTCTACATCTACTAGCCCAAGAACTCTCATTCAACCAACTCATCTCTCTATACTGTCCAGGTGTAATTTTCCTCTGCTTCAAGTACTGAAAAGCCGAGAAAAACATTGCATTCCCCACCCATCCGATGCTTAAAATGCCCCTCTCCTAACGAAATTGTATTCATTATTTTTGTCACACAAATAAAATATATATGATCAATATTTATCTACATAAATCAAATAGGTGACTCGCAGGAAAACTTGAGTTCGTCTTGGGGGGGGGGGGGGTTACCCTAAAAGCGGCGATACATTCATTATTTTTCTTCCCCAAAATTACAACAGAAGGTGTGATCAATCGTTCCTTACATGACTCAAGAACTGGTCCCTATTTCCTTGCCTCCCCCACGAGGGCAGAGTTAGACACAAGGTCAGTTTTTAATGTGGGGAAAATCCAGCCTCCCCAAAAGGAGAACTCTGGGAACAAAAATTTAAATTACCTCAGTCTAGAAGGATTTCTCCTTCACTGACCGAGGATAACAAAGATGAAGTGTAACAGACTCTACACTTTGATCCTCGTATTGTTCATCACAGGAAAACTCTAGTTCGTCGGAGGAAAGGGGGGTATACGAAATGCGTGATATTTTTTCTTTGCAAATATCTAAAAATGCATTCATTAATCTTACCCCAGATATACTGAAATTTATGATCAACTTGGCATTTTGACTGGGAGCAAGGTGCAGTATCAGTTCTTGTGCTACACTTGGTCTGTTTTGTTCTCGGTCAGTGAAGGAGAAGTCCTTCTTGACTGAGGCAATTTTCATTTTTGTTCCAATCCAGAGTGCCCCTTTTTGGGGAGCTGGATTTTCTCCACATTAAAAACCGACCTTGTGTTAGGGGTGGGACGTAATGGGTGAAAATTTCAGATTCATGCGAGTAGTATTTTTTTGTGTTCATTTATACATAAATAACACTAAACAATCAAACATTTTGAAAATTTTGCAAAATTCAGAAGGTGCAGGCCAAAAATAGCCGTTAGGGCTCCACGGGACTCAAAATCCATCATTTTTCGGTGAAAAAGTGGTTTCATGCGACATTGCAGGTCCTAAAACATCCTCAAAAGCTATGAATGGATATAGATAGTTAAATCTGATATAGTACTTTAATTTAGGACCATTTTCAGGCTGTGAAAGGGTTTTCATGAATGTAAAATAGCCAAAACTAGTGGCCTGCACCTTCTGAATTTTGCAAAATTTTCAAAATGTTTGATTGTTTAGTGTTGTTTATGTATAAATGAACACAAAAAAATACTACTCGCATGAATCTGAAATTTTCACCCATAACATCCCACCCCTACTTGTGTCTAACTTTGCCCTCGTGGGAAGGCAAGTAAATAGAAATAATTATTTATACGATTCAAGTGCAGAGGACACCCCCTCCCTCTCTAAAAAGAAAGAAAGGGATGCTAAAAATAACCCCCAAATGGTCAAATTTATTTCGCAAAGATCGAAAAATCGATTCATTAGTTTTTTTTGTCTCTAATCAAACCAAAATATGTGATCAAAATGTTTGTTGCCATTATTCAAGGAGGGGGGGGGGGCTGTATTATTATTATTATTTTTTATTATTTTATTATTTTTTTTTTAAATTATCTATTTATTTATTTTGCTTCTGTAAAATAATCGCGTAAATCTTCTGACAGTGCCAGGAGAAGACCATCATCCTCATACCCCCAGGGAGTACCTCCCCCAAAACGGAGAGGGGAATATGTTATGTCTGTATCGGCTGTCTCCTGAGACACTCGTGCACGTGTAAGAGAATGCCAAGTGTGTGTGTGTGTGTGGGGGGGGGGCTTACAGACAGTGGCATGCAGGGGCGAGGGCGGTCAGTAGCACCAAGCATCCAAAATTTAAATCATATTCTAACTACTTTTCTTTGTCATAATATTTCTACCAACATCTCAGGAAGAGACCAGACTACAGCTGTGGACGAGACGGCGAGAAGATGCCCCCCCCACCCCATCTACTGACATGGGAATCCCTATCCCTGCTTCTGATGAACACCCTCCCGGTTCAGAGGCACCCTGGCTCCAGTGGAAAACACTAAACCGCCTGAGAACGGGAATGGGGCGATCAAAAAGTTGCTATGAGTAGATGGGGCTACAAAACTGACTCAACGATCTGTGAATGCAGAGAGGAGGACCATACGATGCAGCATTGTCTGTTCTGCCCCCTACTGCCTAACCTGTGCAGCATGAAAGATCTTGCAGAGTACAACAATAATGCAAAGGACTGCGTAAAAAAAAAGTGGGAAACTGTTATATGACCACATGACGCTTCAAAGACACTCAAAGAAGAAGAAAAAGAAAAAAAAAAGGGAGGGCTAAACAAGAAGAAGAAGAAGGCGAAGAAGAAGGCAAAGAAGAAGAAGAAGAAGAAAGAGAAAAAGAGTACAACAATAATGCAAAGGACTATGTAAAAAAAAAGTGTGAAACTGTTGTATGACCACATGACACTTCAAAGATACTCAAAGAAGAAGAATATTTCTCAGTACTAGGACTTATACTTCAGTCTTCATGGCATACAATCAAGGAGTTGGCCTCGAGCACGCCACTGCTTACAGAACTGTTCCAAAGTGGATTTTTAGGCGCTGGTCTTCCCCTTCCCACCATAGTAAAACCTTACGACACACTTTGCCTCTGTTTTGTCGGTGAGCTGTGAGATAGTGTGTGCCTATGATCCTCTTGTGGAGGAAAGTAAGTAACCCCCCCCCTACATATCTCCTTTCTTTAAACTAAAGGTGTCTTCCTTGCTGCTGCTGCTGTCTTTATTCATTTTGTCCCCCCCCCTCTTTCTCGTTGAACATTTCACTTTTTGTTTTTACAAGCGATTCAATTTGATTTAAAAAAAAAAAAAAAAAATTCACTAAACACGAAGAGGAGTCGGGGTGGTCGAAAAGGGAGATAAATGAATGGGATTTCCTGTTTCTGAAACTACAACCTTGACGTGGACGCCATTTTTCTAAACGATAATTTAACGTGTCAACTAGCAATGTATTACCTTTTTTTTGTGATTGCTAAAAACATGGTTTTAAAAGCAACACCAAGTTGTTTGCGAATAGTGCCGAAACCCATTTGACTCTAAATAATTTGTGTGACTAAAATAGGAATTTACCAGTGGTCTTTGGTTTAGAAGCAAAATGGGACCAGAATAATACACTCAATTTTGACTAATCACACCAGAAATTATTTCAGCTTTCGAATTTATAGTGTAGAAAGAAAGTCAATAAAAAAAAAATAATGACAAAGTTGATCCATTCAAAAAATAATTTTATTGACAATTTGTTAAGACAATGAAAAATAAAGAGTTTGTAAAGAATGAGAGTCCAGAGTGTCCGAGAACGTTCCATGTGAAAAAAAGAGTTTTGTCTTTAAAGATAAACTGAGTACACATGTTCATTTGGGCTGTCAGCTTGCGAGCTTGCATATGACTGTGTGTAAAATCAGTAGGCATTGTAGATGTGCGTGTATATTAGTATTCGCCTCTGTTTTGTCGGTGAGAGAGTGAGTGTGTATGAATTTGTGCATCTGTGAGTTCGGCTAACAGTGTGTATGTGCGGTCATCGTGTTTAATTGTTCTTGTTGCGTCTGTTGAGACCTTTGAAAAACAGGAAAGAGGAAGAAAAATGTTGTGTTTGGGTTTTTATATTACATGCAAAATTTCGGCAGTGACTATTCTCATGACTGATTGGTTGAAAGAAACTGCTGATTGGGGAGTTTGTCTATTCGAGAGTCGATACATAAAAACAAAATTTGCTGGCTGCTGCTGCTTCCAACTTTAATGGCTTCAAAATCACTTTCAAATTTTGCACTTCCATGGAGAAATCAGGACGACGACCATTCTTTATCTAATGGGGAAGAAAATGCCGGTAACGGTGTTTACGTCATAGCTGTCGATATTCAAACGTGATTTTGAAATATTTAAACTGTCAATTCAAAACTAACTTTTGACTGTAACGAGATTACCCCGAGGTGATTGACAAAGCAGGATATTAAATAAGAATTATAACCTAGATCAGGGGCGGGCAACCTTTTCAGAGTGAGGGTCAGATGAGACTTTAAGAAGGAGATCGCGGGCCGGAGTGAAAAACGAAATCTCAGAATTACTATATTTTGTTTACATGAATAAATTGTACAAAAATTCCATTGAACACTCTACAAATCTGATATTTTTTCTCAAGCGACTTCTGTATGTGACGAAGAGCCATTTTGGAATCATAAAAAATAATGACGGGGGAAGTAGCAAGTTTATCCAGCATTCGTTTTGACACACCTCACATAAGTTCTCTGTTTCATGCCCTTTCCTCGTCTCTCGTTTCCTTTTTGCCTCTCTTTTTCTATTTTTATCTCAGGCCAAGGATTTGAAATTAATAGTTAAAGAAAAATGAAATATACATGCATCATCGCTCGCTGATGTTTATAAATTTTTATTCCACTGTAAATCTAAATTGAAACCTACTTTTACGTCTATGTCACAAAATGATATGAGTTTTACTGGGAGGTCCGTGTGCCGGATTGCTATAATAAAGCCTAGCAAGGTGGCGGGCCGGACGCTAAGCCTTCGCGGGCCGGAGGTTGCCCGCCCCTGACCTAGATGGTAATAAGATGTAGGTTAACGATGTCGTTAGGCGTTACGCTTAGAATGTGACTGTGATTGTTATGATAATTTCAAGGTTGAAAATATAAACATTTTATTGTTTGTATTTTGAGATATTCTCGTTTGAAGAATGTTATAAATCATTTTCAGAGTTACATCATCGATCGAGAGAGAATCTGAAAAAATGACAGAGCGAGACATGTGATCAAATTGAGCAGACGTTCCGCCTTTTGCTCCCTCCAGAGAGGGCTGGAGAGTTGACTGTATTTGTAAGACAGGAATGTACCAAGAGAAGGTCGGCATTCTACTACAATAAATTGTAAACTATAAAAAGAACCTTTTTTGCTCCGATTCTTCATCTTTGCTGCAACATTTCACATTTTGAGACCAGTAAAGAACGGAGCATAACATGTCTATAACTAAAGTTTATAGGCAAAATGTCAAGTATTTTGGTTCATTTGTGTTTCTAAATAATAAAAAAACCAGTAATTTTCAGGATGGTCATCAATTATTGATGCTAGCTGTACCTACTCGGTGTTGCCCGGGAGTCTTTTTACTTTCATTGTTGTTTTTTTTTTTTTTTTTTTTTTTTTTTAAAAAACAAATTACTTTCTTTATAGGATTTTGAAAGTTAAATTTAATTAGTACGATAGCATTTGGTTTGGTTTGGTAGTTTTGTTTTACGGCATATCAACCCTTTTTGGGTTATTTAATGCCGAATCTGGTCATTATAGTAAAAGTTTTTATGCTTCAAGTTCTTTATATCTTCAAATGTTTAATCATCGTTTTTGATTTGGTAGTTTTGTTTTACGGCATATCAACCCTTTTTGGGTTATTTAATGCCGAATCTGGTCATTATAGTAAAAGATTTATGCTTCAAGTTCTAAAAATAAAATAAAAAAGGGGAGGGAGAAAGGGAGAGGGGCTGTTGTTTTTGTTTTTGGTTTTGTAGAACATAATTAAGTTTTACAAAAAAAAAAAAAAAAAAAAAAAAACGTCAATGTAGGTGAATTTCGTCTCAGGGAGCCACAGGGCAGCCTGATCTGGTATCACCAGCGATAGCATTTGGTAATCAAATTATTAATCAAACCAAACTGTTTTAAGACTATAACTAATTTTGTCATGGTAATGTTTTAATCTCTATTTATAAAATAATCGGATGTAAATAGCTTAAGATGGTTAGTGTGATGACAATATAGTGATGATGATGATGATAATGGGTCATCATTTAGCAAGTGCTAAATTCACCTTAGTGCTTCTTTAAATGGATTCTATTTTGGATGAGTCCCCAATTTGTGTATGGGGGGGGGGGTATATAGATAGTTGATTGTCCGTTCAGATTGCATGGATGTCCATCTACCCACTTTAAGGAATGCGAAGGATAATACTTTTTAGAGGTTGATAGAAACACTGAAAAAGAAAGTAATATTCTGAAAACTGAAGGAAATAGAATGTATGATGAAAGGAAAAGGGGAAGCCTGATTAACATTAATCAACTCATATTTATTTAGAGTGAGGTGCGAAAGAGAAAATATACACGCGTATCGGAGAGAATTGAAGGTGAGAGTTTGTTCTTATATTCGGCTGCGTTTTGTTGAGTTTGTGCGCTAGAAGATGTATGCATGTGTAACACAATGGATACGAGAGGGTCGAGCATATACAAGATAATCCATCTCTCGAGAATGTTTTAATGTCACGTCTTATTTGGTTGTTGGAACCTGTTAAAAGGGTGTCCTTTTTGCTTGTTGTTCGTGAGAAGAAGAGAAGGCATGAACATTAGAAATATGTATGTGTTTATTCAGAGTTCCATTTTGTGTTTGGGAGTGTGTTTTTACCTTTTTGTTTGGCTGTAATTGTAGAGAGAGAAGCCGTAGTAGTTAAGGAATTTTTCTGTGTGGCATAAGTTGTGGTTCTTGGGTGCATCATCTCTTTTTGTTAAGTGCTTGTTATTGTTATCTTCGAGGAGTACGGGCATGTGGGTGCGTCAGCCAGAATACTCCGTTTTTCTTTTTTTATTAGCGAAGAGGCGTTTTTATTGGAATCATCTTGTACACAAAGGCTTGAAGAGAATACGTTTCAAACAAGCGGCAATTCTTCTCATTGCTTGAAAATTCGCAAGTTCGCACTTGCATCTGAGTTAAATGTTTTTATTTCAGGATCCCATGTCAGAGTGAGCAATTGATTTTAGTGCATCCCATTTCCACTTAGTACAGAAGGAGAAATAAGTGAAAAGGAAAGAAAAGGAAAAAGTAAGCTGAATGAAGGGAGAAAGAAAGAGAGTAGCTTATACAAGCTAGTATCTTTTTTCACATTCGCTCGTCTTGCATCTCTATTTATTTATTTCTTAATCTCTCATCCCATCTGTCACTTGATCTGGATGACCGTTGGGGCACCAAAGATGACTTGGCAACCATTTTTTTCCATCCCTCCCGATTTTCTGCCTTCCTGGACGTGTCATTCAGCATCAGCCCTGTCCACCCTTGGATCTTGTCCCCCCCCCCCCCACACACACACACTTCTTTCTTTGTTTGCCCCTCTTTTTTGTCCTCGCAACAGAGTTCCTTACAGGATTATCTTCGTGAGACCTTATGATCGTGTGACATGGCCACTTCATTTCCCTCTTCTTCACAATGGTCAGTACATCCTCATATGGCCCGACTGCTTGTCCGAGTCAGTTCTTCATTTCCTCATTTGTAGGGTTATGGATCTATCCTTTTTTCTAGGTCTGCAGTAAGGTCTGATTCATCCGGGCAGAGCTAGTATAGGTAGGGAGAGAAGCCATGATAAGCGCGCTTACAAAATCTGGCAGACAGGAGAATGACCTACACAATGGACCAAATCACTGATCGTTAAATATCTGCCACTATACTGCCCCTAATCCCAACCCTCCAAAGGAGGAGGTAATGCCTGGAGGGGATTGTCTCATGACAACATAACAGATGCTACACTACGCCCCTTTAAAAGAGAAGGTAATGTCTGGAAGGGTGGTATCAAGATGAACGAGCATATACTAAACTGCCACCCACCCAAATCCCAGTGAAGACCAAATAGTCGTTGCTAGTGAAAAATCAATGGTAAGCGACTGTTGCGATAACACAAAGTCATTTGCAAAGGTTATCGAAAGAGATGGAGAGCACTAGAAATCTGGGGAGACTTGTTGTCACCCAGACTCCAGGGTACACCACCGGTTATTATCAGTAAGTAATTTCTGATGTTCGAGAACACCTAGTGAGTACAAATATTAATAATAAATAACGTGTAAGTCACGTAGAGCGAGAAACACAGACACACGAGAAGTGATCACACAATTGTATCGGATGAATGAAACTATTTGAACCTCCAATTTGTAATAATTTCCATATTTTTCTTCGATTTTTGTACTTGAAAAGATTGCCTTATTTATTTCTCATTCTCTCTTTGATATTTTTTCTGTTTTCTTCTCTTTCTTCATTCCCCCTCCCCTCTCCTGCTAATTCAAGTTTTCTGATTCCAGTCAATCAATTAAAAAAAAAAATGGTGAACGAGGGTAGGGGAGGAGGGGTGGTTTATGCATTAGTTCTTTCTCTCTTCGTTTTTCTCATTATTTGGTATTCTCAATATTTACTATAGCGCCACAATAAGGAAGTAATCCTTTTTTTTTTCTTTAGAGTATTACAAAGAACTAATAAATATCTTTACTTAATTCGGTAGTTTCGCTTTTCAAGAATGGTATATTCCTCAGTTAGACTCAGTTCACATTTAAAAAAAAAAAAAAAGAAAAAAGAGTTCTTGTGTTTACAGCTTGATTATCAATGTATTGATTTATATATTGGGGAGAGAGAAAGAGAAAGGGCCAGAAAGAGTGTGGGTAGGAAAAAAGAGAGAGAAAGAAAAAGAAAAGGGGAATAAAAAGGGGGTGGGGAGGTGGAGAAACGAATAAAAAGGGGGTGGGGAGGTGGAGAAACGAATAAAAAGGGGGTGGGAGGTGGAGAAACGAATAAAAAGGGGGTGGGAGGTGGAGAAACGGAGGAGAGAGAATCAATATATTTGGAACCAACAAATATATTCAGTGCGAGTCGATTTGCAGACTAATAACACCATATTGTTATGTTAAGTACCATGATAGGAAACATTTTACATTCATGAAATCACGAAAAAAACAATTTAGAATCATGTTATTCTGAGAAAAGTTTTGTATAAAAATACTAAATCTTGGAGGATTTTCCACTTTTAAATATCTACAGTGTGTTCGGGTCGAATTTGACACTTTTTGGAAAGCAAAGTAAAAACGTCATATCTTGGCCAATAATTGACATATTCTTAAAATCCAAAGTGCATCTCTTAGCCAATAATTGACATATTCTTAAAATCCAAAGTGCATCTCTTAGAGGATCTTTTGCAAAATACAGCTCACTCGAAGAAATCGCCCTGAGCCTTCACCACAGCCTCCAGGTGGGACCTGAACCTGGAGCACATGGTGTCCTTTACCGTGTCCTTCGATAGACATCCGAATAATTTTATATTAGCAATTAGCTCGAACTTGGTGTTGTAGGCGATACACTTAGTATCTTTCTCAACTGGACCCCACACTAACCCTAACCCTAACCCCACACAAGCAAGTTGGAGGCCAGATGTTTCGACTGGTGAAGTCGTGGGAGTTGTCAGACAGCCACTTCTGAATTTAAGCAGTGAATAGTTAGCTTTTGCGACTCTTGTATGAGAAGTAGTGAAGATCCTTGTTTGGCGCTTTCTTAATAGTCGCCACTCTGACACCCACCTCTCTCATCAATACCGCACTACCTTACCTGGATCTTGCCACACCTTTTTTTTCTTGCAGCTTCAACAAATTTTCTTGTGTGGACACAAAAGCCTGCTGTGATCCTTCCTGCTTCCACATTTGCCGCAATTCTCCAGTTTACATCTCAGGTTTTAAATGGTATTCAAGCAGCACTGAGTTGCAGCAAATTGTTTCATCCGGTGTGAATCATCATGATACAGGTCGCTCTCTTCCAATATTCTGGTGCTTTCCATCTCTTCAACCCACCAATGATATACAGAAACAGCTATCCGTTGCACTTTACCGCTATTAAGTACTTCAAATGCTTCTGAAATGAAAAAATATAAAATAAACTGTTCAAATTTGTCCCGAATACCCGGTACTAGATCTAACTACCCGGCATTGCCTGGAAATCTTTACTTTAATTTTTTTAAAATGAAGTTTGTTTTTGTAACAATGTTTTTTTTTTTATAAATAAGTTTTGAAAGATAAATTTAATTATTACGATATCGTTTGGTCGTTAAAGCATTAATTAAAGCCAAATTGTTATAAAACTATAACTATTTTTTTAAGGTAATGTTGTTTTAATGTCTATTTATAAAATGATTGGATGTCAGTAGTTTTCATTTCTGTTGGACTGTATTTGTTCAGAACAGCTAAGTGAGATAAAACTCTTACTCTTTAGTAGAGTTATCTTTCCTTATTTTTTTTTATCCTTCGTTCAGTGTTTATGAAGAGGTATTATTATTATTTTTAAATACACCCTCTTAAATTTGTCAACAGCATTTTCTAATTTTTTTTATTTTTATTATTGCTACCCTCCTTTTGTTGAGCTGAGGAAAAGAACTGTTTTATCTGTATCATAAAAAAAAACGTGTATCGCTAAAATTCTACTTAAGACTCAAACATGATGAACACGAAAACGAATAAAAGAATTATTGTAGACTGTATTTTAGAAATAGTGTTTTTTTTTTTAAATACCCACCTTCCTAAAAGATATTGAAAAGAAAAGAATCGTTGTGTAGTTAGTATTTCATTAGTTAAATTAAAATCTCTGTATTTCAAGATGGCGGCCATGCAGCGTTCATAATTAAGAAATCGAAAGGCTCTTTATATCCTTAAAAATACAGAATTGAAAATTAATTTACCCCTTGTAGCATCTAATAGAAACGACTAGTTAAATGGAAATTAGAAGGAAAAGTATGTTAATTAGTATTAGGTTAAGAAAGTTTTAAAGTTTATTTTATGCACAAGTTATTGGTTATCAGATATCCAAAGTATAAAGACGAAATTTAGAGATTTTATGAAAGTCTTAAGCTTCTGTCTTGATCAGTAACGAAAAATGTATCCACTTTAATAGTACTCCTACCCGGTTGAAGTACTATCAGAAAAAATAAATAAACTGAAATGAATTATATTTGTGCCAATAACAGTGGGGAAAACTAATGAAAAAATAGGCTAACACGAATCAAATAGCGATATATCAAATGGATTGCTATTCGGTTTAACGTCTATTTTACATGCTGACATGTATTAACAATTGACTTTCAAACAAACCTATCTCTGGCCAAGTCTTTATTTATCCATCTTTCTCTCAAGTCCATCCTTATCACTTTCTCTTATGTTTTCCTTAGCCTTCTCCTGTAGGCTGACCTTGCTACCTCAACTGTTCTACATCTACTAACCCAAGAACTCTCATTCATTCTTTCAACATGTCCATGCCGTCAAAGCCTCCTGTTCTGCATACATCTCCCGTATACTGTCCAGATCTAATCTTCCTCTGAGCTCATCAGATCTAAGCCTGTCTTTAAAACTCACATTGCACATCCATCATATCATTTTTATATAATTTCTCTATGTAATGCATGTATTCAACCCTCACTGCCCAGGTTTCACTTCCATACATCATCACACTGCATACACATGCCTGATAGACTCTCCCTTTGACTTTGAAAATCCAACTGACTTTAATTTATATGTTAGATACACATTATCGGACATTTATTTCTATCTACACTTTTTATAAAATGTCTTCGGTGTAAACATGCACTAGGTTGTTGCATGTTTAGTATTGCATGCATGCGAATAGAAGACTTGCTGCAAGTGCTCTGGTGCCCCCCCCCCCCACGACGTAAATTCACTAGACTAACCCGACAATCTGCCCAATCCCATCCATTCACTGTGGACGTCCCCAGATGCCGAAGAGCTTTCTACTCCAAAACCTTTATTCCTCGTGCTGCTGGACTCTGGAACTCCCTCCCTTCTCCCTGTTTTCCTGACGGTACTGACATACAGAAATTTTAAACTAATGTAAACAGACATCTCGCTGCACAGCTCCCGATTTAGGTTGACCCCAGCACTCCCCACCCCCAAACTTTCACCCTTTTTATCAGTAGTCCCTTACGTCTATAGTGGCGGTCTGCCTTATTTGGGGTAAACTATGTTATAAAAAGAAGAAAAAAAAGTGAGTAATTTTTAATAAGGAGAAAAGAGGCCACACAGAGAATTGAAAATATCTCTGATTGTGAGTTGGGCCACCCAAGAAATGTTTTTTGCTTGAAGTAAAAATAAGTGCTTTATTAAACGGAGATTCATACTGAGAACAACATGCTTACGAAAAGTAATGTCCTAGATTGTCTGCAGATAAGCCCTTTTGAGTGGATACTGTTTAGCCATTATTTCTAATGGACATCGGGGAGGGGGGGGATCCCTCTGGGTGGTCGAATGAGGATGACTAAGAAATCTAAGATTTATAGTCAAAAGTACATATATTCCAGCCTATGGGCAGGGGAGAGCTGTTAGAGCCGGCCCTCCAGGGTGTGAGGTAATCAGTTCGAGTTGAATGTCTGAGAGTCAGTTGGATTTGTGTGGCTCTAGAGAGACTCTTAGGCTCTTAGGCTCTAAACAAAGGGGCCTGTGTTTTGGTTTGATCGGGCAAAAATCTCATTTTGCAAGTCTGCTATTCAACCTAAGAAAACCAGTACTATTTTAACCTCCAAAGAAAAATAAACCTCTATCAATTGGTTTTAAACTGGAGTTACGGTTTTTTGTTTGAAAGGGGAATTACTTTGTTGTAGCACTGACCGAATTGAACAACTTTGGATCGGCACAACGAGTCGGTCGATCACGGCGTACACATGATGCATGTTCATATCGGTAAAAATAAGTTAAAATGGAATATGTTATTTTTTTTAAAACAGCAAGTGATGTTAGTGTTATCCCATGTTTATGATCAGATAAATAAATTGTTGTTGATGTTATTAGATTCTTTTATGCACCGTATCTAATTAATTTAAGGATTTTGATTTCACACATGGCCAAAAATATTGAAAAAGACACGATATACCTCAAGTTTAATCTTTTGTGTGAAATTCAAAACCGTACCTGCCTCCTGATGCAATCCTTTACATATATAAGAGACAGATACGTCTTAAGAAGATGAGGTACTGCTGCCACAGCTGAGGAGGTGTTGTTCTCGGCCTTTTGGCCAAGATAAAAGTGTAGTATCTGTTCCGATGGATACTGCACCCCATACTCTGGTATTGTCTTGGCCTTCGGGGCTTGATTTACGCCGGTCTATGGGTCTGTCCTGTGCAGTTCTAGGAGGTCCACTCTTCCAGGCTTTGCCTCCCCTCTTTGGAGAGGAGTAAGTTTATTGCTTACTGCCTGAGGCGCCCCTACTGGGAAATGCCGACGGGGCTGCCCAGGCATTTTTTGTAGGCCAGAGTGCTCACCTTCTCGAGCGCTGGCTTTTCAAATCCCACTTTCCCGACCTTGTGTCACATCTTACCAGTGTGGGAGGTAGATAAATAACTTGACAGAGTTCAAAATCGATTTCACAATCTAGTGGCGGATGATATCTCACACAAGCGACATTGCTAGGCTTTCTCCAATCTATACTTATTTCCGTGGAAGGAGCTCGACTGAGCTTCAATCTCTGGTTCTTCCTTGTAAAACATTCACAGCAAGAACTTGTCTTCTTACCACGACTACAAAAAAAACAACAACAAAAACTTTCCCTACTTTCTCCATGTGCCAACATCAAAGGGAACTTCCATGAACAGAGTTTTTGTTCCCATCTGTGGAACGTGCTGCCACAAGATTGCTTCCCTGAGGATTACAATATGGTCATCTTCAAATCTAATATCAGTAGACTGGTATTGTCCGGGACTTCGGGTCTAGATTTACGCCGGTCTATTGGTTGTCCGTCCTGTGCAGTTCTAGGAGGTGCACCCTCCCAGGCTTTGCCTTCTCACCCTTTGAGAGGGGGTTAGTTTATTGCTAATCGCCTGAGGCACTACAGGGCTACCCAGGCAATTTCTAAACAGCCAGACTGCTCAAATTCTCGAGCGCTGGTTTTTTTCCCCACTTTCCCGACCTTGTGTCACATCTTGCCTAGTGGGAGGAAGATAAATAGAATACGTAAACGTGTCGTAAAAATTCTCTCATAATATTCATCATTATTCAACTGTCGATCTATCGATCTCATTAACTCTTATCCTCGAGTGGTTTTTAGTCTCGATATGTAGTGACTCGTTTGTAAAAAAATGTTTTTAAAACTTTAATAAATGAAAATTTAATTGTTTATTTTTTTTATTTACTTTTAATAAAATATTCATTGAAATCAAAAATAAGATGAAAAACTAACACAAATGAAAAAAAAATCTTATCAAAAAAAAAAAATTGTAAACATGACTACATTGTGAATTATTTTTTTTTAAGCCCTCCACCCAGGCAACGCCGAGTAAATATAGCTAGTCTAAACATATGAAGTTATCTCTTGAGATTTTAAAAAGTTGTACCTAAATAGCATTTAAGATGACGTATCAAACTTCAATTCTGACGAGTAAATTTCCATGTGTTACTGTTGTATCATGTTATTGGCACTATAATAACGTATTTTGTTACAGTTTATTTTTTAAATTATGTAGTCCTGCCCGGACAACTGAGAAAATGAAACCTTTTTCAATTATGACCGAAATAAATCTAAATCGTCAAGGGGAAATAACCCATTTTTTTTAAGAATATAAAAATAATTGTCTGCCTCACAACTGAAATATGGTTTCTTTTTCTGTATAAGTTTAAAAAATGTGCAATGGCATAAAAATTAAAAAGACTTTACTGAATCCCGGGTAACGCCGTGAAGTAACAACCAGTTGTTTATAAAGCAGTTCAAATAATAATTTGAAAACAAACGAGATTCAATTTTAAGCAAAAATGAAGCTAGTGTTGCTTTCTTTTTTTTTTTTCTTGGCCTTTTTGGCTGCGATAAAAGTGTAGTATCTGTTCCGATGGATGCTACACCCCTTAGACCGGTACCGACTTTGCCTTCGGGCCTTAATTCTGCCGGTCTTAAGGTTTGGCCTGTGCGGTTCTAGTAGGTCCACCTTCCCAGGCTTTGCCTTCTCACCCTTTGAGAAGGGGATAGTTTATTGCTAATCGCCTGAGGCGGCTCTACCGGCGAATGCTGACAGGGCTTCACAGACATTTTTTGTAGGCCAGAGTGCTCATCCTCTAAGACGCTGGCTTTTCAATCCTACTTTCCGACCTTGTGTCACATCTTACCGCCGTGGGAGGGAGATAAAAAAAAATAAAAAAATTTTAAATAAAAAAAAATGTAAAATTTTGTGCTGTTTAATTATTTCGTTGACTCCTTATTTGTTCATTCTGTTCCTCCATTATCCGATTCTATACAGAGTCCTCTTGAAATAATCGTGTGTATCAGTGTTTAAATATAGACTTGAATGCAGAGAATCATATTTACCTCTTCGTTTTAAACCTTTTCTATGGCTTCCTTAAAATACAGAGCTATATTTAGCCTTGATCAGTAGGCACAAAGACAACCATTGATCATCGACTCAGGATCGGGGGGGGGGGGCGGAGGGGAGGGCGACTGGTTAAGTGGATACTGTCACAAACTGAAGATTTTGCATGCCGTGTTAGAATCCTTTAGGATCCATAGCCCCGTTTTCACTAGAAATTCCGACAACCTTTACATGGTCCGTGCTGTGAGTACTTGATTCTTAAAAATATCAGGGAAACTCGGATATGGAGAAAGTGTATTTGGATGGCAATTGCAAAGCTATTGAGGTTATCGAGAATTTTTGTTATGTTAGTGATACCATTGGAGCACAGGGAGGAGCTGGTGCTGATGTGATTCACAAAAAATAGGGGTGGATTGAATAAGTTTTTTGTTTATATATATATATATATATATATTATTACTAGTGTAGACCAAAAAATGACAGGAAAAAACTTTGCTTCTCCAGTGTTCACACTCATTATTCATCTAGATAGATTACTAAAATATTCATATAAAATCATAGAATTACGTCAGGAATTTAATTTTTCATATATAAATTATTATCATTTCTGATGACCTTAAAAAAAAAAAAAAAAAAGACACCCACCGTTATAGAGTGGAGAATTTATTTCCGAATTTATTTCAGGCGGCAGGAAAAGTCTGAAGTGTTTGTCTGACTTGCTAGTAGCTTTCTCGTTTCTCTTCACCAATTGAAATGGTTTCGTCCGGGGGCTATAAAAAGGCACATGTTTTATTCACTAACTTCTATGTGACAGGATAAAAGTAATATATATATATATATATATATGATAATTTTATTTACACAGACATGTACAAAATCTGCGACACTGGCATGTCGATGTTATCGATCAACAGTTACTATAAACTGAGATCTCATCAGGCAGAGTTAGAATCCGATCTTAACCTCAGATCATATTTGGAGAGAATGAAGTGGAGGGATAGAGAAAGAGAAGAAGAAGGAAAGAAATTTAACATTTCAAAAATTAAGGCCGTTAAAAAATTAAAAATTAAAAATTAAAAAATCTAAAAATCTAAAAAACAAAAATAAAAAACAAAAAATCTAAAATCTAGAATCTGAAACAAACAGGGCAAATAAATAAATAAATAAATAAAAATATAAGGTGGAAAGAGGAACAAATAATGATGAGGGGAGAGGTGGTGGGAAGGTAGACACATAGAGGAAAAGAAGGAGAAAGAGAGAGCATCTGTTGATTCAGATCGAGAGGGAAGGAGGGGGGTAGACATGCACGAATCAAGTGTCAAAAAAACAGTCGAGTTTATAAATGTATTTTTTCAAGTGAACTGTAATATTGTGTATATGTGTGTATGCGTGCGGGCAAACCGGTCAGATGTGTCTGATTGTTGTGGTGGTGGGGCGGTGATCAAATGTGTCGCGATTCTGGGTTTAAATTGTCTTTATAATTTGTCTGGAGTTAATTTGCTTACTATGAATAAATAAATATATTCGTTAAATATAACAGGAATAAGAATAATAAGAAAAAGAAAAAGAAAAAGAAGAATAGATACCCCTAATAATTGAGGTAAAATAATTAAAATAATAAATGAATGATAACAAAAATACTAAAAAAATATATAACTAAAGAATAACTAGAAAATGCCGGCGTTATTAATTATTAATAATAATGATAATAATGATAATAATAATAATAATAATAATAATAATAATGATGGTAATAATAATAATAAAAATAGTAATAATAATAATAAAAATAGTAATAATAATAATAAAAATAGTAATAATAATAACAAAAACAACGATAATGGTGGTCAATAATATTAAAGAATTTATAAAAATAATAGTTTAGGAAAGAAATAGAATAATTAAGAAATATTAGGAATCCTAGGAGGTAGTGATTATCATAATAATATTAAATAATGATAAGATAATGTTTGCCGATATTATGATATGGGTTAATGGTTGCAATAATGCTGATCATATAAAAATAGTGGTTTAACTGACAACAGTAATCAGAGTGGTAATCCCAGTAATCCTAACAATAGTAATAATGATAGTGAAAAAATGATAGTGAAAAATTAATAAATAATAATAGAAGTAGTCATAATGGTGGCAATAATAGTAAAATGAAAACCGTAATAATAATAATAATAATAATAACAAAAATGGCAGTGGAAGCAAAAGTAAGGTAACGGTAAAACATGGCAATATCAATATTATTAATAATAGTGATACTGTTAATTTCATTGCCGCAAATAACAATAACTATGATAGTAACATCAGACATGATGTCACCACTGATAACAATAATTATCTTGATAAAAGTACAGAAATGAAAAAATGAAAAATAAAAAATAATTCAATGTCAAATAATTAAGTTTAAGATATTAATAATAGTAGTAATAAATAATTGATAATGATAATCTAAAAATAATCTAAAAAATATAATCTAAAAAATATAGAAATATTAATCAATAAATGGATAAGCATAAAAGGGGGTATTTAAGAGTAAAGAAAAATACAGAAGATGACAATTAGTGTTAATCGTTGTGGGAATAATAATAATAATACCAACCAATACTACCGCTTACAGTACTACTACAAATAATACTACAAACAAAAATGCTACTACTAATAAAAATAATAATAATAATAATTAATAAAAGGTATAAGATGATAGTTGTGTTGACAAAATTTGCAGTTGATGGGTAGGTGAAGTTTTTTTGTTTTTTTTATAGTAACAGCCTAAGGGGTTAGGAGTGGATTACTAAGAAGGTGTAATCTATTATGCCTACAGTTAATTGATGTTTCTTGTTTTTTGTTTAGAAGTTTGCCCCTATCACTAAATTTAATTATTTCAAGTTTTTCTGTTAGGCAAAGGTAGCAAGGTGAGTTTAGGGAACCACAGGTGCTAGTTTTTCTAATTGTGTTCCAGGTTACTGTTGGTGATAGGTTATTGTTGTATAATTCACAGTAATATATAGAAAGTGAGGTTCTTTTTTGATATGTAGGGTTATTAAAAGAACACTTATGTCCAGTATATCTTTCTTTGAAGGTATTACCAGCCATACCTATGTAGAATTTTTTCAGGGTTGGGTTTTCTTTAGTAGAGATGGTTGCTTTTTCACCTGGATTATTACCATTAGTATATATATATATATATATATATTTGATTTCAATAACTGACTTTTCACTGACTTCTGGCTCAGTTTGGATTCAATCATTTCACTACACAATAAAAATTCTTGGTATTGGGATTGAGTTATGTTTGAAATAAAATCCATTTTAATTGTTATAATTAGCTGTAATCTAAAATGTACTCACAGAATCCCTAATCGCTAATGAAGTTTCTGTTGATTACTCTCACCTTATACATTTTCAATTACTCTCGCTCCCGTCTCTCTCTCTCTCTCTCTGTTTATTAACAGTTGAAGGTAATACAACTATAAAACAGAAAATTGAAATAGTTCAGTATAAACAATAGGGAATATCACCACAATTATTAATACTATTTAATCTATAGCTGAAGAAAATGAACAATATAGTGAAAGAGAGAAAAAGAAAAAGAGGGAAATATAACAAATAGAAAGACTAATTTTTGATTTTGTCTTTATTTAAAAAAAAATTTAATTGGCTTTGCAAACTCACTTTTTCCTGATTCAAACAATTTGAACCGAGCTCTATGGGTGACCCAACGGGTCGTCACATTTTTTTCTAACATTTTTATAGCAGCAATCATTTCATTTCGGAAAAGTTTTTGAAGATATCAATATTATCAGGTAGCCAACAAAAGTAGATATAAATAAGAACACCATTTAAAAAATAACCACGTGATTCTTTTGAACTCTGTATAAGACGCGTGAGATATGCTTCTATCAGTTGTTCATTTTGCATCTATTTAGACAAACTATTGCTTCTTGTAGAAGATGCATATGCATCATACTGAAGGAAGCCGTGTGTATATATATTTTATATATAACTGGTTGGCAATGGCCTGCGGGTAAGATCTCCGACTACGAATCAGTGGCGATTTGTGTTCGGGCTTCGCGCCCACCGACCGTTGAGAATTAGTTCCTAGACTGAAGATTGCGTTAGCATGAAACATCGATGTCTCTAGGTATTTTAAATATTTAATATTTATTTATAAAAATATTATTGTTTATCAGCCCCCTCCCACGGAGGCTGGGCACTTTTCGAGGAGCTTTAATAACAAGCAGTACAAATAGCTATATGCATGGTCCGACGTTTCGTAGATCACTCTTAGCTGCTTGGTGAATAGTAGTAGCCGAATTCCGCTATTTACAGTTAAAATTCCTCTCTATTTACTAACTGGTTGGCAATGGCCTGCGAGTAAGATCTCCGACTACGAATCAGTGGCGATTTGTGTTCGGGGTTCGCGCCCACCGACCGTTGAGAATTAGTTCCTAGACTGAAGATTGCGTTAGCATGAAACATCGATGTCTCTAGGTATTTTAAATATTTAATATTTATTTATAAAAATATTATTGTATATATATATATATATATATATATATATACTTGGTCGGATGTTAGACCTAAATACTATGCATCTGACAAATCGATATTTGATTATGACTTGCAATTTCTTTCTTTTTATCTTTGCAGCATGATATTTACACTAAAAGTGTAATTAGCCCCAGTTTATTTCTAAAATAATAATTATTCCAGCGAGGAAGATTATTACAATGGAGATAAGTTTAAATAATGACCTAAATGGATCAAAATGTAAGATAATTCCTATTCTAACTTAAATGTAAAAATATCAGTTATCTCCCTTACATTTTGAACTTTTTTCCACATCTCTTCATGACTTACACTATTTCTATTTTATCTCTTTTAATTAAAAAATTTAAACTAAAATGACATTAATGAATCTTGGGCTATGCCGGGTAGGCAGAGTTTATACTGAAATAAAATAACATAGCAGAGACATACATCATAAATACAATAAACATGAAGACTTGTATTGAAATAAATGTGAGTTTTGGTGTTACATGAATACTGGGGTTTTGTATGTGTTTAAATGTCTTGTGTGTAAGTCATGTTTATGCATATTAATTTAGTTCTGAGAAGTTCTGTGTGAGAGTAATAAGTGGACCTTGGGTTTACTTTCAGCAGCCTTGTAACTAGTTTCCCTTATTTTGTCTTTTAGTCTCATATTCCATGAACGATGTTTCTGACAAAGGGGGAAGAATTGCTGTTTTCTGGGTCGGAATCTATCCAGCTAACAATTATTATTGGCTAGTTTTTGACCTTGAAGTAGTATTGGTTGTTTGTTTTCTTAGCTCCTTACATCAAGTGGCTTCATGTCTTGTCTGGAGCGATTTACATTAAAAAAAAAGTTTAGAAAACATTGTTTTGTTACTCTGAATTCTTTTAAAAGGAACAAAAATGATGACGTCTCTTTTTGTCGATTATCAGGTTACGACTGATTTCGTTGGTTTCGTTGGAGAAAGGAAAATAATCTCTTTACCATACTAGACACAGGGAAAAGGGAGAAAAAAAACTTATTTTTAGAACTATGATATTTGTCTTAATCAAGTTTAAGTTTTGTTTAATGGCATATCAACCCCTCACCATATCCTAACATCTTGGACCATTTATTCAGCTGGCTTTGGGACCAGAGATTTGCCTGATTTCCGGATTTCCTGAACAAATTAAATAGATATTTCAGATAAAAACTAACAATGGAAAGTAAACATTTAAGCCTGTTTGTACCGACTTTTTGCCGATTAAATACATTATCTTTGGTATGTGACACCAGAATAAATAGATTTTATTTGCATTGTACACTTGATCAGCTGACACCAGAAATCAATTCGACAGACTCGTAAATATACCTTCACAGTTGTGAAGTCTTCAAATGCATTCTTGCCACAAAGGCTAAAAACAGACAAACATCTTGTTTCAATCAGTTAAGAGACGGATGAGGAAACACATTCGCAACAAGAAAGTTTTCTTTTGAAGATTATTCCAATTGCATTGTGTTACTGATCAGATCAAGAATATTAATGGTGGTTTTTATCCCTTGTGTACACGTTTTTAACTTTACATGTTGGCACCTTTACATGAAATGTTAATTTCTCAAAACATCATCTTATTTTTATTTGCTACTTTATGTCTGCATATTAAATTAAATCATTTTACTTACTGTTTCATTTGCCAGTAATTTATTTCTAACACACACACATATATATAAATAAAATGTTGGGTTATCAGACCTGAGGTCTAAGGTTCGAATCGTGCAGTTGGCGAATTAGTTGCATCTAGCCAAATTGATGAATCTTTACAACACATAACAAACGCTCGTCTGTGGAGATCAATATTTAATTATTAACATTATAATTATCTGGCCTCTTAAAGGGAGAGCACTCTGTTTGGGTAGAATTAATTGTTTCGATTAAAAACTATAATGTAAAGGTTATTTTCTCTTTTTTGTTTATTTACTTTTTTTCAGAGATAAGAGCAAAAAATAAAATTGAACATCTTTATTTTTGTTCAGATTTTCCCTGAAAAAATTTGAATGTAAAAAAAAAAAGTTATTCTCAGAATAATTCTGTAACAATCATAAGCATTAACATTTATTTCCTCTTGCAGAGGGCAGCCCTGGCGAGGTGGTTTTGTCATTTTGCTGGATGCTCACGGAATAAATGAGATATAGCAACTAACGAGATATAAAGATTTATTCGTCGGAACAAAGGAATAGAACATTTTTTATACATGGGATTGAATATAGCAAACAAGACAGAATAGACTTTTTCCTGGAGTTCGTCGACAACTCTACAGTAGACCTGATAGAGAACGAAGGAATGTACGTATTGTCTGGTCATTCATGTAACTGCTTGTTAGGACATCTAACGAAAACAATTTACCTCCCTTGAACCATTTCGGGAGTTAATATGTCAATCGCGTCCAGCGGCAAATTAATTCATTAATTCATTCTGTGTTCAGTTCTGTTAAACGTTTCTCTTGATAGTTCATCCATTTATTTACAAGTTATTTATTATAACCTAAATTACGAGGTTATAAAACTGCTACAGTCACATAATTACCAGGGTGTATTAATTTCAACCTTTCCACTGAAGAACTACTTCCAGACCCCTTGAAATTTAGACAGTAGCCCCAGAGAGCTTCCCAACACCAACAAAGACGTCTTCTCTTCTGCCTTTGTCCACTGGACAGCCGAGCAAGGCTATTTTCACTTGATATTCATGGTGGGTACTTGACTGAGCTCCAACATCTAGAAAAACATCCACAACAAGAACTCGTCTTACCTCAACCACAGAGGAGAACTTTCCTTTCTCCCTCTCCTTACCAAAAACCAAAAGAAACTTCCATGAACAAAGTTTCTTTCTTAGAATGTCCTGCCTGTGGAACAGGATATCATGATCCTGCTTCCAAACCGACTACAGCATGGTTGTCTTCAAGTCAAGGGTGAACAAACACTTGTTGAGTCGTCCCCTTAGATAATCAATTCCTCTTAAGTAATCTTCTCCCCATCGCACTCATCGTTTCCGGCCCTCTTGTGGAGGCGATCATCGTCCAATTGATGATCCCTTTAACCCTTATCCTCGAATGCCCTCCCCGGGCTTTGATAAGTAGTGACCCGTTTAGTAAAAAAAAGAAAGTTATTTTAGATGCAATCAATTTGACATAACACATAACATACAATGTCGTAAATTGAAAGTTTGATGTGCACAGTAAGTAAATGGGATGAAATTTCTCCACAAAATCAACAGCAGCCACGATTGATGGTCAGTCGTGCATAAACAGTAAGACCCCATTGTTTTTATTTACCTCCCCAGGAGGTTAGGCACAAGATAAGATGTGACCCAAGCTCGGGTCGGGAAAGTGGGACTTGAAAAGCCAGCGCCCGAGAAGGTGAGCACTTTGGCCATTAAAAATTGCCTGGGCAGCCCCGTCGGTATTCCCCGGTAGGGGCGCCTCAGGTAGTAAGCAATAAACTTACTCCTCCCCAAAGAGGGGAGACAAAGCCTGGGAGGGTGGACCTCCTAGAACTGCACAGGACAGACCCATTGACCGGCGTGAATCAAACCCCGAAGACAAGACAATACCAGTCTACGGGGTGCAGTATCCATCGGAACAGATACTACACTTTGATCTCGACCAAAAGGCCAAAAAGTTTTGTTTTTTTTGTTTTTTTTACTTCTTTCCTCTTACTTGACTTCTGTCAAGCTGCTGCTGCTTTCAAGCAAACACATCAACAGATCTTTAGCATTATGTGGTTTTATTTACAAAAAAACTATCCTGGCAGCTCTTAATCTAGCTTTAAGTATTATTTTTACATTACATATCTTTAAAAAACAATTTATTGTAATTTTTAAAACTGATAGTTTTCATTTGAATTACTTCCTTTGAAAAATTATGAACATAACATTTCAAGAAAAGTTTTTAGTAATTTATCCTTTTTTTGTATTAAATCACTTTAATTACTATTAATATCGACGAAACTCTTGAATATATATATATATATATATAGGAAAAATAGAACAATAAAATTACAAATGAATAACACTGAACATTAATTTATTATAAACTTTAAAAATAGTTATGCAAATTAGGCATACAAACAGCTGTGATTGGATCTTTGCTATCTACTATATATACAGTATTTTGAAAGATTATCTTGTATTATTGATTATGTAACCGTGAGCCGTTTCAATGGTAATATAGGGGTGATAAACGAAAAAAAACAAAAACTTTTGTATTCAGATATGTACAAATTTTATTTCTTAGAATCTCTTCACGTTTGTGCAAACTGTTTATGTATGTTTTTCTTGAATTTTCTATATATACAAAAAACAAACAAACAATACTACTGCATATATTGGGGTCGCCATTTTTATCTACACCATGTGATTTCAGGACACTATGTAGATTGACGCCGCATGTGTAGTCTGCAGTGAAGTTCTGATGTAACGTTGGCTGGCAAAATAAAGTGCATGTTGTCACTCAATTCTCATCGTCCATTTTTTTTTAATTATGGAAGTCACTCCAGACAAGGCATGAAGCCACTTGATGTAAAGAGCTAAAAAGAGTGAAAAATTATTAACGCAAAGAAAGGTGCCTATTGATCTTTGTCTTCAAAAGACTGAAGCTATAGCGGAGAGGTCAGCAGGAAGAGAGTTCCACAAGCCAGCAGTTGTTGGAAAGAAGATACTGGAATAGGAAGATGTATTCCAACGAGGTACCTGAACAGTGAATTTATGAAGACCACTAGACCAACGAGTCAAACGAGATGGAACAAAGGAAGCAGGGAATAAATCAGACAATTAATTACCAAAGAATGAACAGTGACTCGTGCACACCCTGAACACCACATTACCATGTTTTTTTTTTGTTTTTGTTTTCAAAAATAAAGCTGGCCTTTGCTGTTTATAGATGTTGAGTGCAAACTCAGACCTCACTATTGAATTTAGTAGCCAGTGCTTAGCTGTCCGACTAGTTGAGCTAGAACTAAGTAAATAGAAATCAGAAGCCAGAGAGTTAGTATATAAACAGGCTGGGATGTTCTATTGTGCTTAGATGGGCAAGTCCATTCTCTGAGTCCAGATTGGCTGCTAGTCCATAAGTGGGCATTCCAGTGTATAAATATTACTTCATACAAGCCATAGTTTTTCTGTCAACTGGACGCCAGTTGGGGCTCTTACACTAATAAGTGTCATTTTTATTCTACACAAACAATATTATTACAAAACTCCTTAATACAAAATTAATATCACCGTTGTATTACTCGTTGAATTTTAACTTGAGAAAAGTTGATTGATCTTGATATAGGGCTTTGCTTTCAATTGCATCCCCAGACAGAAAGACAGAGATGCCACATTTGTATAATAAATAGTAGATTTATTTAAATATTTATAAACTTGAGATACATTTCTGACTATTTAGCATATATTTCGTTCATTTTGAATGAAATCAGAAAAAAAAAGACTTCTTGGAAAATGTTATCATATTGTAACAATCCTCCACTCTATAACAAAGACCAATGTGTATTTATTTGTAGATCATATTGTTATGTATCCCCCCCTCCTGTAAAACTTTCCTTTTTAGAAAAAGAAAAAAATATATAAATGTAATAAAAAATCTACTTGTGACAATTATCAGAAATCTTTTTTTTTCTCTTTTCTTTTCCTTCTTTTTCCATCTTTTCACCCATTATAAAAAGGTTCATTTTGGAGCTAGTTGAAGGTGATGTACTGCCGAGGGTACTAATTCGTTAGCTTTGTGGAGGTGAGATGGACTTAAAACGAAATCGTCTGATGTTTGAGATTTACGGAAAGTGAAGTTGACAGGAATGATATACATCTGCTAGGATGAAAGGCGGAAGGAAATGAACTTCAAGATATCGGTAATTCCGATATGCCTCAGTAGACAGCACGGTACAAGACTGCTAAAGGGCAAAACCGACACAAAAAAGAAAAACTAGGTTATAACCTGCCTTTTCGAAAATTAATTGAGACAAATTTAGCAAGAAATTCATCTCGAACGAATATTGTTTTTTATAATTCTAAAAAAAAAAAAAAGATTATTGTCACGTTTCCTTTAAATCTTATCTTATTTATATTTTTACTATTTCTATATCATATACTTAGAAACATATATTCATTTCAAAATTATTCTGTCTTGTGACTGTTTTTTTTTTTTAATTATCTGGTGTCTCTTATCTCTGAGTAAATTGTCACAAATTCGTAACAATATATATATGTCACAAATTCATAATAATATATATATATATATATATATATATATATAAATAAATAAATAAATGTACTTCAATCCCATTACACAAAAGTTAGCGAGTAAGTTATGTCTTTTTCTAGCCCCATGACAAAACTATTTCAAGTGATGAGGAAAAGCAAGAGAGCTTATAGCTAGTCAGACAATCATCTCAGTCAGATTTACCCTGCCTGAAATGAATTTGGAAAGAAATTATTCAGTCTATAATAAAAAGTCAATGGTGATAGGTTTTTTTCTTTACGTCATCAGAAATGATATGAAATGATCAGAAATGATATGAAAAATTAAATTAAGAGACCTAATTTTATGATTGTATATGAATGTCCATGACTAATGGAGATTTGGTATCTGTCTGCCTGTCTGAATCTGAAACAATACTATTAGTTCTATATCTGAAGCCAATATTCTACTATCCTTAAATGCTCCATCCAAGTGTAATATTTGTTCTGTTGTCATGATACAATCCTCCCAGGCATTACTTCCTCCTCCTAAGCATACATCAACAAGAAATTGTTACAATTAACTGTTTATGAGTGTTACACCGGCCGTTCTTAGACAGGAGAAACTACACTGGTTGTCACTATAAATAGTGCGAGTCACCAGAGACACTGAAGACAAAGCACAGTCTTGTAACGGTCTAGCCAAGTGCTAGTCACTTTCTTACTTTGTTAATACACTTGTTAAACCAACCCTCGACTTCTTTTATTTATTATTTACTGTTGGACAACTTCACAACAATGAGCGAACTCAAAACTCACATTTTATATATATATATATATATATATATATATATATATATAATTATAAATATTTGTTTTTATCTACATACGAATACGTTTCATCCTTACGGGAATCGTCAGTGTAGAGAAGATTATTCATACCGGTCGCTGGACTCGAACCCCGGAACACGAGTCATTATTCAAACGTAAATTCCGACATCTTAGCCCAAACGGCCATTATCAACAACAACCCGGTAAATCAGTGAGAGATTAATCCTTTTAAAAGGCAGCCGTCATCAAAGTGTTCAACTACTGCAAGGAAAATGCATTGATATATATATATATATATATTATTTTTTGAAAACTCATGAGCTAAGGACTTAAGGATGCTTTGCATGAACTTTGAATTCTAATAAAATTTGATTGACACCTTATTTTATTACTTCATTTTATATTATAATATTAATGCTCTATCCAGTATATTGAGCTTCAGTTTTTTATCCGGATGTTTCACTAATTATAAGATATTAGTTGACGCTTATATCTTTTGTTGGATTGCTTCATATATATATATATATATACTAGCAAAAATATGCAACTGGAAGGAGCATATTATTGTTAGATTTAGTAATATATTTAGTAAATAGTGAGTGTGAACACTGGCGAAACATTTTTTCTGTCAATTTTTACAGAGGGTGTACACGAGTAACTTATATTATGCAGAAACTCTAAAATGTCATCATAATACAATATCCATACAGGTTTCCGTTGATTGCATTAATATTTCATGAAAAAAAAAAAATGACATTTCTTGTCTACATTGATTTCAAATAATTTCAGCAAAAACTTTGCTGTTGGCACTAAACACTTTATTATTTTTCATATCAATTTAATAAGTAATCCTCAACAAAAAAAGATAAAGAAAAACAAGGTATCACTTCTCCCAGCTCGAAGACTTGGTAGGCACATTGAATTATAACTGTTCATCATTGTAACAGTTTTGAAACAGGCACCTCCTTCCTGTATTTCTTCAGTAAAAAAAAAAAATTATAAAATACCAGAACTCTTTAAAAATAAATAAATAAATAAATATAATCATGCCCTTCATTAACGTTAACACTGACCCAATGTCTAGGGCGGCAATATGAAAAAGAAAAAAAAAATGAGTTGAAAATAACAGAAAGAAAAATCTAAAGTAGTTGTGAAAAAAAAAGTGATTAAAAAAAAAAAAAAAATGGCGGACATTTTGAAAATACCCCAAAATTGATTACCTGTTCTGTCTTTTACTATGTGATCAAGAACTGGGTGATCAATAACGATTTCTGGGCAGGAAGAGGGTGCTCATTTGAAATTATAATTCCAGGTGGAGGAATTAACATGAAATTGTACGAAAAAATTAGAATCTTATTTTTATTTTTCTGTTAACAGCATATAGGGTAAAATATTACCCAGCATGATTTTAGCAAAAAAAAAAAAAACCCAATAAACAATTTTTTTTTCAAATATATATGAAAAAGATAATTTATTTTCTTAATTAAGCCGAAGAATATTCTAATTTAATTATTTTTTCAAACTTTACAAAAAGAATTTTTTGATAAGTTAACAAAAAATTCATCTTCTGAATATATTTTCTCATTGAGCAATGATTATAAAATAAAATAAACATTCATTATAATTTATTTCCAAATCAAAATTTGCTTCCTACCAAGATTGATAAAAGAATTGTCTCTCATAAAAACCATGCCATTTTAAAGCAGCGTAGACTTTTTATTGCTAAGTTGAATTAACGGACAAACATGGTTGTCAGATAAATACAAATCTACGGAACCCTAAATGTTATTTTATTTTCATTATATCTAAAAATGATGTAGAACCATGCTGCCTCTCCCAACGACCGTAGACCCCAATATTGTGTGTGCTGTGGTTTTCTTCTCATCTTAATTGTCGTTTATTGTGTCGTCTATTCAACTGACGAATTGCCGAGGGTACAACACTGGTTTACAAGTTGAGAAAAACAAACAAATGAATTCATCAGAAAAACATTGAATTCGTTTCCTGATTATCTCTGTATACCTTCTCTTTTCTTCAGCTATAACAGTCTTACAATTATTTCTTGACTCTACAAATTTCTGTCTATTCGTAGTAGACTTATGACGGCCATATTGTTGGAATGCTTGCTGCCTCTGAGCAATAGCAGCTGCACATCTTGAGGTGAACCATTGTGGAGAGTAGAGCTTGCTGTAGAATTTTCTCATGGGAACATGTGCATAAACACCTGCTTTCACCCATTCAGTTGCCTCATTTACGCATTGATCAGCAGGAGAGAAAAAATTCCACTCCATGGGGCGTCTCTGATGTGGTCTCTGATGGAATCAAAATCAGCTTGCTTGAAGTATCTCGCCGTTTTGAGCAACGGCTCTTCAGCTTTGGAACGAGATTTTAGGGTGATATCAATCATTATCACAAGGTGATAAGTGTTTCCGAGCGGGCTATGGGCATTCGTCACAGTAAGGTCAAGAACACGTCGAAAAGTGATGGTCCACACAATCAGGGAGGCGGGTCGAGAATGTGACAGTCTGTGATGTGAGAGGGAAGTGAGCCATGGAGAAACTATACTGCATCTGTATAGCTGGAGAATCCTAGCCAGTCACGGTGATGTGCATTAAAATCTCCAAATACATGTATTTGGGCACTCATGTCAAGTGAAAATGCTATATCTATGCTTTCAGAGACAGATGTAAGAGGGTTACAGTCCTGGGTCGAAAGAGAACGGTATAAGAAATATAAGTAACTAACGTTGTGCTGCAGGGTTAATCTAAAGCACATGTAGGCTTGATCATCTGTTTTTAGCCTATATACTCTCGTTCAGGGGAGGGTGTCCTGGACATAAACTCCATGCATATGTTTATTAGAATCTTTACGGTAGTGGGAGGTAATCAGTCATGTGAATAAATGCATACATCAATATTTTACAGCTTACACAGCTGTTGCTACTACTTCAATGTCTTATAGCTTATATGGTACTGATATCGATCCTGAACCAGTTTTCGTGAGGTTCGACTCGGAAGCGTTCGGCTGTCCTACGCAAACGCTGAATGGTACCAGACGACAATTTTGATACGGTGCTGCGTCCTGTGATTGTAAGTTATATTTTCAAGAAATTTTCTAAAAGAAACAACAACAAAAAACATAACAAGCAAAACATAGCGAAGTTACTGTTATCAATAAATTTTGTTATTTTGATACGTTGCTGCGTCCTATAATTTTTAGTTATAGTTGCAAGAAATTTTTTAAACAAAACAAATACAACAAGCAAAACAGGGCGAAATTACTGTTATCAAATAAATAGTTTTAACCCTAACACTAACCCTAAACCCTAACAACAAAAAAAACAAAACAAACAAAACATTATTATCATAGGACGCAGCACCGTATCAAAATTGTCGTCTGGTACAAATCGGCTCGTCAACTCTCGGGCGTTTGCGTAGGACAGCCGAACGCTTCAGAGTCGAACCTCACGAAAACTGGTTCAGGATCGATATCAGCACCGCTTATATATATATATATATATATATATATATATATCAGCACCGCTTATATATATATATATATATATATATATATATATATATATATATTAGTAAAGAGTTCCACTGTATAGAATGCATTTAAATTTTGTAATTGAAACATTTTATTTTTTCTATGTACACATGTGTGAAATAAACATATACATCAATTTCTCATTAATGTCATACACATCAATACTGTTGCTGCTTTCTTCTATGTAAGCACAGAAAGTCAATGCACGTACATTGAATGTATATATTAGAACTTAATATTTCTCTCCAGCTCTTCTCATTATTCCAAAGATCGCATGCCTTTTATAGGATTAAGTTGGAAAAGTTGTTAGGCCATTTTTTAACATTTCATTTATTATTTTCACTTAGAATCGCTAATGTTAAACTTTAACTTAAGAGGCAATGGACGATTCCAAAATGACACACAGCTATTTATTGAATGATTACGACCGATACATGACAATAATTATTATAGAGCAACTAAAAGAATACCCGTCCTGGGACAGAGAAAATTAATTCCTTGGACAGTACAGTTTTGCACCACTTTTATGTCCCCTTACGAAGATTAAAATCAACATATAATGATACTAAATCTTATGTTTAAAATCCTTATTCTACTTTGATTAAAAGCCATTATATCATATTTATTCTAGAAAATGTGTAAAATTTAAGGCTTACGCTTATAGGGTCTTAAGAAGAAACTGAAATTCAAGGAATCTTGCTTAATTGGTTGGTGTCTAATGATTATCCATCAAATTTAATGCAAATCTGAAATATTTGAATTTTCACATGGGAGGCTGTGCCCATATTATGCCCCTTAAACCCCTTTAAAATACTTCATAGAAACTGAAATTTGGCGAATATTTATTAAGTGATGTTTAATACCTATTGTCAAAATTTCAAAGATCGGAGATATCGAAATTTTCAAGAAGGGCGTATCTTTTTTTTTTTACTTCCTTTGCATAGAACTAAATTAAACTAAATATAGCTCACATTTGGAACCCTTACGTCTGCCGGCTGTGTACCAAACTTCATAATGATCGGTTAATTAGTTTAGGAGTGAATCCTGTACATACAAATATATAAACATACCTACCTTTATAAAGATGGAGATGATAAAGTTTGGCACGTGTACTGGTCGCTATGTGTCGATAAACTAACCAACCAGACTTTACATATAAAACGTGGGAGATTTTTTTTGTTGATTTTTTTTTTTTTAACATAGTTTACCCCAAACAAGGCAGGCCGCCACTGTAGACATAAGGGGCTACTGAGAAAAAAAGGGTGAAGGTTTTTTTTGGGGGGGGGGGGGTCAACCTAAGTTAGAAGCTGCGCAGCGAGATGTCTGTTTACATTAGTTTTAAATTTCTGCATGTCAGTAACGTCAGGAAAGCAGGGAGCAGGGAGGGAGTTCCAGAGTCCAGCAGCACGAGGAAAGAAGCTTTTTGGAGTAGAAAGCTCTTCGGCATCTGGGGACCTCCACAGTGTATGGATGGGATTTGGCAGATTGTCGGGTTGGTCTAGTGAATTTACGTCGTGGGGGTACCAGAGCAGCAAGCTCATCAGAGCACAATCCATTGAAGTACTTGTAAAACAAGAACAAGGAAGCATTTGTGGGGAAGATTTTATTTTAAAAAGAATATCTTGTTTCACATCAAACACATTGCCATGATCATCTCCGGGTTTGATATAAAATGTACAGAAAAAATTAATTACAAAAACAAACTGTTCTTCCTACAGATTAAACATTGGCATGGCTCAAATTCCAGAGGCAGGCTCAAACGAAGCCAGGCTAATGAGGTAAAGTAAAATGTTTCAAGGTTTCATTGACTGTTGGGTTGTTTTTTAACTGGAAAATGACCGAGTTAGGAAAAGATGAAGAAAAGATACGGAGGCAAAAGTGAAGATTTTCCTCTGGTAACATCATCAGCAAGATGCCATCTTCAAAGTTTTCTCCCCAATAAATCCATAAAATTATCTGCGTAAAACAAATCAAATTCGAATCTAATTCTAAAGCTAATAAAACCAATTGAGATATTAGAGAATCTCAATACGCTTAGTTTCAGCAATTGTTATAAAGCCCCTTTAAGAAATTAAACTTTAGCACTGTTCGAAGATATTAAAAAGAGACTGTCACTTAGCTATAAGCAAGGTTCCGATAACGTTCGTTGAACCCTCTAGATTGTCTGCTTGTTTACTGTCAACTGTATTTAGGCATAAATAGAACTTAATTTCTCCTGTATCACGTGATAATTTCCGATGGCCTTGAGGATAGAGCAAAAGCGTGCTGAGTCTTGGTTGATTCTGTGAATCAGGTTCGCGCCCTGTGACTGTCTGAAATTGTCACTTCCTACACTGATGAGAGTGAAAGCTTGAAACGTCGGCATATGTAAGAAAAAATAATTTAATATTTATTTATAAATATTATAATACATATATTATGATAATTTAAAATATAGTCATTCACAGACACATGTTTTGTCTTTTCAAAACTCGAACTTGAACTATGCCCAAGACATCTAAGAACATCCTGTATAATGCGTTTGGATAACTTCTGCACTCGACAGCATGGTAGACCGAGGAAGCCGTGCTTAATGTGCGTAAGAAACGATATAATCGCATACAACCTGGCTGATGTTAACACTTTGGATTGGATTACATGGCTATGAAAGGCATGAGACATTGCCTGGTGTTGCTCATGACTGTGTGCGAGACACTTGCAAAACCCTAAATACCAAAACTGGATGAAGAAGAAGCAGAAACATGTATTTAGTACTATTGTAAGATATTAAAGTCTTTGGAGGTATTCAAGGACAAAAGCAAAAGAATATATGCCCATGGGAGGTTGGAGGTTACAGAAGGTCAATAACAAATATACGTCTGCAGGTATGAAAAAAACGACTAAGATTTGCTGCTGCAAATACGAATGAAGGTAGGAAAGGCAGAGATAGCTCTCCAAAAATCAAGCTGCCAGCCAGCCAGCCAGCCAGCCAGCCAGCCAGCCAGCCAGCCAGCCAATCAACTCTTGCTACCCTGTTTGATATTGTGTCTCAAGAATAATTTCCACTAAAAATGGTTACCTAGTTTCAAGTAGGAAAAACAACTATTAATGACACAAGAGAAAGAATTGTACATTTATAAAGAGAAAAAGTTATGTTTTACATCCAAATTTTATCAAAATAACCCAAAAAATAAACAAGATGTCGCAAGTTGAAACTGAAGGGAATTTCACTATATTGATATGCTTTTAAATATTAAAATAGACTGCTTTGTGATACCTTCTTTTTTTTTTTAAATCTCCCTCCCACAGCGGTAAGATGGGACACAAGGTCGGAAAGTGGGATTGAAAAGCCAGCACCCTAGAGGATGAACACCCTAGCCTACAAAAAATGCCTGGGCAGCCCCATCAGCATTTCTTGGTAGGGGCGCCTCAGGCGATTAGCAATAAACTAATCCCTTCTCAAAGGGTGAGAAGGCAAAGCCTGGGAGGGTGGACCGTCTAGAACTGCACAGGACAAACCCTAAGACCGGCGGAATCAAGGCCGAAAGCAAAGATGGTACTGGTCTAAAGGGTGTAGCATCCATCCGAACAGATACTACACTTTGATCTCAGCCTTTTGGCTGAGAAAAAACTTGTGATACCTTTGTCTTCCAACCAATTTCAGTGGAAACGTCGGGTGTGCTTGGCCCCAAGACTGTTAAATTTTTTCAGGACATTGGACGGAGGATTTCAACGTCTAGGCACGAGCCCCGTGAGTCAGCCTGGTTGTTCCAACGCATCTCCCTGGCTATCGTTTGTGGCAATGCTATGTCAGTAACGGCGGTGTCACTTCTGTTGTTCTAATCGTCATCTGTTGACTCTCTTTCTTTCTCTCCCCCTCTCTATCTACCTATGTTTGTATCTGTCTCTCCCCCCTCTCTTTCTTTCTCTCCCCCTCTCTATCTACCTATGTCTGTATCTGTCTCTTTGCTTCTCTTTCTCTCACATTATTGTTTTATAAATAATTGGACTTGTTTTGGTTTGTCTTCACAATGGCAGCCATGATTGTTTATTTATTGTTGGTTTGAAATTGTATTTTTTGTCCTGGAATAAAATTTTATCTACCCTTATTTTGACCTTTGAAATAATAAAATCTATATTTAAATGATAGATTCTTGTATAGTAATTTTCTGTATCTTCTGTTTTCATCTCCTCGGTCATTTTTATTCTTATTCTGTGGTTAAGTTTTGACCTCATTGCATTCTTTCAGATAGACAATCGAGAGTCAGACGAGTTATCTGCCCTTGATTAATTCTTCCATAATAAAAATGGTTGACTAATATATACACCAAAGCCACAAATGTATACAAAAAAAGCTACAAATGTATACAACTGGCTTGTTCCGATCTTGTTTACACCGAATAAACCTTGCCCCTTCAGTAAATAACATTCTTTTTAACAGCAAAAAAGACATAAACTCTGCTTTTTGACAGATTTATAGCCAAGTTGTTCTTCCTGGAAAAACTGATACAAACCCTACGAAATCTCACCCACTTTATTTCCGATACAATAAATCAAAAGGTTTTACCAGATTTTCTTGTAGTGTTACATGAAGATTGCTGGCTTAGCGAAAGCAGTTCAAATCGTTGTGTCCGTTTCTCTCATTCTTCAGGTTTTAATGAATCAAATTATTTACGTGGATAAATGCTAAACATCGCTCTACCATTTTTACGCTGTTGGTCTCACCTGTGTTAAATTTTTATTTACCCAAGTGTAGTAAAATGATAAGTAAGTTTATAAAAATAATGTTAAAAACGAAATTTTCCACATAAGGTTAAAGTAAGGATAAATTGGAAAATTCCATTATAAATTTAAGATTAGAATTAGAGCTACGTGTTCAGGAAGTTGTCAGTGATACATAGCAGATAAGCTGATAAAATCTTTATCTTATTTCTGAAACATTAAGGAGAGTGGTCATAGTTAAGACAGCTGCTTTCTCCCCTGATGGGAGATAGGTTGGAGGGATACCCATAGGGTATTATGTATGCATGCTGTATACTTTAAAAGAAAAAAAAACTCGAAAGAGTTATTAAACCTCAAATGATTGTGTGCTGTTGTCATTACTAACTTTTACAACCGCTGTTATTAATAATGCAACAAAAAGAAAAAGAAAGAGCATCTCACTATGACACCCAATTCTGCTGCTACATGTTATCTACACAACAGATCTTTAACTGTTCACATGATGAGCCACCGTCTAGATAATCTGCTAGGATTAAAGAATGTAATGCTACAACACCATCTTATGATCTTGATAAAAAAAAAAGAGAATGGTCGTATTTGAGGCAGCGGCTCCCTACCCTCCCCCATATGGGTGATAGGTTGAGGAAAGAGCAATACTGTAAAAGAAATGAGAAACACCAGAAGAATCGTTAAACCCCAAATGAGTGTGTGCTGTTGTCATAACTAACTCTTACAACCGCTGTCATTCATAATGCATAAAAAGAAAGAGAAAGAGTATCATCACTATGATGCCTACTACTGCTACGTGTTATCTACACAACAGGATTCCAACTGTTCACATGATGAGCCACCGTCTAGATAATCTGCTGGGATGAAAGTAAGTAATGCTACAACACCATATTGGTTCTTGCGTTTTATGGCATGTTAACAGTTGTTGGGTCATTTTACGTCCAAACGGTACATGTCGTGTATATGATTGGTTTGCACATTAATTTGCCAGAAATGGTACTTAAGAGTATAATCTACATTCCCTAAAGCTCTTTTTTTTTATGGAAATCGCTCCAGACAAGGCATGAAGCCACTTGATGTAAGGAGCTAAAAAAAAAAAAAATACTACTTGAAGGTCAAAAACTAGCCAACGATAAGTGTTAGATGGATAGATGCAGACTCGGAAAACAGCAATTCTTCCCCCTTACTAGATGCAGTTTTGTGTCATTATCGGGAGAGCATTTTCACTGTAGAATAACAAAATCTAAAAAACTACTGTCACTAGCTACTGGCAAGAGTAAGAGTCATGTTGAAGCTGAACATATACTCCACTTCTATTATATAAAAGACAGTTGTCTGTGTGTGCATGTGTGTGTGCGTATGCATATATGTTCAGCTAAAATTCCCAAACTACAAAAAGACCACAAAGTTGGTATATTCTTGATCAGTGTTGCCCGGAATAAATAATATCTAAAATTTATACAAAAATATTCATTCTTTGACCATAAATTGGCGCAGATTTCGTCAGGTGAAGGGGGTCTGTTTTTTAGCCACTAACTAAAGGGAAGTAACTCTGATTTTTTTTCAAGGAGTTAATTCCTTTATGCCGACTCATTCCCTTGAGTTGTCTGTGTGTATGTGTGTGTGTGTGTGTCTATGTCCAGAGAGAGGAATGAGCTGAGCGGAGAAGAAAGGGGGGGTGGGGGAAGGTGGAAAGAGGGAGAGATAGAAGTTTTAATAGAAATATGTTACACTTTTGCCCCGGGCAACGCCAGGTAGCCCTGCTAGTCTATATTAAAACTCTTTGAATCTTGTTTGTTGTGTTCCAGTGCACACTGTATGACTTAAATAGATGTGTAAGACACTGGGAAAATCCTTTATGATACGAAGAGATGACGTCATATAGGAAATGTTGTCATGATTAAAACAGAGACCATAGACCACCTGTGACCCGAAGTGTCAAAGATTGTCCATTTTATCAGTGACTGTATATATATGCTAGACACACCATCTAGACCAGGAGGGTCTAGTCAAATATAAATCCTATTGGGTAGATAAAGATGAGGCTATTTGAAATTTATTTATTTATTTGTTTGTTATGCCTCTTTGGGCATCTCCCCTTTAACTATCTTCTCAATTCATCTGTTAAAAAAAAAATTAAACTCTTAGTACAGTATCGATATCCAGATCAAATTCTGTTAAATATTTCATTTGATAACTCCCAAAAGTGCCCCCTCAATTTCTCCCTCCTACCACTTTCTCTGAATTCATCGAACCTCATCTTAAAGTGATCCATGCTACTGCTGTTCTTAATCCGATCTGGCAACTTATTCCAAAAACATATTACTCTGTGAGCAAAAAAAACTTAACTGGTTAACAGATCTAGTTTTTGAAAACTGCCTTGACAATAACCTTCCAGATCTAGGAGAAATACTAAAAAAAATAGCCACCATAGTTAGAAATGCCATTTATTATCTTGAAAGTCTCAATCATATCACCTCTCATTCTTCTCTCCAGCAAAGTAGTCAATGCCAATTTGTCCAATCTCTCCCTGGAACTGCACTCCTTTACTTTACTTATTGAACTCAGTTTTCAAATTCTACACCTTGTGTTGATGATCATGATACCACTTACACTACTTCCGGTTTCATTAGTCAAAATTTCCCATACGAAATAATAGTGTGTGTGGGTAGGTGTAAATATGAGAATGGTTAAGATCAAACTGTAGTATCTGTTCCGATGGATACTGCACCCCATAGACTGGTATTGTCTTGGCCTTCGGGGCTTGATTTACGCCGGTCTATGGGGCTGTCCTGTCCAGTTCTAGAGGGTCCACCCTTTGGGGAGGAGTAAGTTTATTGCTTACTGCCTGAGGCGCCCCTACCGGGGAATGCCGACGGGGTTGCCCAGGCAATTTTTAATGGCCAGAGTGCTCACCTCTCGGGCGTTGGCTTTTCAAGTCCCACTTTCCCGACCCGACCTTGGGTCACCTCTCATTCTTTTCTCCAGCAAAATAGAAATGTAGAAACTATTGGAACTTTTTTTTTCTTGGAATTACTTGGAAAAGTTATAGTCTTAACAAGTTTGTGCAAGAAGTGTGAGAAAATGGAGATGGATGAGAACTCAAATGTCGACAAAGTATATCTGGATGACGAAGCTATTGTTGTAGAGAAATTTTGTTACCTTGGTGATACCATTAGAGCACAGAGTGGAGCAGATGCTAGTATGATTGTAAGAGCGGATTTTAAATTGAAGAATACAAGGAGTTGTCTTTAAGTTTTAAAATGCGCAAACAAATAAAAAATAAAAATTAAAAAATAAAATGTGCAAACAAATAAAAAATAAAAATTAAAAAATAAAATGCGCAAACAAATAAAAAATTAAAATTAAAAAATAAAATGCACAAACAAATAAAAAATTAAAATTAAAAATTAAAATGCGCAAACAAATAAAAAATAAAAATTAAAAAATAAAATGCGCAAACAAATAAAAAATTAAAATTAAAAAAATAAAATGACTTTAACCAGGCAATGCTGGGTTGATTTAAGAATGTTTCTTGGATATATCTTAATTTTTTAAATTATTATTATACGTGTTTTTCATATAAGATTTTAACGAAAAATGTTAATTGAGATGGCATTAAAAGTCAATTGGGTTACCTCCCCTTTGCATATTGGCTGTTTACGGTCTAAAAGATGGCTCTGGTTGGCAGTCAATCTGCATAGTGTTTTTAGTATAAGAACTGTACTTTTTATTGAAGTGTCTTTTTTATGAAACAAGCTGAAGAAGAAAAGACTGGCAAATGTTTTTGAACATTTGTGAGAATATTTTCTTTGATAATCTCAATTGAAATTATGCTGGCAAGCATTAAAATATTTCTCTGGATAAATTAACATCATGTCTAGTTTTTTCAGGAAAAGTTGTTTATCATCTCAGAATGAATATATAGAATTACTTACATTTAATGAAACTCGAAATATGAAACTGCACATACTTCATAAGTAATTTTATCTTGATTAAATAAAGCAGGTTAACCATAACTTGGTATGGGAAAATATTATGTTTCCAATCAGAACAGGTGGCAATATTTACCTAGATAGCGTAGTGGCATAAGATCATCGAATTCTTGCTGGTTCAGTATAGAATAGAAAAGAAATAATTTTTTCGTTTTAATAAATGGTATTATCGAGAGAATCTATTTTAATTGTTCTAAATCAAATCAAACTTATTGGCCAAAAGTAGCAAAGTGCAACAAGTCATGTGAAAAAAAACAGTTAGAAGATGTTTACATCTATAATACCGTCTGAATGTTTTGTTGACTTTAATCCTGAATATGATAGACATCGTCACGACCTCTGATAGGCTGTTTCACGAAGCAGAATCACAGACAGAGAATGCTGCCTTTCTTCTAATCAAACGAAAATGAGTATGGAACATCTTTTGAAGAGTCCCGGCGCTGGGGTGAAAGATAAGCTCACACATCCAGTCCATGGGGGCTGTGGCCTCGGGAAAGCCCACCAACGATAACTGTAGGGTTCCTTTCCATGCACGACATGGCATGTACAGTTACCCATGATATTATACAACTGTTGATGGTGCAGCCGTTCTTAGCGCTATCCAAGAGTTAGGACTCCTGTACTAACAGTCAGAAACAGTAGTCAGACAAGCTGTCTAACCTGTACCTTCAACCTGTCAGAATAAGAGCAACCCAGACTAGTCATGTGAGACTTAGTAATGAAAAACACTTTCCCCAAGTTGCCCAGATAGAAAGAAAGAGTCCCGGCGCTGGGGTGAAAGATATATTTAGATTCTGGTTGATATTTTACGCCAGAAACACATCCCCACGCATCCTCCGCTGCTCAAGTGAGGAGTTAATATCCAAAGATCAGCGGCTACAATGCATCCAGCGCTGCCTTGACTCTTTGGTCATCTGCAGACTGGCCATAGCTTCTGGCAGCCTGTTCCATAGTGCAACGACTCGAACCGAAAAAGACGCCTTTCGACAATTTAGCCAAAATCGTCTCAGGTACAGCTTCTGAGTTTCCACGAACCCATCTCCGCGGAGCTGGTGTGATGAAGAGGTCACAAGGCACATTGTAGTTGCCGTGCATGATGTTAAAGGATGAGGTCTCCACATCGCCACCTACGCTCCAGCAAATACAGGTTGAGGATCTCCAATCGTTGTTCATAGAGCAGCATTAAATTGGAAATTACCTCATCAAGTGACCGCTTCTTGGTCTTTGGACTAGGGATCAAAGTGTAGTATCTGTTCCGATGGATACTACACCCTATAAACGGTATCATCTTGGCCTTCAGGTTTTGATTCTGCCGGTCTGTGGGTTTGTGCTGTGCAGTTCTAGGAGGTCCACCCTCCCAGGCTTTGCCTTCTCTCTTTGGGGTGGAGTAAGTTTATCACTTACTGCCTGAGGCACCCCTACCAGGGAATGCCGACGGGGCTGCCCAGGCATTTTTTGTAGGCCAGAGTGCTCACCTTCTCGGGTGCTGGCTTTTCAAATCCCATGGACGGCGGCACCGGGGGGCAGGGGGATGTGGCTCAAGCCCCCCCACTTTTTGATTTGCCCCCCCCCCCACTTTACGGTCATTAATAATGAAGTTATATATGCATGTGTTTAACCGCCCCCCCCAACTTTTTAGGAGAGCCCTCCCACTTTTATAACTGTCCCGCCGGTTCTGAATCCCACTTTCCCGACTTTGTGCCACATCTTACCGCTGTGGGCGGAAGATAAATAGATACCTCATCAAGTGACCCGTCTTTTACTAAGTTTCTGTCTATCACTTTCACCCCCCCCCCACCACTGTATGTCATTTGACCTCTCACTTTTATTTTATACGTTATCACTCTCTCTCTCTCTCTTTGTTTATTAACAAAGGTAATCACTTTCCCTCCATCACTGCTTCCTTAAACCTTCCTCTTTCTCTCTATATTGATGAAGAGAGACGGCAAAAAAAAGAGTAGTAATACTATAGCGAAAGATAAAGAGCAGAAAGAAACTAATTTTGAATTTTATCTTTATTTTTAAAAATTCAACTGGTTTTGCAAATTCAGTATTTCCTGATTCAAACAATCTAACCCAAGTTCAATGGGTGATCCAACGGACAGTTTTTTTAGTAGTTTCTTAAAGACAGAATATTAGCAGTGGCGGGTTGAAGGGAGGGTGGGATATCCCCTGCTAGCTGCAATGATGGTAGTGAAAGCATTATCTTGCAAGACCGTCTTGTGCGACACTCTGCAAGAGCCATTCCGTTTCGCAAGGCTCATGCCTTCATCATAACACAATCCCGCCAAACTTCTGAAAGAACGCAACTGAAACAAGGCCAATAAAATAAAGATAAATCGGTTCACGATAGAGAAATATTTATTTTCTTAATCTTTGCATCTCGAGCAACAGATCCCGGTTCAATTGCAGACCTGACCAAATTGCTCGCCGAAAACGTGTCGCCACGTGTGTAGCAAGACAAGTGTCAGGTGTGTAAAAATAAGGTTAAAAGGGTAAATTTCCACGTAGATTGCAACTAAGTAGAGTTTAATTTTCCAGTTAGAAGTTGAATAACTGTTGGATAATGGCCCTATGGGAATGGACGTAGCTGTTGGAAATCGTTGGTTTGACTTGCGCGAATCAGTGCGGGTGGACCCGTGCAGTCGAGTGCAGAATAAGGGCTGTTCTCACAGTCGGAGCTCACAGACGTGACAGGGTCACCGCATGACGAGACCTCAGATCAAGGGTCAATGTGCACTTGCGATAGAGGCTCTGTGACGTCACGGGCTTTGCGTGGGAAGCAGAGTTTGTGCAGTTTGGGTTTTGGAAGCGAACCTATCAGACGTTATTTAGGATGTAGTCCGCAATTTGATTAAGGGAATGAATTCCCTAAGAAAATACAGGCGAAAGATCTCTTCCCCCCCCCCCCTCCTCCACGAATGGTTAAGGAAATAATTGATAAGTAATTACGAAAGCAGTAATTTGCTCTCTCTCTCTCTCTCTCGACGTTAGTGGATATCTCCAAGCCGATAGATAACTAACGCCTGTAATAAAAAAAGAATTGAAAGTTTAAAAAGATTGTCGATTGAGTCGGTCATGAAGTTTTTGTTGTAGCGGCGATGTTCACGGCAATACAGAAAAGAAGTAAGAAGACAACCAGTGGACGACACGCACCCTCTACGCGGCGAGGGAGAAATTTAAAGGTATGCAAACTATATGATTTATAGTGTTAAAAATGACGAGTGATAAAACGAGAAATGCCACGGCTCGTTCCGGGACGAGTATACAAAACGAGAAATGCCACGGCCCAAGCAGAGGGGCTATGCAACATAACAGCTACGTGTCCCGGCAGTATTGTGTGGATTACAGAAGACCCCAGCTATACTGCACAGGAAGCTGCTAACCTGACGTAGCGAATGGGGAGAGGGGATCTTTCTCTTTCAAATGAACCAGCAGAGAGGGAGCAGTGGATTGGGTGTTTTATTCATATGCACGTAAGCTGTGAAGAATAAAACCCGAAAGGCATTTTTAAAATTCAATTGCATTTGTAAATTATAAATAACGTTCATGAAAGTTCTTATTGAGAAGAAGCCAACGACGAAGAAAAGTGAAGATGGGAACCTCGACTGCCACCTCACCACTGCGACTACAGAAATTCGACCCGCTGATTCTGTCGATGAGATCGACATACTGTGTGGATTGCAGAAGATCCCAGCTATGCTACATAGGTAGCGGACAATTCATTAGTTTTCAGTTGTTAATCATTTACAGTGAAATCAGTTTCCGCATTATTTCCAAACAATTTATTTTATATTAAAATCATGATTGAGGAAGATAACTCTGAAAGTACCCAAAAAGATATAATATATTTCGAAGCCAGAGTTTACTGGTGTAAATTCTGGATTTGTTCTTGATGTTCGGTAAAACATATATTTTCTACCCAATGCTGCATTTTGAGATCACGAAAGACAGCTAGTCATCGAACAATGTTCTGAAACAAGTTTTTTTTTTTTTTTTTTTTTTTTTTACATGATTCACCCCAAACAAGGCAGGACGCCACTGTAAACGTAAGGGGCTACTGAGAAAAAGGAAAAGGGGAGAAGGATTAGTGGTTCAGCTTAAATTGGGATCTGAGCAGCGAGATGTCTGTTGGTCGTTGGGCACAAACGAGTATCAAAGAAAAGTAAATTCAACAGTTACAATATAATAGAGGGTTAATTTATATATAGAACTTCGATATAATTTGTAAGGAATAATCAAGGAAGTCACCTCTTCGACACTTATCAGTTTCCATTAAAATTTTTGTTATGCCTCTTCTTGCTAAGAATTCGGCAAAGTTCTTTTTGAGAGTAAATCAGGTTCATGGCTAAGCTCAGCGATGCCTGACATAGCTATTTTCACTTTAACGATCATAATCTTTTTTCCCCGTCTCTCGATTGCTGTTAGTTTAGATTTGGAGATGAGCCCTCAACCGAATTCTCATTGATTTGCGTTCATAATGCTGCAATTACCATTTTGGGGAGTTTGTTTCAACCCTCTCCTGGAGGGAGAATTCGATTCCACACTGCCACTCTATACGTCCCAATTCGCCCCCTCTTAGATAGGCCAACTTTGATTATCACCACCACCATCACCATGAATCCTGATTCATGCCTTAAGTTAAAATATTTGGAATATTTCTTTGATTTTATCTGCCAGAGATTTTATTTTGAGAAGCAGAGAAAGGCAAATGACATTCTTTATTTCAATTCTTATCAGCATTCTAGCCTGGAAAACGTTGCTAACAACAATTTCATTGTCCAAGTATTTTTTTGTTTTGACAGTCGATCCTCCCCGCCTATCTTGTCATTTTTTACTGAATTGACCATCGAGAAAGAGAAATGAAGTTTTTCCTTTTTGTTTCTCTTTTTCTTTTACAACAGTCATTCCGATCAATGTACATTGAATCTTAATAAATCCGTCAAATCGAGGTTGCTTTAAACGTATTTTTACCTTTTTTTTAACTGAGTTCACCCCAAACAACGCAAGTTGCCACTGTATAAGTAAGGGGCTACTGACAATTAAGGTGAAATTTTAGGGGATCATATTTTGTGTTGTCATTTGGTTTTAAGATAGAGTGGGGAGGGCAAAGTGGGTGCTTGTTTGGTGCCTATAAGCTCACACAACCAGTCTATTAGTCATGACTTCGTCCATGGGGGCTGTGGCCTTGAGAAACCCCACCCGGGATAACTGTAGGGTTCCTTTCCATGAGCGACATGGCATGTACAGTTACCCATGATATTATACAACTGTTGATGGAGCAGCCGTTCTTAGCGCTATCTAAGAGTTAGAGCTCCTGTACTAACAGTCGGAAACAGCAGCCAGACAAGCTGTCTAACCTGTGCCTTCAACCTGTCAGAACAAGAGCAACCCAGACTAGTCATGTGAAACTTAGTAATGAAAAACACTTTCTGCAAGTTGCCCAGATAGAGAGAAAGAGAGACGGCGTTCATTGTCCTAGTCAGGAAACAAGGCCAAGCACTGGGTGTCTTTGGGGCGGTCCAGCGCTAGTACCTCCGCACCTGGTGAATAGACAGAAAAGGAGTGCAAAAGCCAGGCAATAGACAGAGCCCATCTATTCCATAAGCAATTTTAGTTTTGCAAACCGGATATTTTGTTCGAGACTCCAGCTCTAGGAAGGTTGTCGATTGGGACTAGGAGGCTTCCCAATCTTGGTGATACAATTAGAGCACAGGGTGGAGCAGGTGCTAGTGTGATCGTAAGAGATAGGAATGGATGGAGTAAGTCTAGCCATTACTAACAGGCAGAGCATTACCACTGTCAATCAAGGGAAACGTCTATCAGGTATGTGTGGACCGTGCCGATGATGTATGAAAGTGAAATCTGGCCAGTGAGGGTTGAGGACATGGGTTGCATGGAGAAAAATGATATGAGAATGATACGATGGATGTGTAAAATGAGTGTTAAATACAGGCTTAGATCTGAGAAAGACTAAATCTGGACAGTATAGGAAGATGTATGCAGAACAGGAGACTTTGATGGTATGGTCACATTGAAAGAATGGATGAGAGTTCTTAGGTTAGTAGATGTAAAAGAGTCAGTTGGCAAGGGAAGGCCAAGGAAAGCATAAGAACAAGTGATAAGGATGGACTTGAGAGAAAGAGGGATAAATAAAGACCTGGCCAGAGATAGGTTAGTTTGGAAGTCAATTTTTTAAAGCCATCAAACACATGCCAGCATGTAAAATGAACGTTAAACTGATGATGATGATGATGATGATGATGATGATGATGATGATGATGATGATGAACATACCAAAAAAGTTAGTGCAAACAACTTTTATACACAGACATTCATATGCATGGAATAAGGCTATTATTTATGGCATTATTGAATTTTTATATTTGATATTAAAGTTTCATTTTTATGAAATAATTGAGAAAAAAAATCGATTCAAAATAAACTAATTTCTATCATTTGTGTGATCAAAAAAATTTATCGTTGAGGTCATTATCTGTGACTGGCTTTCCCTGACAATGTCTTCTGCACTCGACCGACCGCCAGGAATGGGCTGCCGCAATCTGTCTTGGATTATTGTCACAACAAATACAATTTAAGTCAATTATGTTAGCTCCAACAGACAAGACTGTCCAACAAGACAAGCATCTAAAGTTATCTTGTTGGATTTTCAAAGTCAGACTCAAATAGTATTTAAGCTAACAAATCAAACTTTGCTTCTGACTAGCCAATTTTCATTTGTTATTGTTGTACCATGTTATTGGCAAATAAAATACTAATTTTTATTATTTGTGTTATATATAAAAGAAATATCATTAATTTATTGTATATCAATTATAAACCCTTAGATAAGTGGTTCCTAACATGGAGCGTATGCCCCACAGGAGGCAACTGAGTGCAACTGAGGAGGTTTTGGTAGAAATTAAAAAAAAAAATTATTTCAATTATTTTTCAGTGAGTTCAACTGATATTCTGCATTTGATAAGTGACTTTATTTTATTGTGCAATAACTAAAATCATTGAAGTATTATTTTTTATGGAAATCGCTTCAGACAAGGCATGAAGCCACTTGATGTCAGGAGCTAAAAAAAAAAAAAAATACTGCTTCAAGAGTAAAAACTAGCCAACGATAAGTGTGAGATGGATAGATTCTGATCCATAAAACAGCAATTTTTTTCCCTTTGTCAGAAACATCGCTCATGAAATGTGAGGACTAACGGACAAAATAAAGGAAGCGAGAGTAACGAGGCTGCCGAAAGTAAACCCAAAGTCCACTTCCTACTCTACTTCCGGTTCCTACTCTTCTGATTGAGCATCGAAAGATAGTAAAATAGTACAATTATAGAATAGTATAATTTCAGCTTCAGACAAACAGATACCAAATCTCCATTAGTGATAGATTTTAATAGCACTTAATGTTTGTCTGTTTTTTTACAGTTTTTTATTTTTATAATTTCTTACTCAGAACTTTAACTGTTTATTTCAATTCACCCCCCACCCCACCCCACCCCAGGTGCTATTTCCTTTTGAAGCTGGTGTAAAAGCAACGCCATGGCGTTTTAAGTCTCTTCAGCTGATACAGAGTTCACTTTTTAAATGATATGAATTATATCTCACCACATCACATGGAGGGGAAGGGGGGGGGGGGGGGGGGCAGGATGTACCCCTCCCCCTCCCATTTATTTTTTTTTTGGATTTTTTTATCTGTGGAAATCTTCTCTTCCGCTTCTCCCCCCCCTCACTTCCGCTTCCTCCCCCTCTCTGATGTTTTCTTTCTTCCTGTTTCATTAACATACACACATATTGAAATAAGCTCCTCTTTTCCATTTTTTTCTTTTTTTTTTTTTTTTTTTTACTTGATACTTTTTGAAAAACTAACAAAAATATATACATACCAGAATACACGGCAGAGGATGGGTAAAATTAATTCCCCAAACAGAACAGTTTTACGAAGATTAAAATCAATATATAATGATACTAAACCTTATGTCTAGATTCCTTGTTCTAATTTTGATCAAAATCCATTATATGATATTGATTCTAGAAAAAGTGTCAAATGTAAGGCTTATGCTTAAGAAGTGTAAAGAAGAAATTGAAATTCAAGGAATCTGTGTCTGGATCAAATTTAATACAAATTTGTTATATTTTAATTTTCAAATGAGAGGTTGTGTCTATATTATGCCCTCTAAAAATTCTTTAAAATAGTTCATAGAAACTGAAATTTGGGAATATTTATTAATTGATGCCTAATACCTATTGCTAAAATTTCATAAAAACCAGAGGTATCTAAATTTTCCCAAAGGGCTTCCACCCCCTTTGCATAAAACTAAATATAGCCCACATTACGACCCATTACACTTAGCAGCTGTGTTCCAGAATTCATCAGTTAATTAGTTTAAGGGGTGAATTCTCTACATACAAACATATACACATACCTAACATATATATATGAATAAATACATAAGTTTTTTTGGGTTTTTTCATTTATCACACCTATATGATCATTAAAATGGTTCACTGTAAATTAAACGCATTTATTGTAGAAGAATATAAGGCTGTAGAAGTATATAAGGCTGTAGAAAAATATAAGGCTGTAGAAGAATATAAGGCTGCAGAAGAATATAAGGCTGTAGAAGTATATAAGGCTGCAGAAGAATATAAGGCTGTAGAAGTATATAAGGCTGCAGAAGAATATAAGGCTGTAGAAGAATACAAGGCTGTAGAAGAATATAAGGCTGTAGAAGAATATAAGGCTGTAGAAGAATATAAGGCTGCAGAAGTATATAAGGCTGCAGAAGAATATAAGGCTGCAGAAGAATATAAGGCTGCAGAAGAATATAAGGCTGCAGAAGAATATAAGGCTGTAGAAGAATATAAGGCTGCAGAATATAAGGCTGTAGAAGAATATAAGGCTGCAGAAGAATATAAGGCTGTAGAAGAATATAAGGCTGTAGAAGAATATAAGGCTGCAGAAGAATATAAGGCTGCAGAAGAATATAAGGCTGCAGAAGAATATAAGGCTGCAGAAGAATATAAGGCTGTAGAAGAATATAAGGCTGCAGAAGAATATAAGGCTGCAGAAGAATATAAGGCTGTAGAAAAATATAAGGCTGTAGAAGAATATAAGGCTGCAAAAGAATACAAGGCTGTAGAAGAATATAAGGCTGTAGAAGAATATAAGGCTGTAGAAGAATATAAGGCTGTAGAAGAATATAAGGCTGTAGAAGAATATAAGGCTGTAGAAGAATATAAGGCTGTAGAAGAATATAAGGCTGCAGAAGAATATAAGGCTGCAGAAAAATATAAGGCTGCAGAAGTATATAAGGCTGCAGAAGTATATAAGGCTGCAGAAGAATATAAGGCTGCAGAAGAATATAAGGCTGCAGAAGAATATAAGGCTGCAGAAGAATATAAGGCTGTAGAAGAATATAAGGCTGTAGAAGAATATAAGGCTGCAGAAGAATATAAGGCTGCAGAAGAATATAAGGCTGTAGAAGAATATAAGGCTGCAGAAGAATATAAGGCTGCAGAAGAATATAAGGCTGCAGAAGAATATAAGGCTGCAGAAGAATATAAGGCTGCAGAAGAATATAAGGCTGCAGAAGAATATAAGGCTGCAGAAGAATATAAGGCTGCAGAAGAATATAAGGCTGCAGAAGAATATAAGGCTGTAGAAGAATATAAGGCTGCAGAATATAAGGCTGCAGAATATAAGGCTGTAGAAGAATATAAGGCTGTAGAAGAATATAAGGCTGCAGAAGAATATAAGGCTGCAGAAGAATATAAGGCTGCAGAAGAATATAAGGCTGCAGAAGAATATAAGGCTGTAGAAGAATATAAGGCTGTAGAAGAATATAAGGCTGCAGAAGAATATAAGGCTGCAGAAGAATATAAGGCTGTAGAAAAATATAAGGCTGTAGAAGAATATAAGGCTGTAGAAGAATATAAGGTTGTAGAAGAATATAAGGCTGTAGAAGAATATAAGGCTGTAGAAGTATATAAGGCTGTAGAAGTATATAAGGCTGCAGAAGAATATAAGGTTGTAGAAGTATATAAGGCTGCAGAAGAATATAAGGCTGCAGAAGAATATAAGGCTGCAGAAGAATATAAGGCTGTAGAAGAATATAAGGCTGCAGAAGAATATAAGGCTGTAGAAGAATATAAGGCTGCAGAAAAATATAAGGCTGCAGAAGTATATAAGGCTGCAGAAGAATATAAGGCTGTAGAAGAATATAAGGCTGCAGAAGAATATAAGGCTGCAGAAAAATATAAGGCTGCAGAAGTATATAAGGCTGCAGAAGAATATAAGGCTGCAGAAGAATATAAGGCTGCAGAAGAATATAAGGCTGTAGAAGAATATAAGGCTGCAGAAGTATATAAGGCTGCAGAAGAATATAAGGCTGTAGAAGTATATAAGGCTGTAGAAGTATATAAGGCTGCAGAAGAA
>OY744528.1:18143358-18200858 GCA_963556195.1 Sepiola atlantica | reverse complement strand
AAGCTCCAATCCTGAGAGGCCAGTATCTTTCTCTAGATGAGTCTTGATTGTAATATGAAGACTTCCAGTCCGCTGCTTGGTCTGTCCAGTCTACACCAAAAGTCGCTGTTGAACAACTGCAGATGTGCGTGAAAGGCAACCATACAGCATTTTGTTTGCTAGATGGTCTTGCTACGATATGTTGTAGACGACACATAACATCTTGGTGTATGATCCACCAAGTTTCTGAGATCAAGCAACATTTAGTATCCAAGAGTCTGATCCATAGAGTCGGATGGATTTAGTGTCCAAGAGTCTGATCCGTAGAGTCGGATGGATTTAGTGCCCAAGAGTCTGATCCGTAGAGTCGGATGGATTTAGTGCCCAAGAGTCTGATCCGTAGAGTAGGATGGATTTAGTGCCCAAGAGTCTGATCCGTAGAGTCGGATGGATTTAGTGTCCAAGAGTCTGATCCATAGAGTCGGATGGATTTAGTGTCCAAGAGTCTGATCCGTAGAGTCGGATGGATTTAGTGCCCAAGAGAAAAAAACCCATAAAAACCAGTAGAGAGTACATAAAAAACAAAAAAAATTATGAAAAGTTTAGATTCATAGAAAAAAAATTAAAAAATTAAAAATTTAAATGTATTTTGCTTTTTTTCAAACATAGTTTTACCTTATTTATTGAATATATATATATAGAAATAATAAAAAAGTAATTTCTTAAAGATTCTCCGCTCTATAATAAAGACCAATGTGTATTTATTTGTATATAAATAAATATAAATCCATCCCGTCACAGGTAAAACAAGCCATTTTCTAGCTCCCAGACGAAACCATTTCAAGTGGTGAGATGAAACGAGAAAGCAAATAGCAAGTCAGACAACCACCACCACCTAAAATGAATATGGAAAAAAATTCTGCACTCAAAATAAAAAGTCAACGGTGTATATTCTTTTTCTTTAGGTCATCAGAAATGATAATTTATATATGAAAAATTAAATTACTGACGCCATTCTATGATTTTATATGAATATTAGTGCAAGAAGCATAATTTTTTTTATTTTCTCCTCATTTTTTATGAAGGGTGTATGCTAGTGGCAACGACAATCTTCTATCTGTAATGGCGATGCTCATAATCTTAAAAAAGAAATAGCGTGGTTTGAAATTTTTCTGTAAATCACAAACTATGACAGACAGCCCAAAACTTATAAATACAAAGACATGTTTATCTGAAGCTGGAAAGTAATGTAAACTTTGATATCTACATATATATATATATATATATATATATATATATATATATATATATATATATATATATGTATATATATATATATATATAGTTTTGAAAGGTTCATACTTTTTTTTATTTTTTATAAAACTATAAACTATAAAAAAAAATGACAGTTTATAGAAAAAAAAAGAAAAAAAATCGGTTTCGATTTTGTCTTTTCTTTTAAATAAAATAAATATTGCATCTATTACAAGCTTTGATGGTAGTTAATTTACCACTTCTTTTTTACTAAATTTCATTCAGATGCTTAAAAAATAAAAAAAAAAGTATGAACCTTTCAAAACTATAACAGTCCACGTGCTTGGCGTGTTTTCATACGAGAGTGGAAAAAAAAAAAAACACATCTCACTCGTCGGCTAACACCAACTGAAGCTGGTTTCCCAATTACATCGGAATTTCAAACACACTGATGAGGCTAATATTATTAGCGAAATATATGTATAACTATAAACTATTAAAAAAATGACAGTTTATAGAAAAGAAAAGAAAAAAAATCGGTTTCGATTTTGTCTTTTCTTTTAAATAAAATAAATATTGCATCTATTACAATCTTTGATGGTAGTTAATTTACCACTTCTTTTTTACTATATATATATATATATATATATATTTATGACTTGAAAAGAACACAGTTTATGTTATGTGTAACACGTCTCGTTGAGGCCATTGCTACTTGAAACCGATGCATCCGAAATTACTTTAGGTTTTATTAACTCTTTAGCGTTCAACTTAATGAAACTTGTCTGCTGCAGGATGGAGATCAACAATTCGATGAGATCAGACTACTTCTACTTTTAAAGCTCATCAATAGACGATATCAAAAGAAGATGGTTCAACCTATTATATCAAGATGAAAAATATGTTGATCTATTGCATTATACGAGGGGCGTTCAATAAGTGATGCCACTGACCCACTTCTAGTTGTAATGATATGCACTATTTTAGAGTAGATATAGAAGGATTATACCTGCATAGAATCAAATGGGGTAGGAGCTTGTGCAGAAAGATATAGAAGGATTAGACGAGGGGCGTTCAATAAGTGATGCCACTGACCCACTTCTAGTTGTAATGATATGCACTATTTTAGAGTTGATATAGAAGGATTATACCTGCATAGAATCAAATGGGGTAGGAGCTTGTGCAGAAAGATATAGAAGGATTAGACGAGGGGCGTTCAATAAGTGATGCCACTGACCCACTTCTAGTTGTAATGATATGCACTATTTTAGAGTAGATATAGAAGGATTATACCTGCATAGAATCAAATGGGGTAGGAGCTTGTGCAGAAAGATATAGAAGGATTAGACGAGGGGCGTTCAATAAGTGATGCCACTGACCCACTTCTAGTTGTAATGATATGCACTATTTTAGAGTAGATATAGAAGGATTATACCTGCATAGAATCAAATGGGGTAGGAGCTTGTGCAGAAAGATATAGAAGGATTAGACGAGGGGTGTTCAATAAGTGATGCCACTAACCCACTTCTAGTTGTAATGATATGCACTATTTTAGAGTAGATATAGAAGGATTATACCTGCATAGAATCAAATGGGGTAGGAGCTTGTGCAGAAAGATATAGAAGGATTAGACGAGGGGCGTTCAATAAGTGATGCCACTGACCCACTTCTAGTTGTAATGATATGCACTATTTTAGAGTAGATATAGAAGGATTATACCTGCATAGAATCAAATGGGGTAGGAGCTTGTGCAGAAAGATATAGAAGGATTAGACGAGGGGCGTTCAATAAGTGATGCCACTGACCCACTTCCAGTTGTAATGATATGCACTATTTTAGAGTAGATATAGAAGGATTATACCTGCATAGAATCAAATGGGGTAGGAGCTTGTGCAGAAAGATATAGAAGGATTAGACGAGGGGCGTTCAATAAGTGATGCCACTGACCCACTTCCAGTTGTAATGATATGCACTATTTTAGAGTAGATATAGAAGGATTATACCTGCATAGAATCAAATGGGGTAGGAGCTTGTGCAGAAAGATATAGAAGGATTAGACGAGGGGCGTTCAATAAGTGATGCCACTGACCCACTTCTAGTTGTAATGATATGCACTATTTTAGAGTAGATATAGAAGGATTATACCTGCATAGAATCAAATGGGGTAGGAGCTTGTGCAGAAAGATATAGAAGGATTAGACGAGGGGCGTTCAATAAGTGATGCCACTGACCCACTTCTAGTTGTAATGATATGCACTATTTTAGAGTAGATATAGAAGGATTATACCTGCATAGAATCAAATGGGGTAGGAGCTTGTGCAGAAAGATATAGAAGGATTAGACGAGGGGCGTTCAATAAGTGATGCCACTGACCCACTTCTAGTTGTAATGATATGCACTATTTTAGAGTAGATATAGAAGGATTATACCTGCATAGAATCAAATGGGGTAGGAGCTTGTGCAGAAAGATATAGAAGGATTAGACGAGGGGCGTTCAATAAGTGATGCCACTGACCCACTTCCAGTTGTTTGATCTAGATGAAATTTTGCATGTTTAATGATTTTATATCAGTATGGGTTATGTTGCAAAAAACAGCTCTGAACTAATTGTGGTTTCTGATTTACAGGTGTTTGAACTGAGTCAGGTGTGAAATGGAGCCAGTTGAGTGTCGCGCAGTGATCCGTTTTTTTTGTATTTGAAAGGATGCACACCAAAGGAGACTTTTGATGAAATGAAAGAAACTTATGGTGATGATGCCCCATCATATGATCTTGTAAAACGCTGGCATCGTGAATTTAAACATGGCTGGAAGGCTGTGGAAACAGCTCCCACACCTGGTCGTCCTTCTTCTGCCATTGATGAGGCATCTGTCCGTCAAGTTGAGGCTGCCATTTTGGAAGATCAACGCATTACTATTCGACAAATAGCCCAAGAGGTCAATATTAGTACAGGGTCTGTGGAAACTATCATTCATGACCATTTGCATATGCATAAGGTTTCTGCCATATGGATTCCCAGGTTGTTCACACCTTTCCAGAAGCAGGAACGCGTTGAGTGCTTGAGGATGAATTTGGAGATGTTCTAAGAAGATGAGTCAAAGTTTTTCAAAAGACTGATTACACAGGATGAAACTTGGGTCCATCACTATGATCCAGAGACCAAAGCCCAGTCAATGCAGTGGAAACACTTGGACTCACCACCTCCCAAGAAGGTAAGGGTGCAGCCCTCCGCTGGCAAGGTCATGCTCACAGTCTTCTGGGACCAGGACGGAGTAGTGATGACAGATTTCCTGGCAAAGGGTACCACAATTACAGGAGCCTATTACGCTTCACTTTTGATGAAATTAAGAGAAGCTATCAAAATCAAGAGGTGGGGCAAGATCAGCAAAGGTATCCTCCTCCTGCAGGACAACGCTCCGGTCCACAACTCGCATGTCGCCAGATCAGAAGCACGGGCGTGTGGCTATGAAATCCTTCACCATCCCCCTTACTCTCCTGGCCTTGCACCCTCTGACTTTCATCTCTTCCCAGCCATGAAGTTGTTTTTGAAATGGAAGCGTTTCCCAGATGCTGCAGCCTTGATTTCTGAAGTTACGACGTCGTTGGAAGACCAACCTGGGGTGTTCTACAAAAACGGTGTCCAGAACTGCATTAAACGATGGGAGAAATGCATAACTCTGGGTGGTTCCTATGTAGAGAAAGACTAATAACTGTGCCAAGTTTCATTAATCTACTGCTATGGGTCAGGGGCATTACTTATTGAACACCCCTTGTAGCTTGATCTTGTGCCAGGTTTAAGCTAACTTAGGTCAGAGGTCAAACATGAGAAATTAAGCAATAAAAACTTTTTCCAGATTCAAATATGCATGTAGATATAGTGTAGATATTTTCAATAAGGGAATTAACTTTTACCGACGAGACAGAAAGAGTAGCGAATGGCCTAGATGAGAAGCCACAATGTAGTTGTTATAACTATTAGCTACAGAACAGTAAGAGGACTTATTATATCAAGTCCTAAACTTTACAATCCTTACATGTTAATGCTTACTAGTATGCCTATAAAGTTAAAATCAAAGGTTAAAAGTGAAAAGAAAGAAAAAAAAAAACTTTTGTTGAGGTATCGTCATATTTTTGCTTTATTTTGCAAATATACAATGAATTTTAGTTTTATTAAATTAAAAAAAAAATTTCTTCCAATTTAATTTTCGAAGATATACTTAAAATAAAAGTTAATAAAACTAAGATGCATTGTATGGCGTTCTAATTGCTCATTATTATTTGTAAAACAATGCTTTCTAAAATAAGGACAACATTTCTTAAAAAAAGAGATGTTGATAACTCAGATCAAGCTATACTGTAATAGATTGTTATTATGCCAGACTTAAGCTAAGTTGGTGACCAGACGACCATTATCGGAAATGGCTGTCAGAGAGGGTCAGAGGTCAAACATGAGATGTCTGGGAATTGAAGGAATAAAGGGTTTTTTTCAGGTTCAAATATGTGAGTGTAGATTTTTTTTTTTTATATAAGAGAAGTAGCTTTGACAGACGAGACAGAAAATGAAGCAACGACCTAGACAAATAGTCACAATGCAGTTGTTACAATTGTTAAGCACAGAACAGGCAAAATGGAGTCAGTTTCAGTCTCCCTCTCTTCAATAAAGTAATATTACATTAAGGAGAGTAGAAAGTGGGCCTTGGATTTACTTTCGACAGACTCGTGACTCTCGCTGCCCTTATTTTGTCCTTTAGTCCTTACATTCCATGAGCGCTGTTTCTGACAAAGGGGGAAGAATTGCTGTTTTCTGGGTCAGAATCTATCCATCTAACACTTATCGTTGGCTGGTTTTTGACATTACATTAAGTGGCTTCATGCCTTGTCTGGAGCGATTTCCATTAAAAAAAAAAAATATATATATATAAAAACTATATAAAGTAAGTAAAATGCATCATCTATAGCAAGTTATGTGGAAAATTAAAGCAATTCTTATAGTCATGACAAGGGTTTTTATAGGCATCATAGGCTTAGATCTTACGACCTCAGAGGAAGATTAAATCTGGACAGTATAGGGAGATGTGTGAAGAACATAAGACTTTGATGTTATGGCCAGGTTGAAAGAATGGATGAGAATTTTGGGGTTATTAGATGTAGAACAGTTGAGGTAGCAAGTTCAGTTGCCAGGGGAAGGCCAAGGAAAAAATAAATCTGATGATGATAAGGAAGATTTCTTTAGGAATTATGAAACAATTCTGATAGCCACGAGGATGATTTTATAGACATCCGGAGGCCCTTACCTTCCTCAACTAAATCTATATTATGTTTATTTGTACAATTACTTCACATTTGTTTTCTTCCTTTTCAAAAATGCTCCCGCTCTTTAAAAGACAAGCTGCTACATCTGACTCTTATTAAATAAACCTGTTCAAAATTTCAACAAATAAACCTGTTCAAAATTTCAACATATAAACCTGTTCAAAATTTCAACATATAAACATGTTCAAAATTTCAACATATAAACCTGTTCAAAATTTCAACAGATAAACCTGTTCAAAATTTCAACATATAAACCTGTTCAAAATTTCAACATATAAACCTGTTCAAAATTTCAACATATAAACCTGTTCAAAATTTCAACATATAAACCTGTTCAAAATTTCAATATATAAACCTGTTCAAAATTTCAACAGATAAACCTGTTCAAAATTTCAACAGATAAACCTGTTCAAAATTTCAACAGATAAACCTGTTCAAAATTTCAACAGATAAACCTGTTCAAAATTTCAACAGATAAACCTTTTCAAAATTTCAACAGATAAACCTTTTCAAAATTTCAACAGATAAACCTTTTCAAAATTTCAACAAATAAACCTGTTCAAAATTTCAACAAATAAACCTTTTCAAAATTTCAACAAATAAACCTGTTCAAAATTTCAACAAATAAACCTTTTCAAAATTTCAACAAATTCCCAACAATATTTTTTCAAATAAGCTATACACTTCTTGAGTACTAAACTAGCAACGATAAATCACTTTTTAAAAATTTATTTATTAGTTTATAAATACTGAATAAGACGGCGGTAGGGGGTAGGAATGACTTAGTGGAGTTTAAAAATTGATAAATATATATTACATACACAAATGTTCATCTCAATAATATTATTATAGTAGCTATGTATACTGTACATGCACACATGTTTCAACATGAACGAAACGCAATAAGAAAAACGTCGAAAGGTAATTTTATCTGTAATATATTTACATCTTTTAAAAGCAAGATTTGTGGGAAAAAAAGGATTTTATAAATAAAAAAATTGAAAAAAAAAGTAATTGAAAAAAAAAATTGAAAAAAAAGAAATTGAAAAAAAAAAAAGAAATTGAAAAAAAAAAAAGAAATTGAAAAAAAAAAAAGAAATTGAAAAAAAAAAGAAATTGAAAAAAAAAAGAAATTGAAAAAAAAAAAATTCAAAAAAAAAAAATTTAAATAAAAAAAACAATTCAGAGCATAGAAAAATGGAGAACCTTGTGAAATTTCTGTATTAATAAAATTGTGTGCCAACTGTATTAATAAAAAAAATTTTTTTGTTTACATACCAACGAGTCACGGCTTATCAAGGCCGAAAGGCCACGTGAGGATAAGGGTCAATACATTTGTCAGCTGGACGGTGAGACAACACCGCAAGGGTTGGAATTTGATTATTTAATAGGACAGCTGAACAAGAATTAACATTGGACTTGAAAACAATCATGTTATAGTCAGCTGTTATAGTCCACTAACGGGCAGTTCTTGGATTCTGTGTTTCCCCGCAATACATGACTTACACATTATTTATTATTATTATTTACTAGCAATAAATTATTTATTGAAATAAAAAAAATGCAATAACAAAGTACTAAAACAAACTTTTTTTTTTTAAATCCTATTTAAAAAATAATTTAGCTTAGTGAAATGAAGAAAAGTAAAAGTTCACTAAATAATAATGCAAAAAAAAAAAAAAAAATTACTAGTCAACACTTTTGCATTTTGGTACAAATAAAACTCCTGATAAATTTTTAATAGTTTGCAAGAATGCAATTTCCTAATGGCAGGAACATGCATAACTGGCATCCAAATAGGGAAGAAAGGGCATCCAATCAGGGGGGGGGGGGGAATAAGATAGTGTTTTCTGACAGGAGGTATCATTTGGGAAAAAAAACTTGACAAATTTTGTCGATTTATATTCAAATTGAATGAAGTGTTTATTTCATATTTCATCTGTGTTTACATATTCAATCTATCTCCCTTTCTCATAATATTTCTCAGAACTAGGACTTATACTTGTGTCTTTGGGGCATACAGTCAAAGAGTTGATCCCCCAGCAACACCAGACCTCTGCACGCCACTGCTAATGAGAGAATTAACAACTTTAAAAAAATATAAACTTTCAGCTGTTTTTCAAATACTAAAGTTGGCATGACCATATCCATTAACACTTTAAGAAAATGGTGACAATACAGGAGGCACACATCCTGGCACGCTTTACCATCGGCCTCCAAGACCCCCAATGAAAAGATAAACCAAGATAAACTAACATGGCCACGAGGATAAATAATCACAAAGTTTGGATTTATCATCAAAATTCCAGCAAGATGCTAAGCCCATCCATAATTAAAAATAAAATAAAAATAATCAGAAAAAGAAAAAAAAAAACTGTTAAAAATGACATCTTGACTTTCTGATATCAGTGAACGTACCAAAAAGATTATAAGTGAGACGACGTATAATGATTCCTCCAGAATTACAGGGATGGTTTGTTTAGCATGAACTTGATAGTCCTACATTTTGTTATCAATTTAGATAAAATAAAACCTCATTAGTGAGTATCTGAAGAAAACTTTTCTTTAGTATTATCATTACTAGCTGTCCCGACTCAGCATTACCCGGGAATGTTTACTTTAATTTTTGTTTTTGCTTTTATATATATTTTTTTAAGTATGTCTATTTTTTAACAAAGTTATTTAATTATACAGAGGGGTCATAGAAGGCTATGACAATACAGGAAGTAGAAATATGCCGGTGTTGATAAGACAAAAACAAAGTGATTTTTATTTTATCCCTTTATTTAAAAAAAAAAGGTTTTATCCCTTTATTCCTGCATTGTAGTAGCCTTCTAAGGTCTCTATATATATACATATTACACACAATGCTTCAAGCAAACTACATCACCTATTATCAAATTATTTAAATTTAAGTTATTATTATAGAGTAGTTATATCTACCAGTGAATCCATTTTAGTTTTTAATTTTTACTTGTTTACACATTTTTAAACTTAAGATAGACAACTCTTATTATATTCATTCAATTAAAAATGAGTTATCCCACATGCTGATTTTTATTTTTAGGTGATCATTTAAAAAGATTTCATATTAGCAATCGTCTGAGCCAGACTAAGATTTTTTTTTAATAAATTGTAGCGAAGAATGTTATATTGCTGATAACATGGTACAACAATAACAAATGAAAATTGGCTAATCAAAAGCAAAGTTTGATTTGTCAGCTTAAATGCTATTTGGGTCCGACTTTGAAAATCCGATAAGATAAATTTATGTTAGATTTTTTTAATTTCTCTACAGAGTTTTCCCTTTTTCATAGCAGGCGAGGCAAACTTATTTCGTTTAATGGCATATTAACCGTTTTGAAGTCATTTTATGACAAATTCATTAAAAAATTTCATGCTTCAAGTTTTTAATTTCTCCAAATATTTATGGAAGATTTTTGCTTTAACTGGTTATTCATGGTGTAAATATATAAACAATGGCCCCCCAAAGTTTCTCAGTTGGGGTCTCATTATTGATAGTTTCATATCATACCCAAGAAAAATTATGTTTACGGAGTACTGTTGTCATATTTGGACTGGTGAATCTGTCCCATTTGAGGGTTCTTCATAAGGTGCAGAAACGTATCTAATTTGATTGACCACACCCTTTCTTCTTCTTTGCACCCTCTCTCATACAGACGTGATGTTGCTAGTCTCGGTCTTTTCTATAAATACTATTATGGCATGTGTTCTTCAAAATTATGTGATCTATTCCCCGCTTGTTTTGTTCCAACTCGTTTGACTCGGTCTAGTGGTCTCCATCAATCTGCTGTTTTGATACCTCATTGTAATACAACTTACTATTCCAGTAGCTTCTTTCCAAGAACTGCAGGCTTGTGGAACTCTCTTCCTGCTGACTGTTTTCCTTCTACATATAGCCTTAGTCTTTTCGAGACTAAGGCCAATAGGCATCTCCTATCTTTGTAATAACCATATTTATTCTTATTAGCTCCTCACATCAAGTGGCTTCATGCCTTGTCTGGAGCAATTTCCATATATAAAAAAGAAATTTTAATTAAAAAAAAAAAAAAAACAAGACTCAGTGTAATACAGAAGTTCTTTATTTATTCCAAAAGTGGTTTCACACATGAATGTCTGTAATTAGGTATCACCAACCAGCCTAGTTTAGAGTGTGAAAACGGGTAAAAAATTTTATTAATTACAAATGTACACTTTTTTTTTCTTTTCTTTCATTAATAGTTTTTTTTTTCAGGCTACTTCATGTTAGGTTACTATTTTCAGTAGTGCGTGATTATATTTTTCATGTGAAAAAATGCTGGTGTTTTTCAAATGTACACAGATAGTTCCATCTTAAAGAAAAAGGTCACTAATCAATATAATGAGCTTAATGTAGGATTTCAAGTTATCTTTCACAAAAAGAATCCAAGTTGAAAACTTTAGTGAATTAAATACTAAAGAAAATGTTTGCCCTTTTATCAAATTGTGTTTCCATCTGTATTTACATGGTTCAAATTTAAGTTTTCTTTTTTATTTACTTTTAAAAGCAAAATCTAGTTTAATTTCTAATGAAGCATATCAGATCCAGAACATTAGGTCAGGCATTTTAGAGAAAGCTTCCATCCCCGTTTGGTCTCCTTTCTATACAACATTAAACTTAATATAGCCTACATTACCTTAGCTTACGATTAGCAGCTGAGTTACCAAAAAAAGATATAACAATATCAGTCAAAAGTAGTTTGACGCGCTCATTTTTTTCTCATCTTAAATCTGTTTTTATAATAAACATTAGCTAAGCACCAAAAATGATTTTAATTAACGCTCCCAGCCCTGAACAGCATATATCAATTGTTTCTAATTTCTTTATTTGGAAAAAAAATTAAAAAAAACGTTTTTGTATCTTTTATAAATTGATATCTAATTAATATGGTTAACAAAGAAATGACAGGGCAATGATTAGGTGGATATGCAATATAAATCCGGACAAGATCCAGAACATTAGGTCAGACACTCTACTTGAGAAATTGGCCATTCCAAAACTTGATGTCCTAATAAGGGCAAACCGTCTTCGCTGGTTCGGCCATGTTGAGAGAAGCAAGGGGTATATCAACACATGCAGAGACCTAAGGCTGGACAGCAAAAAGAAAGCTGGCCGCACTAGAAAGACATGGAAAGAAACCATCAGTCAAGACCGTAAACAGTGGCAAATGGACACAGTCAATCCCCAGAATCATGATCACTGGAGACTTAGCATAAGGACAGTCAGACAACGTCAAACAACTTGTTAAAGCGAACATAAATGATAAACCTGGATAGTGAGTGAATGTGTTAGCTGTTGAATTAAATCTAATATAAAAAGTAAAAATTGTACTTCCATGTCATTTTTTCACTTTTTTTTTTGCGCGATGTTTAGACTGGTTTGATCTCATAATTATTGCTTCCATTATGATTAATTTTTATTTACCACTAGATATTACATTTGTACTGAATTTTCACTTGTTCGAAGCCTACATTTTTGGTTATACACTGAAAATTGGCTTATAAATCAATAGTAAATTTTCTAACTTCCAATGAATTTGAACAGTGATAATTTAGTTTTTAATTGAGCAACCAAAATCAATTTGGTACCATTATTTATGTTTTGCAAAGATCTACATGCCCACATTAAAAAGCTTTTTGACATAATGACAATAACATTTTTGCTTCTGAATTTTTTAGATGAGGATTGATAATTTGTATAATTTGGATTAAGACCCATGGCGCAGTGGATATAGTACTCGGTAAAATTCAGTTCTAAGCAATAGTCATCTTAAGGTTGAAAGTTCAATCCTCGATGCGGGTGATACAGAGAATTGAGAATTACTGAAGACTTCTCCCAGTCATGGCCGACGGAACGAGAGCATGCTACCCCCGTGGATTAAATAAAGGGTTCCGTTCAAAATCTCGTCCAGATTCCCGAGTTAGACAGAAAAATTCCCGAGTCCGACAGAAATATTCCCGAGTTCATAAAGATACACCTGAAGAAGGCTGGAGGTTACAGCAGCTAAAGCATTGTAAGAATAACACTCAAGATGAGAACAGTAGTTCAAATAATCCAAATTATACAAATAAAATTTTTATTTGGGATACCTACTGTGATGTACTTCAAATGGTTATGCATGACCTTGTTTCTCATGGTTATGTTTCACAGACATTATTTATGCTAAGGAGATTAGCTTGTAACTTGTCAACATACCATGTATCAAAAAAAATTTTAAGATGGGTTGATATGGCAACAATGATTGTCTCGTAACTTCTTTATAGAAGAATGAAGAACTTCAAAAGAGAAACTTCTTTTATCAGTTCTAACTGGATCATTGTTAATTAGAATTAATTAACAACTCGGAGACGATTTTAAACCAAAACATTTTGTTCTTTATTACACTTTCGCCCAGGCATACAGAGACAATAGGTGTCTAACACTGGCTATTATTTTCAGAGCTACATGCTGCCAAGTGTGTTTCATTCTTGCCCCGAAATGGAACTTTTCATTCATCTCTTGTGGTCCTTCACTTCCCTTCTGGCTACCACACATTTCCACATTTGAACCTTGAACTTCCTGAGAATTTATATCCTGTCTTCACCTTTCTACTTAATAAATAAGACTACAAGACATCTCATATATAGACGTTGTGAGAAATAAAACAGGAGGACTTCATGATGATCTCACAGTTTATGACCTTAAAGTACATCCGGTTTGGGAGCTTAGGGGAGAGGGGAGTCACCTCTTAGTAACCATTAATCCCAGGTCCACTCTGATCCAGAGTAGTAATACCTGTCAGGGTCCCATCTATGGGTCAAATGGAATTTATCCCAGGCACAACACTAAACTGTCTCAGACACCCTTGGGTAGTGTTCGTCTACCTCACCATCCAGAAATCCATTTCTCGCAGCCCTTTCAACCTGTCTACCCTATTTTGAAAACCTACTGACTACTCAAGCTACCCCCCTCCTCAATCGTTCTAGGTATGATACAAAACTGCATCCAGTGGTGAGGGCCCCAATTTGGGAGCTTTTGGGGAGTGTGGAGTCACCCCCTTAGTTACCACTACTCCCAGGTCCACTCTGACTCGGAGAAGTGGCAGTGCCTGTCAGAGCTTCATCAAGAGGTTAAACAGAAAATATCATTGTTTAAAAAATATACACCTAAACGAATTAAGCAATCATAAAACATACGGTTTCGGAATAAAATTATCTAACGATGGTTGATATGCATAAAACCTAACAAACCAACCAACCAACCTAATCAACCAACCAACAGTTGCCAAAAAGGAATAGGAGATGGCATAACTATGTATCCTGTTTACAAGCTTATCAAGAAACATCTTGCAATGAATAGTTTAAGGAAGTTGCAGATGACGAAGATCAAAGAGGAGATGAGAAGACAGCATCTTGAAGTGAGAAAACATCCAGAGTAACGGCGAACAGACAGAAGTGGAAGTGAGTAGTGAACAGGGTTGTGGAGTCGGAAGATTTAGGGTTCGACTCAGACTCCTAGAATTCTAAAATATCCGACTCCTTATTTTAAAGTCTTACAATATTCAGACTGTTTATTCAAGTCTGACCGACTCCAACTCCACAACCCTGGTGTTTAGTGATCATATTTTGGAGGGTGCTTCGATGAAATCAAAGGTTCAGAAATAAATAAGGTGAATATCAAATATTTTTATTTTTGTCATTTTTGTCCTAATTCAGAAAGGAAAATATTTATTTTAAAACAAACCTGAAAACCTTTTTTAAAAAATATTCCATTTCAAATATATTTTTAATTTAAATTGCATCTCAAAAATCTATTCGAGATCACCATAATGCACAATTTTTTTAATTTAAATTGCATCTCAAAAATCTATTCGAGATCACCATAATGCACAATTTTTTTAATTTAAATTGCATCTCAAAAATCTATTCGAGATCACCATAATGCACAATTTATTAAATTTAAATTGCATCTCAAAAATCTATTCGAGATCACCATAATGCACAATTTTTTTAATTTAAATTGCATCTCAAAAATCTATTCGAGATCACCATAATGCACAATTTATTAAATTTAAATTGCATCTCAAAAATCTATTCGAGATCACCATAATGCACAATTTTTTTAATTTAAATTGCATCTCAAAAATCTATTCGAGATCACCATAATGCACAATTTATTAAATTTAAATTGCATCTCAAAAATCTATTCGAGATCACCATAATGCACAATTTATTAAATTTAAATTGCATCTCAAAAATCTATTCGAGATCACCATAATGCACAATTTTTTTAATTTAAATTGCATCTCAAAAATCTATTCGAGATCACCATAATGCACAATTTTTTTAATTTAAATTGCATCTCAAAAATCTATTCGAGATCACCATAATGCACAATTTATTAAATTTAAATTGCATCTCAAAAATCTATTCGAGATCACCATAATGCACAATTTTTTTAATTTAAATTGCATCTCAAAAATCTATTCGAGATCACCATAATGCACAATTTTTTAAATTTAAATTGCATCTCAAAAATCTATTCGAGATCACCATAATGCACAATTTTTTAAATTGCATCTCAAAAATCTATTCGAGATCACCATAATGCACAATTTTTTTAATTTAAATTGCATCTCAAAAATCTATTCGAGATCACCATAATGCACAATTTTTTTTAGATAAAAAAGTTCATGTGTAAAAATGCTACATTTATTTGGTGCATCTCATTTCTATAATTTGATCTTATGTTTTGGAATGTTTAAGATTATTATTCTTCTTCTTCTCGTGTCCATATACAAAGCTATTCAGCTTATATAATGTTCAACCAGTGCTTGGTACATTGCTGTCCCTTGATGTTGTAGAGTGTTAGGTCCTATGCTTTGCAGGGTCAGCCTAACAGAGGGCATCGAAGGAAGTGCTCTATGGTCTGGGGTTCTGTGCCACAGTTGCCTGTGGTTGGACCACTAAGATAGCATCATCTGCTTAAGGCCTCCCTGATACAGCTGACACCTGAGCGTAGTCATTTCCGGCACTTCCATTTTGCCCAGTCGTTATATCCTGGTGGGAGGGTTTCGGCAGGGGGCGGGGGATGAGCATAGTCGAGCAGTGTGAGTGGTCGGACAGCTTTTCCTTCAATATTTTAAGGCGGGCTTCAGATGGTGTTGTCTCCAGTGGAGCATTGCTGGTCAGGAAACTTCTCCATGATTTTAGTCGACTGGAGACAGATACATGCCTCTAATCTGTGGCTTGCATGTGCCGCTCTATCCTGCTGGATACCGCTCTTCTGATGACTGGAGGGGCGATACCTGTCAGGATGTACAGGTCCGTTTTCGCGATGAGGATTGATTGTTTGGATTATTCAGACTACTGTAGTCTTTGAAAATTCCGAAACAGACATGGCGGTAGAAGGGTCTCGTGTGTCTATGTCTGAGTCATATCTTAGAATTATTTTCCCATTTGTTAGCTATATACGGTATAATCACATTGACACCGGTTTGTGTTTGATCACTTAAGTTAATCGACGTGAAGGCTGGCGAGTACCAGATGGGTGACCATTTAGGAATGCTAGGTGTTGTATGTCATCTTCGCATGACCGGGGTATACATGTGGCTGCGGACCGCTTGTGAATTTGATATTCCCTGTAAACTTCCTCTTTCCCAGGGCTAAGACCAAACCAGGTATTACGGGTTCATTTTTTTTTTTTTTAGCTAGAGCTCTCATACATGTTAATCAAACCAGGGATTGCATAATTTATCCAGTGTTCTTCGGTTTATAATCTGGTTTGAATTCCAGAAGGTCTGATAATTTCCCTTCTCTCTCAACACATGAGTAGTGATGGCGCCAGATCTGGATCAGTGATGGTGGCAGATCTTGATCAATGATGGTGGCAGATCTTGATTAATGATGGTGGCAGATATGGATCAGTGATGGTGGCAGATATGGATCAGTGATGGTGGCAGATATGGATCAGTGATGGTGGCAGATATGGATCAGTGATGGTGGCAGATCTTGATCAATGATGGTGGCAGATCTTGATCAATGATGGTGGCAGATCTTGATCAGTGATCTCGGCAGATCTTGATCAGTGATCTCGGCAGATCTTGATCAGTGATCTCGGCAGATCTTGATCAGTGATCTCGGCAGATCTTGATCAGTGATCTCGGCAGATCTTGATCAGTGATCTCGGCAGATCTTGATCAGTGATGGTGGCAGATCTTGATCAGTGATCTCGGCAGATCTTGATCAATGATGGTGGCAGATATGGATCAGTGATGGTGGCAGATATGGATCAGTGATGGTGGCAGATATGGATCAGTGATGGTGGCAGATATGGATCAGTGATGGTGGCAGATATGGATCAGTGATGGTGGCAGATATGGATCAGTGATAGTGGCAGATATGGATCAGTGATAGTGGCAGATCTTGATCAATGATGGTGGCAGATCTTGATCAATGATGGTGGCAGATCTTGATCAGTGATGGTGGCAGATCTTGATCAGTGATCTCGGCAGATCTTGATCAGTGATGGCGGCAGATCTTGATCAGTGATGGTGGCAGATCTTGATCAGTGATGGTGGCAGATCTTGATCAGTGATCTCGGCAAATCTTGATCAGTGATGGTGGCAGATCTTGATCAGTGATCTCGGCAGATCTTGATCAGTGATGGTGGCAGATCTTGATCAGTGATCTCGGCAGATCTTGATCAGAGATGGTGGCAGATCTTGATCAGTGATCTCGGCAGATCTTGATCAGTGATGGTGGCAGATCTTGATCAGTGATCTCGGCAGATCTTGATCAATGATGGTGGCAGATCTTGATCAGTGATCTCGGCAGATCTCGATCAGTGATGGTGGCAGATCTTGATCAGTGATGGCGGCAGATCTTGATCAGTGATGGTGGCAGATCCTGATCAGTGATGGTGGCAGATCTTGATCAATGATGGTGGCAGATCTTGATCAATGATGGTGGCAGATCTTGATCAGTGATGGTGGCAGATCTTGATCAGTGATGGTGGCAGATCTTGATCAGTGATGGTGGCAGATCTTGATCAGTGATCTCGGCAGATCTTGATCAGTGATGGTGGCAGATCTTGATCAGTGATGGTGGCAGATCTTGATCAGTGATCTCGGCAGATCTTGATCAGTGATCTCGGCAGATCTTGATCAGTGATGGCGGCAGATATCGATCAGTGATAGTGGCAGATCTCGATCAGTGATGGTGGCAGATCTGGATCAGTGATGGTGGCAGATCTCGATCAGTGATGGTGGCAGATCTCGATCAGTGATGGTGGCAGATCTTGATCAGTGATGGTGGCAGATCTTGATCAGTGATGGTGGCAGATCTTGATCAATGATGGTGGCAGATCTTGATCAGTGATGGTGGAAGATCTTGATCAGTGATGGTGGCAGATCTTGATCAGTGATGGTGGCAGATCTTGATCAGTGATGGTGGCAGATCTTGATCAGTGATGGTGGCAGATCTTGATCAGTGATGGTGGCAGATCTTGATCAGTGATGGTGGCAGATCTTGATCAGTGATGGTGGCAGATCTTGATCAGTGATGGTGGCAGATCTTGATCAGTGATGGGTGCAGATCTTGATCAGTGATGGTGGCAGATCTTGATCAGTGATGGTGGCAGATCTTGATCAGTGATGGTGGCAGATCTTGATCAGTGATGGGTGCAGATCTTGATCAGTGATGGTGGCAGATCTTGATCAGTGATGGTGGCAGATCTTGATCAGTGATCTCGGCAGATCTTGATCAGTGATAGTGGCAGATCTTGATCAGTGATCTCGGCAGATCTTGATCAGTGATGGTGGCAGATCTTGATCAGTGATGGTGGCAGATCTTGATCAGTGATCTCGGCAGATCTTGATCAGTGATGGTGGCAGATCTTGATCAGTGATCTCGGCAGATCTTGATCAGTGATGGTGGCAGATCTTGATCAGTGATCTCGGCAGATCTTGATCAATGATGGTGGCAGATCTTGATCAGTGATGGCGGCAGATCCTGATCAGTGATGGTGGCAGATCTTGATCAGTGATGGTGGCAGATCTTGATCAATGATGGTTGCAGATCCTGATCAATGATGGTGGCAGATCTTGATCAGTGATGGTGGCAGATCTTGATCAGTGATGGTGGCAGATCTTGATCAGTGATGGTGGCAGATCTTGATCAGTGATCTCGGCAGATCTTGATCAGTGATGGTGGCAGATCTTGATCAGTGATGGTGGCAGATCTTGATCAGTGATGGTGGCAGATCTTGATCAGTGATCTCGGCAGATCTTGATCAGTGATGGCGGCAGATATCGATCAGTGATAGTGGCAGATCTCGATAAGTGATGGTGGCAGATCTCGATCAGTGATGGTGGCAGATCTCGATCAGTGATGGTGGCAGATCTTGATCAGTGATCTCGGCAGATCTTGATCAGTGATGGTGGCAGATCTTGATCAGTGATCTCGGCAGATCTTGATCAGTGATGGTGGCAGATCTTGATCAGTGATCTCGGCAGATCTTGATCAGTGATCTCGGCAGATCTTGATCAGTGATGGTGGCAGATATGGATCAGTGATGGTGGCAGATCTTGATCAGTGATCTCGGCAGATCTTGATCAGTGATGGTGGCAGATATTGATCAGTGATCTCGGCAGATCTTGATCAATGATGGTGGCAGATCTTGATCAGTGATGGTGGCAGATATGGATCAGTGATGGTGGCAGATATGGATCAGTGATGGTGGCAGATATGGATCAGTGATGGTGGCAGATATGGATCAGTGATGGTGGCAGATATGGATCAGTGATGGTGGCAGATATGGATCAGTGATGGTGGCAGATCTTGATCAATGATGGTGGGAGATCTTGATCAATGATGGTGGCAGATCTTGATCAGTGATGGTGGCAGATCTTGATCAGTGATCTCGGCAGATCTTGATCAGTGATGGCGGCAGATCTTGATCAGTGATCTCGGCAGATCTTGATCAGTGATGGTGGCAGATCTTGATCAGTGATGGTGGCAGATCTTGATCAGTGATCTCAGCAGATCTTGATCAGTGATGGTGGCAGATCTTGATCAGTGATCTCGGCAGATCTTGATCAGTGATAGTGGCAGATCTTGATCAGTGATCTCGGCAGATCTTGATCAGTGATGGTGGCAGATCTTGATCAGTGATCGTGGCAGATCTTGATCAGTGATCTCGGCAGATCTTGATCAATGATGGTGGCAGATCTTGATCAATGATCTCGGCAGATCTCGATCAGTGATGGCGGCAGATCTTAATCAGTGATGGCGGCAGATCCTGATCAGTGATGGTGGCAGATCCTGATCAATGATGGTGGCAGATCTTGATCAATGATGGTGGCAGATCTTGATCAATGATGGTGGCAGATCTTGATCAATGATGGTGGCAGATCTTGATCAGTGATGGCGGCAGATCTTGATCAGTGATGGCGGCATATCTTGATCAGTGATCTCGGCAGATCTTGATCAGTTATGGTGGCAGATCTTGATCAGTGATGGCACCAGATCTTGATCAGTGATGGTGGCAGATCTTGATCAGTGATCTCGGCAGATCTTGATCAGTGATCTCGGCAGATCTCGATCAGTGATGGTGGCAGATGTCGATCAGTGATGGTGGCAGATCTCGATCAGTGATGGTGGCAGATCTCGATCAGTGATGGTGGCAGATCTCGATCAGTGATGGTGGCAGATCTCGATCAGTGATGGTGGCAGATCTTGATCAGCGATGGTTGCAGATCTTGATCAGTGATGGTGGCAGATCTTGATCAGTGATCTCGGCAGATCTTGATCAGTGATGGTGGCAGATCTTGATCAGTGATGGTGGCAGATCTTGATCAGTGATCTCGGCAGATCTTGTTCAGTGATGGTGGCAGATCTTGATCAGTGATCTCGGCAGATCTTGATCAGTGATGGCACCAGATCTTGATCAGTAATGGTGGCAGATCTCGATCAGTGATGGTGGCAGATCTCGATCAGTGATGGTGGCAGATCTCGATCAGTGATGGCACCAGATCTCGATCAGTGATGGCGGCAGATCTTGATCAGTGATGGCGGCAGATCTTGATCAGTGATGGCGGCAGATCTTGATCAGTGATGGCGGCAGATCTTGATCAGTGATGGCGGCAGATCTTGATCAGTGATGGTGGCAGATCTTGATCAGTGATCTCGGCAGATCTTGATCAGTGATGGTGGCAGATCTTGATCAGTGATGGTGGTAGATCTTGATCAATGATGGTGGCAGATCTTGATCAGTGATGGTGGCAGATCTTGATCAATGATGGTGGCAGATCTTGATCAGTGATGGTGGCAGATCTTGATCAGTGATCTCGGCAGATCTTGATCAGTGATGGTGGCAGATCTTGATCAGTGATGGTGGCAGATCTTTGATCAGTGATCTCGGCAGATCTTGTTCAGTGATGGTGGCAGATCTTGATCAGTGATTTCGGCAGATCTTGATCAGTGATGGCACCAGATCTTGATCAGTGATGGTGGCAGATCTTGATCAGTGATGGTGGCAGATCTTGATCAATGATGGTGGCAGATCTCGATCAGTGATGGTGGCAGATCTCGATCAGTGATGGTGGCAGATCTCGATCAGTGATGGTGGCAGATCTCGATCAGTGATGGCACCAGATCTTGATCAGTGATGGCGCCAGATCCTGTGTCCTTGAATGGCTGGTTTATTTGGCGTTTTTTATTACAACTTCATGAGAAAGAATATACAGTTATTAGCCTCTTTACTTCCGTAGAGTAGAGAGTTGCCTTTAAATACAAGCCGAATCTTTTAAATTTTTTCAGATAAACCACTGATGTTGGGGAGAGAAACAATGGCAAACTTCCAGCTATCCTCAACACATCCATCTCTGCGCATATGTAGGTTGATATTATTCTAGCATGGAAGTTGTTGCATTGAATGTTTTTTAAATTATTCTCCACTCTATAATAAAGATCAATGCATATTTTATACATATATATATATATATATATATATATATATACACACTAAGCTCTACTTATGTGTTGAGCACTGTTGCAGTAAATACTGAAAATCTATACACAATATATTATATCACCTCATAATATTATGTATAAATAATAAATTATATACAGGATGATTGGAAAGTAACGCCCTATACTTGTAAGTTATTAGTGAAATTCTTACAAGACATGAATGGGGGGGGGGGGCAAGTGTTATGAATAATGCGTTATTTTTCTTTTAATCCTCACATTCCACGAGCGATGTTTTTGACAATGGAGATAAAAATGCTGTTTTCTGGGTCAGCTGCTGTTTTCAAATACTCTCATAGTATTCATCACTATTTATTTGTCAATCTATCCATCTTGTTGACCCTAATCTTCGAGTGGGTATTTAGCCTTGATAAGTGTTGACTCATTAGTAAAAAAAAAAAAAAAGAAAAGAAAGAAAAAAAAGTTCATTGTGAAATCAGTTGATGCGGTTTCCAGGCAGCTTTAGAAGCTGGTGGCGATTGCTGGCACCCATATCGAATTTTGAATGAAACCCCATGTCTTGTAAAAATTATATTTCAGTAATAAATTACGAGCACTTAATAATAGGGAATTACTTTCCAATAACCCTGTATATGTGTGTGTATGAAAGACAAAATGGAAAAAACAAATGACAGATTGACTGGTTTCGTTCTGATCAACACACGTCTTCAGAAAAAGTTCAATCTCGCGTTTGTTTTGTTTTTTTGTGTTTGTTTTTTCCATTTTGTCTTTCATAAATTCTATCTTCACAACATTTCATGAGATATTACGTATTTTATATATATATATATATATATATATATATATGAAGAAAAATGGAAAGGAATTAGAGAAGCAAAAGCCAAATCAAAATTCAATTCAATTGCTCAGAGCAAGGTATATTCCGCAAAAAGGCAATTGATTTTTGCGGAATATACCTTGCTCTGAGCAATTGAATTGAATTTTGATTTGGCTTTTGCTTCTCTAATTCCTTTCCATTCTTCTTCATATCTACCTGCTCTATCCTGGATATTGAGCTGTATACTCTTCACAATAGGTTTTACCTTTCCTAAAAGTTCGCTTTTAGTACACCACTTTATATATATATATATATATATATATATATATATATATATATATATATTATAAATGAGGAGAAAAACCTATAAAAGCATGTTTAGATGTTTATTAATAAAAAAAAAAAATCACAGCATATCTTTTTTTTCGATTTTTTCTTTTTCATTTTTTACTTTGATCTTTTGGCTAATAATTTTGCAAGAGAACCCTCGCTTCTTCAGAGCGGTGAGAAGTAATAATAGATTCGTAAGTTTGTAGTAGTCCGTATGGATGGGAAAATATGTGTTGTTGTTATAACGGTTCATTCACCTTTAAAATATAAGGAAACGCGCATGTCCGAGAGACTTGTATTAAAATTGAAGAGTTCATATTTTTTTTCATTTTTTATTAATAAATATTGCATCTAAACATGCTTTTATAGGCTTTTTGCCGCATTTATTATTAAATTCTTAAAAAAGATGTTTAAAAGAAAAAAATATGAACTCTCCAATTTTAATATATATATATATATACTTCCTTTCCATCATGCAAGTAAAAAAACGTGCCAAACGAAACCATTTCAAGTGTTATGGAGAAGGCAGAAAGCAAATAGCAAGTCAAACAACCCCTCCTCTTTCTGCAATGAAATTGGAAAGAAATCCACTACTCTATTTCCATAATGAGACGTTTTCTTTCTTTTGTTTTGTTCTTTTTTTTCTTTCAAATTCCCAGTTTGAGACTCTTTCTTACTTTCTTATTTCTTTTTTGTAACTTCACCAATTGAGACGTTATTTTATATGAATACTAGTGTGAACACTGGCAAAGCATATTTCTTTTGTCACTTTTGATGGAGGGTATACACTCGTCTGTATAATAATACTTGTGTACGTTTGTTTGCACATACGTTATCACCTTCCATACCCATTTTGAAAAAATGAGATCGTCCAATCGCTAAGGATGAAATTTTAAAAAATAATTAGGAAATATCTGCTGTCGTTGGTGTTAAAAATTTAAACTTTACAACATTTTAAAATGAATTGTTCAAAAATTGAATAAACATCTTAACCAGAATTCTGCCATGATAAAAAATTATTGGTATTATTACCTGGTCTTCAGGACAAGATCAAAGTGTAGAGATGTCAGTAGCCAATGGCAAAAAAAACTGAAATCGAGATGAATTTCACAACCTGGGAGTCACGGTCACCTGTTTGTGTGAAGAGAGGGGAGCACAAAAAAACAACAACCTTTTTCCTAAACAATTTTAATCAGTTTCCACTAAGGAAGTCAAAATTAAGAGAAAGACATCCAGTGCATATGTGGGAGGGTGAAAGAAACAGGAAGCCATTCTTAGATATTTCTGTTTCATCAAACTCCCCTATCCCCTTCATGAATTATTTGAAGTCTTAGCCTTCACAATAAAATTAACTTTTTCAGTTTTTAGAGAAAACTGTCATCAAAGAGAAAATCAGCTTTCCTTATTTAAAATAAAAAAAAGATTTCGATAAAGCTGAGAACTCACCGATCGATAGAGAATCTGGGAAAACAGGAGAGCGAAACTTGCAACCGAAGTGAGCCATGTAATTCCTATGGACCCGGCCAATTATTATTATTATTATTATTATTTGTTTGTTTGTTTTTTATAATTCTTTGGGTATCTCCCTTTTTAGCAAGATAAGAAAGGAAGTATGTGGTGGAAAGAGAAGAGAAGTCTCTTGGGTTCTTGGTCTGCAAAGAATGCAGACGTGTTTTGGAAGTCTTCTTCCCTCCCCTACAGGGAATGCGTAGAGGAAGCCTAATACTGTGGAATTTATTGAGTAATACTGAATACTGTAAAGAAAAAGAAAATTTAAAAAATTATTAAAACTATAGCGATAATGTTTTCATTACAACAACTATTACAACTGCTGCTACGATAGTGAAAGAGAGACAAATAACTCTATACTTGCTACAATTACAATCAATATTAGACATCACATATTGGAGACAACATGCACTGGCCATATTTGTTACAAGACAAAGATTTGTCCACTATAGTAACCAAACCGGATATTTAAGTTGACATTTATGAACTTTATTAGGAAACGGATGATCCTATTTTTTTTTTGTTGAGAACAGAAGTTTAGGTATTATCTGCATAATGTTAGTTTGTGATCTTGAAGAAATCTGTGTGAGTTACTAGTAAATCACGTTGACCCTTTGAAATGCATAGTCATAGAGAAAGCAAGGTTGTAGCTATAGAAACTTTGTTTACCTATTTTTGGAGTACAGTTACGATATGGTTCAACTAGACATGTGTGTGTGTGCATATATATATATTAATCCACATACAGACTGTTTCGTTGTATCACAGCTCTTCAGTGCGGTTAGACCAGTTAGTGCCTCAAGCCGGGATTGAAACTCAATCGTCGAGCTGACAGTTGACGCCTCTACTCCTGCACTATCATACGACACTGACTGAATATATAATATATATATATAAATATATATTTATATATATTTATATATATATATATTTATATATATATATATAAATATATATATATATATATATATATATAAATATATATATATAAATATATAAATATAAATATATAAATATAAATATATATATATATATAAATATATAAATATATATATATATTGTTTTTTTTATCTTTACTAATGAGTTACCACTTATCAAGGCTAAAAAACACTTGAGGATAAAGGTTAATGAGAGACTGACAGTTTAATGATGATGAATGCTATGAGAGGATTGAACCCACTCAAAACAATAGACGACCCAAAACCCAGCAATTCTTTCTCCCTTTTTCAGAAACATCGCTCATAGATTGTGAAGACCAAATGACAAAATAGACAGAAGTTGGAGTTACGTGGCTGACGAAAATAAACCCAGACTACTTTTTACCATCCATAATTTTAAGATACACTGAAAAAGAGTCATAATAAAAAGGGGTAATTAGGACAGTCTTTAATAATACACCCTCTACTTTTTTTAATAATACACCCGCTACTTTTTTTAATAATACCCCCTCTACTTTTTTTAATAATACCCCCTCTACTTTTTTTAATAATACACCCGCTACTTTTTTTAATAATACACCCTCTACTTTTTTTAATAATACACCCTCTACTTTTTTTAATAATACACCCGCTACTTTTTTTAATAATACCCCCTCTACTTTTTTTAATAATACACCCTCTACTTTCTTTAATAATACACCCTCTACTTTCTTTAATAATACACCCTCTACTTTTTTTTAATAATACAACCTCTACTTTTTTTAATAATACACCCGCTACTTTTTTTAATAATACACCCTCTACTTTTTTTAATAATACACCCTCTACTTTTTTTTAATAATACACCCTCTACTTTTTTTCTTCAATTTGAACCGTATTTAAAGTTTTATTCAATTCACAGATCATCCTGGTGAGTTCAAAGCAGGAATGTGTCATCGTTGTTTCACATTCACATATTTTGTTTTTCATCTTAAGGTCACTTCTTTAGAGTATTCCACATATGTTTGCCATTACCAATAATAGTAAACCCATAGCCGCCGCCTTCCCGATATACATGAGAATCTAGTCTGAAATATGATTCCTGTACAAAGAATATCAATATCTCCATCAATTTATTGATTGAAATACAGGTGCATTTCCCAGGAGAGGGGTTCCCATTCCAGTTCTTCAACTTAAAACCACAGACAAGGCCTCATCCATGGAAACCTTTGTAAACAGATTCTTGAAATCCAGTTTCTCCATTTGGTTAAAATGAATAAAAGTATCCCTAATTGTTTCTCCAAATAGAGCAATGATCTTCATATACGGTGATGATTTTTCCTAGGTTACCTGGTATTACCCGGGATAGCATCAAATACAAAAGTATTATAGGAAATGTGCAGATTTACTCAAAAACAACATTTGTATATATTTAGTGAAATTCTGCAAACTTTTTATTTATAAAATAAATTTGAGAATTTTTATTAAAAAAAAAAGAAATCCAACAAAACATACCTCACATCTAATATATAAAACTATCTTGTCGAATTCTCAATTTTTGTCATTGATAGCTTAAAAACAGTTTCGCTGATCGGTGTTGGCATGTTATTAAGAACAGAAAATTGTCATTCGCTTTATTTCCTTCAAAAAAGTGCTTTATCTGGCTAGGATTTTTTTGTGAGTAAAAACAAGAAACTGAAATCCTTTAGACATAATTACTTCCCTTGGTTTGTAAAAAAAACTTAACACCATTTTCTTGAAATAAATATACTTCAATAACTTTATAATCGAATAAACTTCTAAAAAGAGGCGTTAACACTGATGTCTTTGTGTTCACGATTGTAAAAACACAGCATGACTTGCTATTTATCTCTCTATATAAAAATTTAGGAAACATTTGCGAGAGAGTAAAGATTTAAAAATAATAATAATACTTTGATACAAAAGAATATTCAACCATTGTAGGACGTTCGAAAGATTTTAAAATAATATGTTCATAAATAATAAAAAAAAAATTAAAAAAAAAAAAAAAGAAATGTCATAGTTTAACAAGAGATTAAAAAATGGAAGTAAAAATACTCCTGGGCAATGCCAGGTAAGGATAGCTAATTACTATTACGATAATAATTATCTAATATATTGAAAAATGTTTATTATAGGATTTTGAATAACAGACCTTTAGCTTTGCATTTATAGAATCAAATTTTAATGTACTATTTTTAAAGAAAAAAATATCCGACAACACTTATCTAATATAAAAATGTTAATAATTAAATTGATCCGATCAGATTGATGCAGCGTTGTCCAGATTGTGTTCAGATGACTGCGGGTCTTGTGTTTGCTATACGATAAATTAAATTTCTTAAAATTCTCTACAATTTCTGATTAATGTATTGTTATAAAACTGCATTAAGAAAGATACCACACACACACACACACACACATCACATATATATATATATATATATATATATATATATATATAATTATTTTTATTCATACAGACATGTACAAAAAGCCGCTGCACTGGCATGTCGATGTTATCGATCAATAGTTATTAGAAACTAAGATCTCATCAGGTGGGAAAAAAAGTCTGATCTTTTATTTAGATATTCATTAGGAAAAATGTGACCCTTTGGGTAAACCATGGCGATCGGGTTAAATTATTTGAATCAGGGAAAAAGTGAGTTTGCAAAACCAGTTAAATTTTTAAATGATATTCCCTTTTGTTTGTAATAGACTATTCCACTATTTATTCTTTCCTTTCTTTACTATCTTTGACTGTTCATAAACACAGAGAGAGAGAGAGAGAGAGAGAGACGGAACTGAGAATAATAGACACTGTATAAAATGAGAGCGAGAAGACAAGTATTGAACTCCAGAGGGTCACTTGTGAAATTGTTCCCAAATCTAAATTTTATTTGATTTTTGAACAATAATGAAAGAAATCCTGACTTAAAAGCATCTTTTCAAAAAGCACTTATTTTTATCGGATTTACTCCCCCCTGTCATTCATTTGATCACAGGTGACCCCAAATAAATTTGTAGATAAATATAAATAATGGCATCATAAGTTCTACAAGAGCTAATATAATGCATTTTATTCAAAAACTATACATTACAGTGTCTGTTGGGTGTACCCGAGTTTCATCAGTGTAGACAAGCTGGATCTGGGGTAGAAACCGGCTTATAATAATAGACAGACTCTTCATCACTTTTCATTAAGTGGAGATTCTGAGAAAAAACAAACACAAATCACCGGTTCAAGACAAACAATGCCCACTTTTTTGTGTTCCCTCATAAAAGGTATTCCGTGTTCATAAAGTGATGTCTGTTATATTTTTTATTTATTTTTTTTATGGAAATCGCTCCAGACAAGGCATGAAGCCACTTGATGTAAGGAGCTAACAACAAAATATGATTATCACAAAGATAGGAGATGCCTATTGGCCTTAGTCTTGAAAAGGCCAAGGCTATAGGTAGGAGGAAAACAGTCAGCAGGAAGAGAGTTCCATAAGCCTGCAGTTCTTGGAAAAAAGCTACTGGAAGCTGTATTACAATGAGGTATCGAAACTGAATTGATGGAGACCACTAGACTAATGAGTCAAACGAACCGGAACAAAAGAAGCAGGGAATAGTTCACATAATTTTAGAAGAACACATGACAATAGTATTTATAGAATAGACAGACTAGCAACATCACGTCTGTGAGAGAGAGGCTTATTTAAAAGGTGATTTTTAAAGTTTTTTGTTTTTATCTATTTTAAAAAGTTTTATTAGTGTTTGTTTGTTGAGGCATGTTCACTGAGAAAGGATTTTTATCTCGATTTCCAATATTTATGGGATGGTTTGTGCACGTATACCTAAAAAACAGTGTGTTTTTTTTATAATAGGTTCCCTCCAAAATATCTATCTGAGCCGAAGGTTTCATTTTGAGAAAAGATCAAACCGTGACCCTTATGTTTATCTAGCTGGTTAAGCCAACATGCATCTTCTTTTGTAACTTTCGCCACCAAACATTTCATAACACGGCTCTGTTCAAACCTGGAGCACTCCAATTGATTTGTTGCCATTTTGAAGAGGCTCAAGATAGTAAAATAATGTTTGTTATAAACCAATTGCAAACAATGGAGAGTTTGTATGCCACAATGATGAGGCTCCGATTTGGGAACTTTGGGTAGGACGTTTAACCTTTTAGTTACAGTATGAATAGATATTTGAAGATATTAAGGACTTGAAGCATCCAAAATTTTACCAAAATGAATAGATTTTGCATTAAATAAACCTAAAGCGTAAATATGCCATAAAACACAACAACTAAGCCAAACCATATTTATGGAAAATATTCTGAAATATTTTGGGGTTTTTTTTCCAAAGAATTCACCATATTTATTGAATGGCACTCGTACAACATTTAAATACAGAACAATAATAATTACTTAGCAAAGAGACGTCAGGGATAAAGTTATCTCCGTTTATTGAGAAATCTGTTTCCAAACCAGATTTATTCGGAAAAAAGGGCTTAGATCTCCAAATCAAAATGAGCACAAGATTTTGGAAGGGAAACCTCATTCCGATGGTCGAAAAATATAATCAGATTTCGTTCTCAGTTGCTAACCTGACTCCCTACAGACAGGACCGGCTTTTGGCAGAAAATGTAAGACTTTGCGGTAAATGATAAGATCGTATGTCTATACAGTTTTTTTTTTTAGTTTTTTTATGGAAATCGCTCCAGAAATGGCATGAAGCCACTTGATGTAAGGGGCTAACAATAACGAAATATGATTATCGCAAAGACAGGATATGCCTATTGGCCTTAGTCGTGAAAAGACCAAGGCTATAGGTAGGAGGAAAACAGTCAACAGGAAGAGAGTTCCACAAGCCTACAGTTCTTGAAAATAAGCTACTGGAATAGGAAGATGTCTTACAATGTATGGAAACAGCGAATTGATGGAGACCACTAGACTAGTCAAGCGAGCTGGAATAAGAAGCAGGGAATAGATCACATAATTCTAGAAGAACACATGCCATAATAGTATCTATAGAAAAGACTGAGACTAGCAACATCGCGTCTATGAAGGAGAGAGTTGTTTAACGGGTGATTTTTGAAGTTTTTTGTTTTTATTTAATTTTATTTTAAAAGGTTTTTATTAGTGTTTGTTTGTTGAGGCATATTCACTGAGAAAGGATTTTTATCTCACAATTTCCAATATTTGTGGGATGGTTTGTGCACGTATACCTAAAAAGCAGTGTTTTTTTTTTTATAATAGGTTCCCTCCAAAATATCTATCTGAGCCGAAGGTTTCATTTTGAGAAAAGATCAAACCGTGACCCTTATGTTTATCTAGCTGGTTAATCCGGAAATTGGGTATCTAATATAATGGGGAATAGAAATAATAATGTGCTCAAATGGCTGATTCAAAGTTGTCGCTGTGATTGTGGGGTTGCTTGTTTTCGAGTGGAGATGTAGGGGTTGAGTGATGATGTAAAAAAATATAATGGGGAATAGAAATAATAATGTGCTCAAATGGCTGATTCAAAGTTGTCGCTGTGATTGTGGGGTTGCTTGTTTTCGAGTGGGGATGTAGGGGTTGAGTGATGATGTAAAAAAAAAAAGTGTCGCTGTGATTGTGGGGTTGCTTGTTTTCGGATGGAGATGTAGGGGTTGAGTGATGATGTAAAAAAATATAATGGGGAATAGAAATAATAATGTGCTCAAAAGGCTGATTCAAAGTTGTCGCTGTGATTGTGGGGTTGCTTGTTTTCGGGTGGAGATGTAGGGGTTGAGTTATGATGTAAAAAAATATAATGGGGAATAGAAATAATAATGTGCTCAAATGGCTGATTCAAAGTTGTCGCTGTGATTGTGGGGTTGCTTGTTTTCGAGTGGAGATGTAGGGGTTGAGTGATGATGTAAAAAAAAAAAGTGTCGCTGTGATTGTGGGGTTGCTTGTTTTCGGGTGGAGATGTAGGGGTTGAGTGATGATGTAAAAAAATATAATGGGGAATAGAAATAATAATGTGCTCAAAAGGCTGATTCAAAGTTGTCGCTGTGATTGTGGGGTTGCTTGTTTTCGGGTGGAGATGTAGGGGTTGAGTGATGATGTAAAAAAATATAATGGGGAATAGAAATAATAATGTGCTCAAATGGCTGATTCAAAGTTGTCGCTGTGATTGTGGGGTTGCTTGTTTTCGGGTGGAGATGTAGGGATTGAGTGATGATGTAAAAAAATATAATGGGGAATAGAAATAATAATGTGCTCAAATGGCTGATTCAAAGTTGTCGCTGTGATTGTGGGGTTGCTTGTTTTCGAGTGGGGATGTAGGGGTTGAGTGATGATGTAAAAAAAAAAGTGTCGCTGTGATTGTGGGGTTGCTTGTTTTCGGGTGGAGATGTAGGGGTTGAGTGATGATGTAAAAAAATATAATGGGGAATAGAAATAATAATGTGCTCAAATGGCTGATTCAAAGTTGTCGCTGTGATTGTGGGGTTGCTTGTTTTCGGGTGGAGATGTAGGGGTTGAGTGATGATGTAAAAAAATATAATGGGGAATAGAAATAATAATGTGCTCAAATGGCTGATTCAAAGTTGTCGCTGTGATTGTGGGGTTGCTTGTTTTCGAGTGGGGATGTAGGGGTTGAGTTATGATGTAAAAAAAAAAGTGTCGCTGTGATTGTGGGGTTGCTTGTTTTCGGGTGGAGATGTAGGGGTTGAGTGATGATGTAAAAAAATATAATGGGGAATAGAAATAATAATGTGCTCAAATGGCTGATTCAAAGTTGTCGCTGTGATTGTGGGGTTGCTTGTTTTCGAGTGGGGATGTAGGGGTTGAGTGATGATGTAAAAAAAAAAGTGTCGCTGTGATTGTGGGGTTGCTTGTTTTCGGGTGGAGATGTAGGGGTTGAGTGATGATGTAAAAAAATATAATGGGGAATAGAAATAATAATGTGCTCAAATGGCTGATTCAAAGTTGTCGTTGTGATTGTGGGGTTGCTTGTTTTCGGGTGGAGATGTAGGGGTTGAGTGATGATGTAAAAAAAAAAAAGTTATAAAATAAATCTTATTTAAAATAATCTAATCTATGTCGACATGAATCTATTCAAAGGTAAAAGTCATTTTTTTTCTCCTGTTAATGGTTTTCACAAGTTTGAATTTTATAAAATTTAGTTAAAATAAACATCTGGTTGTTCTACTTTTTCGGAAAAGATACAAAGTCTATTTATAATAACTTATAATTTGAATTTATTCCTCGGCATCTCGGTGAAAACACTGTGAAAGAAAAAAAGAAAATGAATGCACGAACCATTTCAACATTAATAAAAAAAGATTTAAGTTTAAAAAGAAGTAAATAAAAAATGGTTTCTACGTTTTTCTTTCTCTGCCACATTTGGCACAAGTTCCAGTCAGTTCAGTAACACAACAAGTAACACCTAAAAAAATAATTACATTTGATTAAAAAAAAGTAAATCAAATACATTATGTTCATGAACTTTTTAGAATCATATTTCAGCAAATCCTCCACTCTATAATAAAGACCAATGTGTGTGTGTATATATATATATATATATTATTAATTTTAAATAAATATTAAATTATTTTTACCCACATACGCTGGCGTTTCAAGTATTCGTTTCATTAATACAGGGATGATAATCTCAGACGGCCACGAAAGGAATTTAAGTTCTATTTATGCGAAGGGCGGCATATCAAGAAAGACTGACGAGACATTCTACGAACGTTGTCGGAATATGCATTATAGTTCTTAACAGGGCTCAACTTTAATCTTATTAAAGGGGCGTATAATATTAATTTTAAATGAATAATATGAATTATTTTTACCTACATACGCTAGCGTTTCAAGCTTTCGCTCTCATCAGTGCAGGGATGATAATCTCGGACGGCTGCACGGTTCAAACCCCTGCCACAGAGTCAACCTAGACTCTGTAAGCAAGCGCTGTAACCATTAGGCCACGGGACATTACCACATTCAAGAAGGGAATTTTAGTTCTATTTGTTGTGTATATATATATATATATATATATATATATATATATATATATATATATATATAATATGTCAGGTTCATTTTATATTCCAATAGCCATGTTTTTTAAATTTTTTCACATTTTGAAAAAACAAAATTCTCGTGAGATATATATTTACAACTCGTTTCTCTTGAAGTGGGCCAACTAACATTATTATGTCAATATCAGCTCTACCCACTACAAGTTCACCAGAAAAAAATCCACAAAGAAAACTTCTCAAATTGAAAAGTCTTGAAAAGAAGTTAAGAAAAAAAAAAAAACCTACACCACACAATGGGTCATTGTGGGCAAGAACAAAGGAAAAAAAAAAAAGAACAATCACTTACACGTGGAAAAAACTCAGTAAGACGCCATTTTCAATTTGAGAACTTTTCTTCTTAGTGGATTTTTTCTGATGATCTTCTTGCAGTGAGCTAATATTGACATAATGTTAGTTGGTTCACTTCAAGCGAACCAAGTGTTAAATATACATCTCACGAGAATGTTATGTTTTTTTTGAAAATGTGAAGAAATAAAAAAAACAAAAAAAACATCGTTATTGGAATATAAAATGAACCTGACTTATTTATATATGCTCTGTTGTTACTAGTTGACAATCATTGAGCTGAATTTTTTTTTAAGAGAGTGCTAATTAAAAAGTACTGATAGTATATGCTATATATATATATATATATATATACAGTGGCGTAGCTAGACCTTTTGCCGCCCGGGGCGGTAGTAAAATTTGCCACCCCCACCCCCACCCCCCCGGCATTTGGGTGCCCGGAAAATTCGTCCATGGATAATTCGCCCATGGATAATTTTTTGCTAGGTAGGAAAACTGGTCCATTATTATTAAGTTAACATTATTCTTGATTTTCATACCTTGCGAAAATTAGTTCTACGGTATCTAATTTTCCTAAATTCAATTAAATTAAAATTAAAATATGAAAACTGATTTTTAATATTTTTTATTCATTTGAGATTTTATCTGTTTTCCTTTTGTTTTAAGTAGATGGTGGGGGTTGCCCGGGGTGATTTTGTCCGATCCCCCAGCTAGCAATTGTAAAGTTTACAAGGAGTTATAAAAAGTATGCTACAAAAACAAACGTTTGGACAGTAATAAAATTAATGAATTCAAACTTTCGCATCTAATGTTATTTCCTCTTTGATGTCGGTGTATATACACCCAAATATCCAACTTTCTTTTCGCACCTATTCGATAAAAATTCATATGAAAGTTCCCCTTTAAGTATGAAAAGAAGGAGAAAATGCAACCACAAGATCAGATGCATCTTTAATTCTCAACTTGGTACTATCGTTTCCGTTTCTTTTATTTCTGAACCTTTGGAAAACTATTCTCCCAGAAATCAATGATGCCCAGAAATATCTTCAAAAAAAAGGGCTGGATCTGCAACAAAGTTCTGTCAGGCTGACGGCGTTGAAAGATTTCCTTCTTCAGAATAGAGAAAAGATAGTGGACACTGCAATAGACGAGTTAAAAACACTCTGCTCTGAAATGGGGATAAGCATGGAGCGTCGTATTCGCAAAAAGAAACAAATGGATGGTGAAAGATTGACTGATGCAGCGCTGAGTTTTGATACTGAGTTGAGACGGGAAATGCTGTCTGTCATAGACAGATTGACTGAAGAAATATCTTGCAGATTTCAACAAGTTCACAATCTTGCAAATAAATATGCTTTTCTTATACCGTCAAATCTGCTTGATGATAATTATGATTGTCAGCTTGGTGGATTTGACGAAGATATAGAAAAAGAGAAATTCTTTGCTGAAAAGAAGAGGTTACAGTATGTTGTAAAAGCTTCAGAAAAAGACAAAATCGATGGACCTCTTGAACTTTTGAACTTTATACAAAGATACCAACTTGGGGATTCCGTCCCTAATATTGTGATCTTGCTGAGAATTTTCCTCACCAGAGCTATTAGCGTTGCTAGCTGTGAGCGCTCTTTCTCAAAACTGAAGCTCATAAAAAACTACCTTAGATCAGCAATGAGCCAGACAAGACTTACAGACTTGGCAATCCTCTCAATAGAGAGGGAACTTGTCGAGGAAGTGAATTTTGATAGAGTCATTGATAACTTTGCCGAAAAAAAGGCGCGAAAAATCTGTTTGTAAATTTTCAACCGACTTGATGCCTTGCGACAGTTCTCTCACAAAAAATAAATTTATAGCCTTATTTGCCATTCATAAATACATTTGTTTAAAATATATTAAAACTATTTTTAAAAGAGTTGAAACGTTATTAACAACAACAACAAATTTCTGAAAACCGAGCGATTACACACACGGATTTAAAAAAGCACCGATACAAGACGTTTTTTCTCTTCGGAGGGCTCGCCCTCTTAATAATAACATTATGAAGACAAAGAAAAGAAAACTACATCGGACTATTCTCTCCTTGATACATCCATGTTATTTGGCGAAAATTCGGACTTTAACAACAACGACAAAAAAGTAAATAAAAATGATTTTATCATTTCATAACATTTTCAGGTTTTCAAATGTTCTCATTTAAATTTATTATTATATAAAATTATAGTATAAAATTTCATATTTTTTGTTAACTTTTGTTTTTTTAAATTTTTTTCTCAACTTTCTATTTTTACCCTCTCAAAATGCCGCCCCCTCAGGTGTGCCGCCCGGGGCGGCCCGCCCCCCTCGCCCCCCCCCTAGCTACGCCAGTGTATATATATATATGTATGTATATGAATTATTAAAAATAAGAACGCCATATATAACGATGAGAAAAAAAAGGGTATTTAATATATCTTTTTTTTTATTATTATTTTTTAAATTCTGATGATGAAGTATATCTTCGAAAATTTAATTGAAAAAAAAAATTGAAAAGTTAATAAAATTAAAATGCATTGTATGGCGTTCTTATTTTTAATAATTCATATTACCATATAAACAATGCTTTCTAAACAAGAACACCATTTCTATATATATATATATATATATGTGAAACGCGCATAAGGGATAGGAATGAATATTAAATTGTAATAAATTATGTATGTATGTAAAATGAGAGATGTAAAAAAAAAAAAAAAAACTCATCGAAGTACAGTTGTTAAAAACCAATGAAATTTATGGTTTTGGATTAATTCACCATGGTCTATGAAATGCAAATATATTTTTTTAAATAATATTTATTTATAAATAATTATTCAAAGCTCTCGCAAGATGGAACACTTTAAATTGACAACAAGCCCCATTCTGCGTAATGCATAACTCTGGGCCCAGTCTATTTGAGTACTCTCGACTGCTTGCTGGATAGTTGCCGTATTTGCTATTTAGATGTTAATTTACTTCCAACTTCTAGAGAATGCGTGTTCGAGCAGTGGTACGCACCTCAGCTACCGAGGCAAACATGACTTTCATATCGGGGTTCGAACCGTGTGACCAGCAGTGATTATCTCCTCCCATACTGATGATTGCAGGTTTGGCATGTAACACATATGTATATGGGTTTATTTTGAAAATAATATTTTAATATTTATTTATAAATAATTATATATATGTGTGTGTGCGTGTACTTCCATCTCATCACACAAAAGTTAACAAGTAAAAAACATACCTTTTCTAGCCGAGGAATGAAACAATTTCAAGGTGTGAAGGGAAGCAAGAAAACAAATAGCAAGTCAGACAACCCTCCCTCGCCTGAATTAAATTTGAAAAGAAATCCTCTACTATATAATATTTAAAAAAAAAAAGGTTGGTGTTCTTTTATTTTATTTTAGGTCATCAGAAACGGTAATAATTTTTATATAAGAAATTAAATTAATGACGATAATCTATGATTTTATATGAATATTTTAGTAATATATCTAGATAAATAGCGAGTGCATACCCTGGCGATGTATAATATTTTCTCCATCATTTTGGATGCCTTATGCGTTCAGCATCTCAGATGGTTTGGCTATGTACAGTGTGCCACCGCTTGCATCAACTCCATAACACACCTGTATAACGCAGTAACAAGGGAGTGTGGTAGATCTAGGAAGACCTGGCTTGAGTACATAAGTGACTTGATTGCATACAGCATGACTAATGGGAGGTGACGGTGGTTAAGTGGATAACGACACGGACTGAAGACCTGGCTGTTCCAAGTTCGAATCCAGTCGGTTCCACAGTACCACTTTCACTTAGGGATGTTGGCAACCTTCTCGTGGTCCTTCCCGTAAGTACTCGATGTCTTTCCAGAAAGATTTCTAACTAGAAAAACATCGGGGGAAAATAATGCCAACACAAGAATCATCTGATTCACACGAAAGAAGAAGAAGAAGCATGATTAATATCAAGCTTTTGGATCGGACCGCATGGTGAGTAGGAGTATTGATTTACTCCTCCCCAGGAGTTAGGCACAAGGCCTGTTTTTATCCTACTCCCACAAGTAAGATGTGACCCAAGGTCGAGTTGGGAAAGTGGGGTTTGAAAAGCCAGCGCTCGAGAGGTGAGGACTCTGGCCATTTAAAAATTGCCTGGGCAGCCCCGTCGGCATTCCCCGGTAGGGTGCCGCCTCAGACAGTAAGCAATAAACTTACTCCTCCCCAAAGAAGGGAGGCACAGCCTGGGAGGGTGGACCTCCTAGAACTGCACAGGACAGACCCATTGACCAGCGTAAGTCAAGCCCTGAAGGCCAAGACAATACCAGTATGGGGTGCAGTATCCATCGGAACAGATACTACACTTTGATCTTAGGAGTAAGACGTCGCCCATCTCGCAGCATCTTAAATACTAAAACCAGATGATGACGATGATGATGATGATGACGATGATGATGACGACTTCCCCCCAAAATGCCCCCACACTATGGAATCGTTAATAAAAGTAACAGTCATAAATCTCCAACAAGAAAGGGACATCTACCAGTTAGCTGTCTGAAAAAAAAGAAAAGCTTCATACCAGGGCCCACAAAAGGCAGAAAAACATGTCCCCCCCCCCCTGTCCCTATTGAAGGTTTTACAACAGTAGAGATGTGGACGTGACTGTATAGATTAGCCAATGGCAAAAGAAGAAAAAACTTAAATGTAATTCAACTGTGTTTCATCAGAAACTTGGTATTGGTGGGATTAGGGTTAGGGTTAGGCATCAACTCCATAACATGCCTGAATACCTCAGGCACTTGGGAGCGTGGTATATCAAGGAAGACTACATGCATCATGACTGATATAAACCCTTTGGATCAGACAGCATGGAGAGTAGACATGAGACATTTCCTGGTGTCCAGGATACACGCCGTACCTTAGATACCAAACCCTGATGATGATGCTGACGAGTTTGATGAAGGGTGTACACTAGTATTTATATAAGACTTTAAAATATTGTTTGCTCTTTTGGGCTTCGTAAATCACATTGTTTCAGAATTCGTGTTTAGGGCCAAACGTTAAATGTGGAAATTCATGAGAGGACTACCATTTTTATTCATTAAGTGATTAACTCGGCACAATCAGAATTCCTGATATCCTGACTTGGTGCCAGATCTTAATTGAGCCAAGACAATCCTTTTCTGCCATCTTAGATCCATCTATCTCTGTGTTCATATTTATCTTCATCTTTTCATTAAGCTGTATATTATATCAATCCCTTTATCGCTAGATTTTCTTTTGTTCCCTAATGCAAACCTACATTTCTCATATATATATATATATATATATATATATATATATGGGAAGAGAAGGATGAAAGTAATCCGACGTGATGGGAAAATGAAAAAGGAAAACCAAAAAATGGATGTTTTTTATGTGTACATCAACGTTTCGTCTTTATTTATAAGACTTCATCAGGATGATAAAATAGAGAAAAAATGTCATGCAAGTACAGATACATGTAGGGTAAACATATTGGGAAAAATAGAATGAAATAGTGGCCAACTGCTGGGTGGACGTCCGTATTTGTTGGAGAAATAGAAATGAATGTAGAAAAGAATGAGTGGGGAAAAAATGGAAGGATGGGGTGAGTCAGGACTACTGTGGCTGGTGGTAAGAGAAAGAGGTGGGGGATGAGCGGGGGTAAGGTAGGAGGTGAGGAAGAGGGGGGGAGGGAGGTGTTTGACCGGATGGCTGCGGTTCAAGATTGAAGGGGAAAAAGTAGGTTGGAATGTTTGTGTATGGGGGGTGTATGCAGGGAATATATACTAGAAAAATTCCCATCCCAGGATGATGAATAAATTCCCTGAACAAACAGTTTAGCATCACTTTTATGTCCCCTTACGAAGTTTAACATCAAGATATAATGATACTAAACCTTATGTCTAGAATCTTTATTGTGATTTTGACTCTAGAAAATGTCTAAAATTTAAGGCTTAAGCTTAAGGGGTCTTAAAAAGAAACTGGAATTCAGGAAATCTTACTTAATTGGTGTCTAACTACTATAGATCAAGTTTAATGCAAATCTGAAATATTTGAATTTTCAAATGAAAGATTATATTCAAAATAAAATACACCAAGGAAAATGGAATTTGGGGAATATTTATTAATTGCTGTCTATTGCCTATCGTTAAAATCTCACGAAAATCGGAGGTATCTGAATATTTACAAAAGGCTTCCACCTCCTCTTCGCCCCTTTTGCACAAAACTAAATATTGTCGACATTACCCACCCTTATGCCTAGCAACTGCATTCCAAAATCCATAATGATCGGTTCATTAGTTTAAGAGTGTATCCTATGCAAACAAATATATAAACATACCTTACTTATATATATATATATATATATATATATATATATATTATACTAAATCGAGTTAATCAACGTTTGTTTCTTTGGCTTTTTTCCTATATATTTTTATCACAAAAAAATACATGCTGACATATTCATCAGTTTTAGGATTGAGTTATGTTTAAAAAAATTTTTTTTAAAAAAACTTATTTTAATTGTTCTAATTAGCCATAATTTAACTTGAGTGACCCATCTCTTACTAACTTTCTAATCTATCACTTTCATCCTTTCTCACTCTATGTTGTTTGAACCCTGCTCTTATTCTATGTCGTCTTGAAACATTATCACAAGCAGTAATACTATTTAACCCATAGTTGGATAGAAAAAGAGGGAGAGAGCGAGAGCAAAAAAAAAAAGGTTGATTTTGAATTGTCCTTATTTTTATATTCAACTGGCTTTGCAAACTCACTTTTTCCAGATTCAAACAATTTAACCAAAGCTCAGTGGGTGACCAAACAAGTCACATTTTTGTTTCTAGTATATCTTAAATTGAATGTGTGATATATGACACTGCATAAAGCTGCAGCCTACACACACACACACACGATAACAGTTAAGACAGAAAGTCCGACATTCGAGTTTCATTCTCCTTTTGGGCTCTTCATGTATGCATGCGTGTGTTTGCCTGTGCATTCACTGCACTATCCGTAATCGTCCTACACGTTGTGCCGGTCCAAAGATGTTGTTCGATCTCATCTCAGTGCTGCAACAAAGAATTCTCATGCCAAGTAACAACGATGAGTCTATTCTATCAACAATTAACAGATTTATTTGATACTCGTGTTCTCAACTTCAATGACAGAGTTGCAAATGAGATCTCTCTATCCCGGCGAAATGGAAATAGGTCCCACACAGTTCTTTGGCTAAGAGACCCAGTGGTCCAGTGGCCTCCGAGGGCACTCAGCTTCAACTGCTCACCAGCTCTCCCAGCAAACCCTAACTTCCTGTCATGCCCAGTGGGCCAGGTCTCACCCCTCCCATCCCTTGGTGTTCTTTTATCCCCGATCAGTCCTGGATCACGAAAACTATCACCACTTAAGATTTAATCTTGAGATAACTTGTCAGACAGTCTACCTAGGGCGGCTTTATCATGGAGACGATCTGAACATCACTTTCGTGTGTCAACATCATTTTCTTGTTTTTACGAGATACGTAACTCACTTCAAAGGGAAACAAACTTCTGGGTGGCCCAACATAAAATCAAAGATATTTTCACTTTCTTTTGTGCCCCCCCTCCTCTGGCCGAGCATCTAACACTTGCAACGTCCGCCATTCATATGCATGAGAAAAAAAAATGCAGCCTACTGTATTTTTACAAGTATATGATTTAGTCAGATACATTTTGACAATACAGACTGTCGGCACCGCATGTCAGGTTCTGTCGAGACTACTGCATCACTTTTACTAATACCCTTGAGAAAGGCATGAATCCATATATCCTCCCCATTCAGCTATAGATTAAATAGTAGGGTAGACTAGACTCTCAAGCCTTGGTTGTGCAACTAGTCTAGGAAAAGAAGGAAAAAATTCCAAAATAGCATCAGTCTTTCTCTGCTTGTCCTGGCATTGCTTTCAGTCGTCCTGGACTTCTCTTTGCCACTCAATTCAAGCAATGCCAGTACAGGAGAGGTGCAGTTGTAAATTGTGCAACTCTTGCTTCACTAATACACTCCACATGCAAGCACTCTTACAGAAGGTATCCATTGTCTCGTGAGACTGAAAGGAGGCCAACCAAAATAGGTGTAGATGGAAATATGTTAAAGTATGATCAAAAATACAGGTCATTGATAATAAAGTCAGGGGGGGGGGTGTCACCAGAAAGTCTCAATTTTGGCTAGATAAAGTCACAGAAAAAAGGGAAAATTTATAGTAGTTAGGAAAAAAGTCACAGAAAAGTCTCAATTTTGGCTAGATAAAGTCACAGAAAAAAGGGACAATTTATAGTAGCTAGGAAAAAGTCACAGAAAAGTCTCAATTTTGGCTAGATAAAGTCACAGAAAAAAGGGACAATTTATAGTGGCTAGGAAAAAAGTCACAGAAAAGTCTCAATTTTGGCTAGATAAAGTCACAGAAAAAAGGGAAAATTTATAGTGGCTAGGAAAAAAGTCACAGAAAAGTCTCAATTTTGGCTAGATAAAGTCACAGAAAAAAGGGAAAATTTATAGTGGCTAGGAAAAAAGTCACAGAAAAGTCTCAATTTTGGCTAGATAAAGTCATAGAAAAAAGGGACAATTTATAGTAGCTAGGAAAAAAGTCACAGAAAAGTCTCAATTTTGGCTAGATAAAGTCACAGAAAAAAGGGACAATTTATAGTAGCTAGGAAAAAAGTCACAGAAAAGTCTCAATTTTGGCTAGATAAAGTCACAGAAAAAAGGGACAATTTATAGTAGCTAGGAAAAAAGTCACAGAAAAGTCTCAATTTTGGCTAGATAAAGTCACAGAAAAAAGGGAAAATTTATAGTGGCTAGGAAAAAAGTCACAGAAAAGTCTCAATTTTAGCTGGGAAATAAAATCAAGAATCTAACAAAAGTCTATTATAATTAATCACAAAAAATACCATAAACAATCAAAATAAAATATCTTGATCATAGTTAGGTAATCAAATAAAAATATTTAATGAACTTTTAAAATGTGATAATTCCACTATTAACCTCTCTATTAAAGAAAGACACAGAATCAGTGCTAACATTGGCCCATTTTTTTTGTGACACTTTTTTTTACCTGGGTTCATATTAAGATCCATCAACTGGTATGATGTATGGCAAATTAGAAATGATGGAAATTAATAAATTGTAAAAATAAATTTATTATAGGAGATAAAACTATGTCACCTTCAGTTTTTTTTTTTGTTTTTTTGGGCTGGCACCAAAGTGTAGTATCTGTTCTGATACTACACTTTATCTGTTCTGAGAAATCCTTCTCGACTGAGGCAATTTTTGTCCCAATCCAGAGTGCTCCGTATTTGGGGAGCTGGGATCCCCCACATTAAAAACCGACCTTGTGCCTAACTCTGCCCTTGTGAGGAGACAAATAAATAAGGACTATGTCACCTCCTTCTTGTAATGAATGATTTAACCTACCCACCTATCGATTTACAACGTTGGTCTGAAATTATAAAGGTTTACAGAATCAATTTGATTCAGACACATAACTCCCATCCCAAAGCAAAAACATGTTTTTTTTGTTTTTTTATATATCATCGACTTCTTTTGTTTCTCAACATTTATAGATTCAATTCGGTACTTATAACCATTTGCTAACACCTTACACTGCAAATCACATAATAAAGTCCATGATAACGGTGTTTAGAATAAGCAAAACATTTTTTTAAAAAACAACCGATTGCAGCTGAGAGAATCAAACCTTTGTTTAATGCAAATTCCTCAGATTGTTATTTCAGACACGCTCATGTTTTCTTAGCAGTTATGTCAAATGGTGGTGCCAGATATGATTAGCTGACTGCTGTATTCCGGGCCAATATATTGATCTGCCAAATCAATAAGATACAATCAATATTCAGTTTTTTCCACTTGCCGTGAGTGAATACAATTTACTCCGTTCCTTGTGTATTTGTTTCTTCGTACAAAATGGCCTCTTCAGTTTTTGAACCATCAGCCACCAATAATATTGATGCTTCGCAATTTTTTCGTAGATGAGGTACAACAATTTGTATTATTCGGACTACTGTTCTCATCTTGTTGGATGTTATTTTCACAACGTTTCGGTCGATGTAACCTCCGACCTTCAGGTGCATCTTTTTAAAATCATGAATTTATATGGAATTTCGAGCTGAACACTTGAGTTAATCTACATGGTATATTGTTCTTTTTCTATCAGCCACGGTGGGTAGAAGTGCGCAACAGATAAGGGCATATCAGTTCAAAGTGATAATTTTCTTGTGGTTTAAAATTCAATCTTCACTATAGATGATACGAACAAAGAATAAAATAAAAATTACTTTACACTTATACTTGGTCATGGGCTGGCAGAACGAGAACAAACTACCCCTATGGATAAAATAAAGAGTTCAGTGCAAAATTTTGTATAGATTACAGAGTTCGAAAAGATGCACATGAAGATCGGAGGTTACATCGGCCAAAACGTTGTGAAAATAACAACCAAGATGAGAATAGTAGTCCGAATGGTACAAATAATCCAATATTTAGTGGTTTATAAAATGCTGTACCTTCTGAATAATGATTTAAGATCTCATCTCTAAAAGAAGACAGAAAAATAAAGCGTGATTTTCTTGGAATATTTTTTCAATACTCAAAATGATTTCTGAAACTGTAGAAGAGAAGTTAACAGTTTTAAATAATATGGTTGATGAACTCATAACAAGGACATAAGTCAGTCGTGAGACTACACACCTCCACCTGACAACGTAAGGATGGACCGAAGCCTTATCCGGACCTTACTTCTCCATATTGTATGAAGTATTTCCGAAGTTATGCTATAGAAACGTTGATAATTCAAAAACCATTTATTTGATCAGGCTGACATTTTGAATGGTGCTTACTGTTATCAAAGAGTATCAGATCCATAAATCAAATTTGAATAAAATCGAAAGTTGAAATTCCATCAAAATTTTGACCAAGGTCATATAAAATGCGAGACTTCATTGGCTACAATATGGACCAAGTAGTGAGTCTCTACGATAAACATGACCGAAGTCATCGGCAAAAGTGTAACTTTTACTTTTTCTGTGAGCTTGACTTCGATAACCCAAAATTAAATCAGTTCTAAGTGAGATCGTGACCGACATTTTGACCAAGTTTGGTGACTCTGGGTCAAGCGATGTGGACGCTAGGCTGTAGACAAAGACGGTGACGGACAAACTCAACGAAAAACATAATCTTTACTTTCGCAGAAGTAATTATTAAAATCATTAATCAATAATTTTCGATCGCTTTGTCATGGTAAAAAAGGAATTCTGATTATGAAGTTTTAAAAACGGGAACATGCAAATTCAAATCAATATTCGATTTATTTATTCGTTACTTTTTGAAAACAGGCATCAATACACTAATATTAGTACATACTCGGAATTTGGTTCAAACTGTACAAAGCAAGTGTTCAAGTTGCTGATAGCTTTTATATCATCACAGTATCATGGAAACGTCTTGATATCTTTTATATCCTCCCTACTAATATAGTTTTATTTTATGAGGTTGCAGTCGGCCAGTTCGTGGCCCCGCCGACAGGATGAGACTGAAATAGTGCTTCATTGGCTAAATCCCAAGAAAAAAAAAACCTACTCACCACAACTGTCACCATCACAAGAAATGAAACTTTATGATATCTTATATATCCTTCCAGTATCATCGAATTTCTTGATATCTTTTAGATATCCTCCCAGTATAATGGAAACGTCTTGATATCTTTTAGATATCCTCCCAGTATAATGGAAACTTTTTGATATCTTTCATATTTTCACAGTATCATGGAAACTAGAAAATAATTAAATAAGAAAAATGCATACAATTTCTCTGATAAATCTTAATTTTATAACAGATAAAATTAATGTGAAAGTTCGGTTATTTGGAAGAATAAACCAGACCTGATTTATACGTTTAGCTTTTGTAAGTATGGATGTCCGAAAAGACAATAATCTCGGTAAAAATCTAAATACATAAATTTTGAACAAAAACAAATTTACTTTATTTAAAAATCCCATGACGTTACTTTATTAACTTATTTTTTTAGTATTAATAAATAAAAAAATTAATATTTTTGGACACATACAAATTTTGTTCAAGAAATATGTCTGTAATGAAAAAATTCCATGACGTTAATTTTAACATAAATGAAACAAAAATTGTATGTAAAAAAAAAAGAATTCCATGATGTTAACTTTATTTAATTTCTTTATTTAATATTGCTTAACAAGTGTAAGCATAAATTTTCTTTAATAAATATGTATTTTACGTAAACATAAGAAAAAATTTGAAGACATTTTTTATTTATTTTATTTAATTTTTATTAATAAAAAAAAAATGTCTGTAAAACAAAAAAAAATCCATTATGTTAACTTTATGTAATTTACTTTATTTAATTTCTTTATTTAATATTGCTTAAAAAGTGTAAACATAAATTTTCTTTAATAAATATGTATTTTACGTAAACATAAGAAAAAATTCGAAGACATTTATTTATTTTATTTAATAAAAAAAAAATTGTCTGTAAAAAAAAAAAAAAATCCATTATGTTAACTTTATGTAATTTACTTTAAAAAAAAGTCATTGACCATGGTTGTTAGATTTTTATAGAGATTATTGTTTTTTCGGACATCCATACTTAAAAAAAACTAAATGTACAAATTAGGTCTGGGTTATTCTTCCGAATTACCGAAAGTTCTAAGTATCATCTTTTACAACAATACCTTTCTAGTTTACACAACATCTAATTATTATTCATATCAATTAACTATCAAGTGGCATTTACAAGCCAGACAGAACATTTCAGAAGCCAAAAAACTTATAATAAATTAGCGGGACACGTGTCCAGGTGTTGTCTGGGAAAATTGAAAAAACTAAGAATCACAGTCTCCAGAATTAAAGTGACCAGAAATATTCTTTTCACCAAAAATGCTAAGCATTTATCCACGATCTAGAAAATATTCGCAAATAGAACGGTGGGTTATAGTAAAATGAAAACATTCATCAAATAAGAAAAAAACAAAAAAAAAAAAACAATAGTTAATTAATGAGATGTCCTTTTGCAAAGCAATATGCAAATTAGTTAACATTCGGATGTCGATCGCATAGACATGACTCAGTATATTAGAAAGCTTTTTCTTCTATCGTAAATATGAATTTGCTCTTTTAATCCAATGAAAGAGTGGGCAATATTTCTCAGGATTTGATTTACTTACCTCCCACAAGAGCAAAATGTGGCATGGTTAGAAGTGATTGGCAATAAACCAACACTCCACCCGATGGAGAAGGTAATGCTTGGGAGAGTGCACCTCATTAGGACCGGACTGAACCATACCTCAATCTAACAAAAGAAAATTATTTGCCAGAATGGTGCCAAGGAACCTGTCATTCTTAATTCTGGAAAACCGTCAGGATAAAAGTTTGCAATCATCACAGACCAATAGGCCATTTGTTATATGTTCCACTCGAAGAGATTCGGAAAAATGAAAAATAATAAAATCTTGTGGCGGAGGATTCTATTAGCACGATATCATTTACCGACTGGTAAAAATAATATCTCAGCAGAGGAATTCCGAAGAAGCTTTACCAGATCTCCACAATTGTCTTTGCCATCCAGGAATAACTAAAATCACCATACACTACTAGAGCAAGCCCGAAATAGGAGCTTAATTCTACATCCTTAATTCTAGTCATCTAAGCCCATTATTTAAGTCTAAGACACATTTCTCAAATGCAAACTGCAGTTTTGATGTTAAAATTTTCGGTAATTCATTAGAATACAGAACCTGCCTTATTATAATTGTGAAAGTAAAACAGCTGTTGAGTGTTGAGTGCTCAATTATAACTGCTTTTTTACACTACATGAACGTCCATCTTATCAAGGCCACACAGGCTACGGAACGAATTAGCCTAAACTTAAAGGAATCAATTCTTCGACTTCCAAGAATCAATTTTTACTTAAAATAATAAGCAAACATTCGCACTTCCAATTTCCAAACATGACAATGAAAACAATTATCAAATAGCGGAATTTGCTCTTCTCAGTATTTGGAATGCCGACATACGACCATTCTGATCGGGGACCTTCATTTTTATCAAAAAAACTAAAGAACAAAATCAGGCATTGTAAGTGATAATGTACGATAGAGATGATGTGAGGGTTACAATGGCATCAGCGCGAAACATTATACTCGTGTTAGACTCTAGGAAACTGAGAATCTCAATGGAAACACGTATTACACTATCATATCTACTCTGTAATGCCACAAATGTACTTAGAGACTGTTTTCGTAACAGCACCATTCGTTACTAAGTTGGCTCTCTGTACCAGGAGCTGCCCTACTATGCTGTTACGTTTTTGCCAGTAAATATGATCTCTTAGTTGACTAAGTTTATCTTTTAAAAGCAAATCTCTAATATGTCAACATACAATATGCAGATGAGGAAGCTGTGTTGATAAAGGGTTTGAAGATGACTACGTTGTAATCTACAAGAAAGCAGTCCCATGATAATGTGTTTCACAGACAGGAAGTCCTTGCGAAGAAGCTCTGTTTGTAGAAATTCTTCCTGACGCTAGGTAAACGAAAGAAGTTTTTTTTCCGTTGTGGTAGTGAAACGAGTTATCACTGTGAATGTCTTACAACGAAGAACCAGAGATTGGAGCCCAGTCGAGCACCTTTCATGAAAATAACGATAGAGACAGAGAGAGCAATTCACCAAGATGGAGTTTAGAACATCAGATTTTTTTCTGATTTGTAAAGAATATCAAATTTATGTTTTATGAATAAATTAAATAAATTTAGCAAATTCTTTTTTATATAAAAAAGAATTTGCTAAATTTATTTAATTTAAAATACATCATTTTTGATTTAATCAGAAATTTATGTATATATGTTCCAATTATAAACTTTATAATTCTTTGAAACGAAAAAGACAATCACTATTTCACTTAAAATAATTTGGGTGACTGAAATAGGATTTATCCAATGAAGCACTAAAAAAAAAAAAAAAAAAAAAAAAAAAAAAAAACGAACTACTCACCATAACTGCCACCATCACAAGCAATGAATAACACTGCAATAAATGGTTGACCTCTCTCACATAGTATAATACTTTCTTTTCTGTTACGCCAAGCATGTTTTTTCTCTTTTGTATTCACCAAAGTCCCTCATCCGGGAGTTCCAAAAAATAAGATTTGCATATGCGTCACTCCCACCTTTCTTTTATGCTACTCGGTTAAATCAACCTCAGATCGTTAATGTGAGGCTCAGGTTCTAATCACAGCGGAAACTTTATTTTTTATTTTTTTTTTTATTTTTTATTATAGTTCACTCCAAACAAGACAGGCCGCCACTGTAGACATAAGGGGCTACTGAGAAAAAAAGGTGAGGGGGGGAGGGGGAGGGGGGGTCAACCTAAATTAGGAGCTGCGTAGAGAGCTGTCTGCTTACATTAGTTTTAAATTTCTGTGTGTCAGTAACGTCAGGAAAGCAGGGAGCAGAGAGGGAGTTCCAGAGTCCAGCAGCACAAGGAAAGAAGCTTTTAGAGTAGAAAGCTCTTCGACATCTGGGGACCTCCACAGTGTATAGATGGGATTTGGCAGATTTTCGGGTTGGTCTAGTGAATTTACGTCGTGGGGGTACCAGAGCAGCAAGTTCATCAGAGCACAATCCATTGAAGTACTTGTGAAACAGGCACAAGGAAGCAACATTGCAGCAATGGGGCAGGGGCTGGAGTTTGGTGGATAGTGAGGGACCTATTAAGTTAGCGACTCTTTTTTGGACCTTGTCAAGGAGGGAGAGACTAGTAGATGATGCACCAGCCCAGCTGTGGCAACATTACTTCATGCATGGGCGGATGGTGACTTTGTAGAGATATAGGATAATGTCAGGTGTGAGAAGTTTACTGGCACGGTAGAGGGAGTCCACCTTCTTTGCAGCAGCCCTGGCAATGTTTTCAATGTATTTATTCCAATTCATGTTATCTGTGAAAGTTAGGTTGAGGAGTTTGAAGGATGAACTCTCAGGCAGGGTGCTATTTGCCATGACAATCGGTGGTTGAAGAGGTTATACGAGAGATATTAGCAAATTCTTTTTACGGTGGGCAAATGATGATGTCTTCAATGCCAAACAAAAATGGACCGTCTTTTGTCGCCAATACGGCAAATCATACTGACCCCCTTCGCTGCCAGACTTCGGCTACTGTTCACTTCTTATACACTCTTAGTTTTTAATTTATAATTTTTTTTTTTTTATAGAATGGAGAACAAGCATCAGCTTGTAAAGTATGTATGCATATATATATATATATATATATATATATATATTTGTCTTCTTTTGTCAGTGTGTATGTGCATGACAACGTATGTATAATAGGTCCCTCACTGTCAACCAAGCTCCAGCCCCTGTCTCATCGCCGCAATGTAGCATCCTTGTGCTTGTTTTACAAATACTTCAATGGATTATGCTCCGATGAACTGGCTACTCTGGTGCTCCCTCGACGTAAATTCACTAGACCAACTCGACAATCAGCTAAATCCCATCCATCCACTGTGGAAGTCCCCAGATTCCTTCTACTCCAATAGTTTCTTTCCTCGTGCTGCTGACCTCTGGAACTCCCTCCTTACTCCCCCCTGTTTCCCCGACATGCAGAGGTTTAAAACTAATGTAAACAGACATCTCGCTGCACAGCTCCCAACTTAGAATGACACCCTAAACCTACTCCTTAATTCTCAGTAGCCCCTTACGTCTACAGTGGCATCCTGCCTTGTTTGTGGTGAAGAGTCATAAAAAAAATAAAAAAAGTGTAGGTAAATTCATTCGTCAATGTAGACATTGTGTATATACTTGCGTTTTGTCAGTATGTGAATATGTGTTGCATTGAAGTAAGGGAGCTGATAGATAGAATGTTGCCACATCTGGGCTGGTGGATCATCCGCTAGTCTCTCCCTCTTAGACAAGGTCCAAAAAAGAGTCGCCAACTTGATAGGTCCTTTACTTGCCTTAACTGTCCCCAGCGAGGAAGGCCGACCGTAGTTGTGTCCTCTCTTTGGCCAGGTCTGTATGCCTGTTTATGGCTGGCTTTTGTGGAAAAATGTGTTAGCGTTTGTTTAGTTATGAATTTGAAGCATAGCTTTTGTTTGTGTTAACATTATTCGTTCATTAACCCTTAAATGCGTTTTGCTTCAAATAGGACACATTCTAACAAAATGCCTATTTAATATAATATTCAACGAAAATGTGTCAAACTGCAACTTGTTTCACATCTGCAACGATTTTGTTGGCAAATGTGAGTAGGTATTAGTATGATGTTGCATCAGCACACCCGCTAAATAAGTAATCAGTATCTTTGATGATTTTTTTTTTCAAACTAATATAAAAAATGAAACATTTATGGTTAAATGTATAGGATTGAAATGTTAATCCATCATCTGATTGATCATTAATAGTCACAGACTTCATTAAAATTCAACGGCTATCATTAATAGTCCATGGCTACTTTCTTCATCTACCCATATAATTTACTATTAATGATAATATTTCTCTTAAAATAATAAAGGTCTCTCAGGATGATATTTATAAAAAATTGGATCTCTCTTCTATAAAATAAAAAAAAGAATAAGTGTTCTTGTTAGCTAAATATTTAAATAAATAAAACGAATGTCACTTTCTTAATTTATTTAAACTTTTAACAATTCATAGCCTTTGTTCGGTTTTGAGAGACAATGGATACCCCCTGTGAGGGTGCTTGTGTGTGTAATTGTGAAGCTAGGGTTGCACAATCCCAACCAGACCTCTCCCGAGTCGACACTGCTTGATCCCAGTGACAAGGAAAAATCTAGGATGACTGGAAACAATGCCGAAATAAGCGGAAAGCACATACAGCACCTGATATTCCCAAATGGTCACCCATTTTAGTTAAAATAATAAAGGTCTCTCAGGGTTTAATAATATTAATACAAAATTGGATCTCTCCTACAAAAAAAACATAATTGTTCAGCTAAATATTTAAATAAATAAAACGAATATCAATTTCTTAATTTATTTAAACTTTTAACAATTCATAGCCTTTGTTCGGTTTTGAGAGACAATGGATACCCCCTGTGAGGGTGCTTGTGTGTGTAATTGTGAAGCTAGGGTTGCACAATCTTTAACCACACCTCTTCGGAATCGGCACTGCTTGATTCCAGTGGCAAGGATAAGTCCAGGACGACTGGAAACAATTCCGAGATAAGCGGAGAGCATATACAGCACCTGGTATTCCCAAATGGTCACCCATTTAGTACTGACCAGGCTCAACGTCGCTTAACTTCGGTGTGTCAACGTGATTGTGCCGTATAATTAGATGTGTTTTAAAATTACATTAAAATGAAAAAGAATGAAAGGAGTAGGCTTTTAAAATGAAGTCAACAAGACAAATAGAAATCGATTTTGGAACAATTCATTTTAAAATGGGTAAAATCAGAATTTGTTATTTTAGCTGCACCAGTTTATTTTCAATTAATTTTTTTTTTTTTTATCTCTGTGTTGATTGGACGATCTTATTTTTTTTTTTAAATGGGCGTGAAACATGAATAGGCGTATTATGCAGATCATACATCAACGGAATTCGTTCTTGATATGTTTCCATTCATGTGAGAAAAAAACAGTTCCAAAATTCGATTGCAAAAATAGGATTCTTCCACCTACCTTCACATAAATAACGTATTAACAATACATTATCGTATTGACAAAAAAAAAAAAAAAAAAAAAGAGAGAGACTCAATTTTGTATGCTTTGCTTGACAAGGACTTTCATTAGAAAACACAGCTTTTGTTGTCTCTTCCCAGGATAAATCTTATTGTTCTGTTTATAATACCGTCTTGATTTCTCCCTTTATTCAGATGTTATATTAATTGTGGGCTGAGCACACACACACGATTCACAGCTGCTTACTTATTCATGTATTCATTCATTTATAACAAATACGAATTTAGCGCGAAATGTTGCTGAACCAGCTCAAAACCGATTTCAGTTTCATCTTTGCATAAATCTAGAGGCACCTTATCTTCATAATACTAAAATCTCAAATTTTTCTCAATACTTCCGTTATATACAAATTGTGCAAGTGCTGTCGGTGTAGCGGCTACAGTTGCAGACTATAGGCTCCGCATGCCGCATTAGAGTTCTGTTGGGACTACTGCATCACTTTTATTTAAAAATCTTTGGAAAAGCATGCATCCATATATACTCCCTCTAGACACTAGACTCAAGCAATGTTGGTACGAGAGAAGTGCAGATAGTTATTGTGCAACCCTTGCTTTATTATAGACTTTATGCACAGCCACCTTTACTGGGGTAATCCTTTTTTTTTTATTTTGTTTTCTTGCATAAATAAGGTTTTGAAGTAAATTACACTGGCATCTTGTTCTTAGCCTTTTGGCTAAGATCAAAGTGTAGTATCTGTTCCGATGGATACTGCACTCCATAGACTAGTATTGTCTTGGCCTTCGGGGCTTGATTTATGCCGGTCTATGGGTCTGTACTGTGCAGTTCTAGAAGATCCACCCTCCCAGGCTTCGCTTCCCCTCTCTGGGGAGGAGTAAGTTTATTGCTTACTGCCTGAGGCGCCCCTTCCAAGGAATGCCGACGGGGCTGCCCAGGCAATTTTTAAACCCCACTTTCCCGACCCGACCGTGGGTCATATCTTACTTGTGGGAGTAAGATAAAAACTGGCCTTGTGCCTAACTCCTGGAGAGGAGTAAATCAATACACTGGCATGGTCATGTGAAACGTTCGTCCTCGTAGATAACACGTTGCAGATGTATAGATGTTTTAAATCGCAGGAAGGTTGGCTGGCCGAGGAAAACTTGAAAGCAAGTGATTGAACAAGACCACACGGAGTGGAATCTGGAGACAGTTGACCTGCTGAACTGTGAGAACTTGGGATAGGCTTGCGTAATATGAGAAAACGTCTGACTCGTGAACAAGGGGAAAGTGACGTTAAATGAAGAGAAGAAGAAAAGTAGCGACAGACATGGAGTGTGGGCTCGACATGTCGTCTTTTGAGTTCTGTTGGGACTACAGCGTCACTTGTATTAATAATCATTGGAAAAGTATGAATCCATCTATACTTGCTCTAGTTATGGATTAAATAGTAGGCTAGACTAGACTCTCAAGCCTTGGTTGTACAAGTAGTCTAAGAGAATGGAAACTCCTAAATAAATCCAGTCTTTCTCTGCTTATCGCGGTATTGTTTTCAGTTGTTCTGGACTTCTTGCCACTGGACTGAAGAAATGCTGATACAAGAAAGGTGTGGTTGGAGATTGTGCAAGCCTTACTCTACTTCCTACTCTTACCAGGCATCCATCTGGTTTTTTTTATCATTTGCTGTCGCTCTTTTCTTTTCTTTTTTTTTTCAAATAAGATTTTTTAAATATTAAAGTATTGTGAAGTTTGTTTTTTTAATTAATATTTATTTGAAAAAATTAATTATTTTAGTATATTTTTTTGAAGATGGTAAACAAAAAAGATCTTAAAGTTTTAAACTTTAAAATTTTAAGCAGGCCCCCCCCTCCTAAATTTATTACTTACCACTGAATAAACCAAATATTTCAAAGAATTTTGTCCAAAAATGAAAAAAAAATTATGCTTCAACAATGTTCACTCTTATAATAAAATCACAGAAGACCGTTAGTAATTTAATTTTTCATATATAAATTATCATTTCTGATGACCTAAAGAAAAAAAAACACTTTATTTAGAGTAAAAAAAATTTATTTCCAAATTTATTTCTGACAACGGAGGTTGTCTGAATTGCTATTTGCTTTCTCACTTCCTCTAACAACTTGAAACGGTTTCGTCCGGAGGCTAGAAAAAGGGGCATTCTTTTATCTGCTAACTTTTGTGTAATAGGACAGATATATATTTATTTATATAAAAATATAAAAATAGATACACATTTATCTTTATTATATAGAGTAGAGGGTGAGATGCTGCATATTCAGTAATCAAGTCACAGGAAAAATGTCACAATAGGAATAGACTAGGAAAGAAAGTTGGCACTCAAGCATAAATATTCAAGTCCGTCATAATTTATTTAAACATCATAAACACTTAAAACAGCGTATGTATAATAGGTCCCTCACTGTCAACCAAGCTCCAGCCCCTGTCCCATCGCCGCAATCTTGAGTAGGTAAGATAGAGCGTTACCACTGTTGACCAAGGAAAGAGTATCAGGTATGTGTACACAGTGTGATGACGTATGGAAGTGAAACCTGGCCAGTGAGGATTGAGGACATGCGTTGCATGGAAAGACATATGAGAATGATACAATGGATGTATAACGCACGTCTTAAAGACAGTCTTAGATCTGATGACCTAAGAAGAATTAATCTTCTTAGGTCATCAGATCTAAGACTGTCTTTAAGACGTGCGTTATACATCCATTGTATCATTCTCATATTTCTCTCAATGCAATCATCTGGAAAGTATAGAGATGTGTGCAGAACAGGAGACTTTGATAGTATAGTCACATTGAAGGAATGGATGAGAGTTCTTAGATTAGTAGATGTAGCACAACTGAGGTAGCAGGGTCAGTTCACAAGGGAAGGCCAAGAAAAATAAGTGTTATAAGGATGGATTTAAGAGAAAGACTTGGCCAGAGAAAGGTTAGTTTGGAAGTCAATTTCTAAAAGCCGTCCAACACATGCCAGCATGTAAAACGTATAGAAGCAAATTGACACTTACCGGCGTAACAGGCTCCAATATTCCATGTGCAAATATTGCTTGAATGAAGCAATATTTATGTAATTAATTATCTACTCGCAGACTGGCAGCCAATCAGAGCTCAGATAATTGACTTGCCCATCTTGGCATAGTGAAACATTCCAACTTTCATATAAACCAGCTTTTTGGTGTTCTTTCAGTTCTTTTATTTATTTTGTTACTCAACTGGTCACACAGTTGAGCTCTACGTACTAAATTCAATATGTATGTGTGTATGTCAACCTAAAAGTAAAACCAAAGATCAAGAATGAAATCCATTTAAATTAATTTTAAAAACTAACCAATTAGATGTAACGTCTATTAACAATGAAAAAAAAACTAAGAATTTATAATAACTGGTATCTTCTCCGAGGAACTGGTCCTCTAGTGTCTGTGAAGTTTCCCAGAGTCTTTTGAGAATCACTTCATTCTACAATTATATGACCTAATTATCTGAATGTAGGAAAAGGCAATTGATTTTTATTAACCCAACAATGAAATGCAAACAAAGTTAGAGAGAATTCAGAAAATTGAAAAAAAAATTAATTATGTTAGAATTCCTGGGACCTAGTACCTGATGCAGCATTCACTCTGGTGAGTTTAGCCAGTTTTCTCCAAAGGAGGAAGTTTCTAAGGAATATTGAATTCGAAAATAGTCCCAAGTCACATGTATATCCCAGTCAGGGATTCACAAGGTGTCAATATCTTCCCACAAACAGTGCCTACTATTCCCAAATGGTCACTCATCTTGTGCTGACCAGGCTCAACATTGCTTTACTTTCGTGATCTAATTCTGTCAATGTTCAATCTCAATCATTGTTTTGGCTTGGTTTTTTTGTTTGTTTTTGTTTTGTTTTTCTTGTTTTGTTTTTTTTTGTTTGTTTTTTTTTGGGGGGGGGGGGGAAGGGGGGGGTCACATTCCCCAAAATTAAATCCTTCGGTGCTTCTGTATTACAGCGCCGAAAAAAAAATATCTTTAATTTTGAAGAGTTAAATGACAGGGAAGGGGGGGGGGTAATTCAAAGTGTTCCCCCAGGATTTAACTTCAAAGGTATTTTACCGTTATTATGCATTTTAATTAACTTGAAGTAAAGTTAAAGTAAAAAAAATATATATACGTAAAAGGATTATTTCGGAATCAACCAATCACAACGCTTTATGGTATTCGGCACAAATAAAAATTAAAAAGATTTATTGAAATAAATTAAGCACCACAGAAAATAAAAAAATAGAAAAATACGTAAATGAAAGAAAAAATATATGAAACATGGGAAATAAAGTTTTTGAAATAAATGAAATCTCCGCACCTGAAATTAATCTGTGCAATTGCAAGAAGTCTATTTTGGCATTATCTCTGGTTACATATAAAATATCTTGCAAGTTCAGAACATTAAAATACATTTTTAGATAAATCCGGGGGGGGGGGGGCACATTGAATTATCTCCCCATGTCATTTTACTCTTCAAAATTAAAGATAAAAAAAAAAAATTTTCGGTCCTATAATACAGAAGCACCAATCTTTCAAATGCTAGAAGAAATTAGGGTGACGATAAACTACTCTGTACTCTATTATTTTCAGCCATCTTGATTTAGGATTTGTTATAGATAATCCCAACTAGCAAGAAGCAACTTTTATTTCCCAATAAATCCACTAGTATTAAACCCCGAATCAAAAGAATTACATCTCATTAGGATAACAAGATATTACTCATCACACACAAAGATGCAAAATAGTTTTATCTGCGATTCGCACTCGGTAAGAAACTGTAAACCCAGGTTTATGTTAATAACAGTTAGCTATAGCTCAAATTTCTAAAGTTTGAAAAAAATCGAAAAAGAAGAACCAAAAAACTGTAGCCGTCGTCAAGAGTTGTATCTAGAATTCAGATAATATTTAGAAAAAATATTTTTGCAGTATCTTTCATAAGTACCTCCAACCATGGCAGGGAAAGAAAGTCGCAGGGAAAGAAAGTCGCAGCAAAGAAATTCGCAGCAAAGAAAGACGCAGCAAAGAAAGACGCAGCAAAGAAAGACGCAGCAAAGAAAGTCTAGTATTAAACCTCGAATAAAAAGAATTACATCTCATTAAGATAATAGAACAAGAAATCACAAAAAGAAAATCACAATTTTTGCTAGGAAAAAGTCACATTTTATAGAGGGTGGTAATAAAATCAATTATGGGTAGGGTTTTTATTTCATACC
>OY744528.1:18093358-18138358 GCA_963556195.1 Sepiola atlantica | reverse complement strand
CTGTCAGAGTCCATCTATAGTTTAAATAGAATTTGTGTCCGGCATGACATTCAACTGTTTCCGATACCCTATGGGCAAGATATTTACCTCTACACCACACCACCACCTTGAAATTCATTTTTCCCAGCTATTTCTACTTTTTTTCTGTCTACCATATTTCCTAATGCTATCAACTACTATTCTCCCCCAAACGTCCTGAGTATGACACAAAACTACATCCAGTGTTGATGCCCTAATTTGAGAGCTTTGGGGAGTGGAATCACCCTATGGTTATCACTACTCCCAGGTCCAATCTGACTCGGAGGAGTGGCAATACCTGCCATAGCCCACTAAATAGAAACTATCGTTTACAGACTATTTGTTTACAAAATATACACCTACAAAACAAATTAAACTACAAACCAATCATGTGTAAGGTTTCAGAATAAAATGAATCAATGACGGTTGACATGTCGTAAAATCCATCAACTGTCCAACCAACCATTGTTTCATAACCTATGTTCAACCCTTCAGTAAATTTACAGTAAAAAAAAAAAAACAAAAAAAAAAACACCATTCGGATATTATCTAGGGGAAAAAAGAAAAAAAAAATGGCGAACCTTTGTCCAAGTTTCTTAGCTGTGATTACAATCCTGACACAGAAATACACTTTAAGATTAAAAAGGAATAGTTGAGTAGATGAAAGGCTGAAAAGTGAATTCACTAAATTGAAAGGAATTTCGGAAAAAAACTGGCATTGTCCAAAGATTGTTTCTCTAAACTGAAATCGGATTAAGAAACAGAAAAAAACAATCTTCAATTTGTGGGGGAAAAATCCGAGTTAGGGAAAAGAACAAGGAAAATATTTGCTGATTTAGTTTTTCTATTCTATTGCTTCAATACCAAAAAGTGATGCATAGGATGATGCCTCTATATATATATATATATATATATATATATATATATATATATATATATATATATATATATATATATAGAGAGAGAGAGAGAGAGAGAGAGAGAGAGAGTAAGGCAGACAGAGAGGGAGAGAGAGAGAGGGACCAGTACCGAGTGAGTAAGGCAGAAAGAGAGAGGGAGAGAGAGAGAGAGAGAGACCAGTACCGAGTGAGTAAGGCAGAGAAAGAGAGAGAGAGAGAGAGAACCCAGTACCGAGTGAGTAAGGCAGAGAGAGAGAGAGAGAGAGAGACTAGTACCGAGTGAGTAAGGCAGAAAGAGAGAGAGAGAGAGAGACCAGTACCGAGTGAGTGAGGCAGGGAGAGAGAGAGACCAGTAGAGAGAGAGAGAGAGAGAGAGAGAGAGAGAGAGAGAAAGAGAGATAGAGAGAGAGACCAGTAGAGAGAGAGAGAGAGAGAGAGGGAGAAATAGAGAGAGACCAGTAGAGATAGAGGGAGAGTCAGTTGTGACTTTATTGCAAACCTTTTCTATTAATATTGTGCTGTCAAAATGGCAAGTGATGAAGGTTTGGCCAATTAGAAAAAGGTAAATAAGCCTCACTTGTAATTGCTATTAGAGAAGTGACACATCCAATAGATCGTAATCGAAATGCGTTCTTCGAGAATTGCAGGTGTAAGAAGTAGGTTAGCTTCATGCGATTCTCTTAAGAGAGAAAGAAATACTCAAGAAAGCAAAAAATGGGTTATTGATATAGAAAAGATGCTAACTTTGCAATTCATGCAATCTTACCATTAATAGTGGACACCGGCAGAAGATGTTTTCATTTGTAATAAAAACAAAGTCTTTGACTTCCTATCAGGTGTGCTGTTACCTGTAGTTATGATAATTAGTGCAGGGGAATGTTAATTAATTCAAGAGCAGTGAAATAAGTAATTTGGTAAAAGGGGAGAAATCAGGAATTTGTATTAATAAACAAATGCCTCGTATATAAATATAATAACTACTTATATGCTCTCACAGGTCGACTTGAAAAGCCTTACGGACATCATGCGGAAGAACAGACTGCGTTGGTTGGGTCACATTGAGCGTAGCGATGGCTGGATTGCTAAAGTCCGAAAGTTGAATGTGCCAGCAGAGAACATCACCACTGGCAGACCCAAGTTGACTTGGGAGGACGTAGTCAAACGTGATAGGAAGGCCATGGGTATGGATTCCATCAAACCTTGCCAAAGACAGGAGTGGAGAGGAAGACTTAGATTTCGAGACTAGACAATCAGGCCCCACCCTCATCAGAGGATTAATTGTGGCCTGATTCAACAAATAAACCGGTTGATGATGATGATGATGATGATGATGATGATGTAAAAGATTTAAGCGTCTACATACGCAAGTCGGCCTATAAAACATAGATACATACATTCTTACAGAATATCTATCTATATACCCTATTTATCTACTTCCCACAAAGTAGAATGTGACACAAGGTCGAAAAGTGGGAATTTGCACTCCAGAGGAAGAGTACTTAGGGTTTCTTAAAAATTGCCTGGGCAGGGCGCCTCAGACAGTAAGCAATAAACTTACTCCTCCCCAAAGAGGGGAGGCAAAGCCTGGGAGGGTGGACCTCCTAGAACTGCACAGGATAGACCCATTGACCGGCGTAAACCAAGCCCCGAAGGCCAAGACAATACCAGTATGGGGTGCAGTATCCATCGGAACAGATACTACACTTTGATCGCGATCTATCTATATACTATTAAAACTGTTGATCTTGTTTGTTTGTCCCCATGCACACTTGATGACGTCACTAAAGGATGGTGTCATACATCAAATCAGAGACAGAGAGGAAGGAAAGAATCTTTTATTTAGACCAGCGGCCACCAAAGTTTTGAACTTCACAAACTACTAAATGTATCATTGTTAATTTGACAGATCATTAATATGAATTTAGGAAAAAAAGGGCAAATACATTTATCTGATAATAATCAGAAAACTTATTTTATTGATATGAAATGTACCCATTAAGGGAGAAAGTAGCAACCCTAGTTGAAGTCAGTGTCCCTAATGATGCAGGATTGAACAGAGCAGAAAGGGAAAAGATTACGAAATACCAAGGTCTTATGTACGACATAAAAAGAAACTGGAATTTTAGGAAAATCTCCATCATACCAGTAATTATAGGAGCAACAGGACTAATGAAGAAGAATTTCAAGAGCTATCTGGCGAGTATACCCGGTGAACCGAGTGCAAGAGAAATACAAACAACTGCACTTAAAGGGACGGCTAGAATCTTAAAACGATCTCTAGGCTGGAGTGTCTGAAATAGCCGGTGAATGTCTGGCATCCGGTAGGATTCCCCATCTCCAGCAAAAACAGAAAGATAAGAAAAAAGAAAATAAAATAAAATAAAAAGGTAACAAAGTTAGAGTCGAATTATTTAAGTAAAATAAATTGAAAATTTGAAGTTTATTCAAGTACCAGCAGGTCTACTAAACGTTGCCCGGGGCAAAAGCGTAATTAAAGCTTCTATCTCTACTCGCCTCTCTTTCCTCTCCCTCTCTACAAACCCCTTTTTTCTCCTCCACTCAGCCCATTCCTTTCTCTAGACATACACACACACACACACAGACAACTCTCCTTTTATATAATAGATTCCTTAAGGAATGAGTCAGCATTTTCTTTCCAAAGTAGTACATAAAATGGTTGACCCCACCTCCCCGAAACCTGGCCCAGTTGACCCCCAGAGGATAAAGAATTTCTTTTAAATTCTAATATTGACTTGGGGCAACGCCGATCAAGAAATTACCAACTTTATGGGCGTTTCTTTCGTAGTTTCTACCCTTTATATAATAGAAGATGACACACTTTTAATCTCCTCAACTACATGATCTTGATTCTCCCAATTCTGGGCTTGCTTACGTGGTCCTAGTGCTCAGCAGGAAGTTGCTAACCGTGGCAATATTTTTTTTATGTCGGAATCCATACTCCACTGCTAAACTTGCATTCTATCTCTTTCTCCGTTACTATGCGACGTTTAAAAAGATATATACTAGTAAATAATCTAGTAACCAGTATTCAACAGTAATGGTAAGAAACTATTCAGTAACAAATGTTGAACATGATTTTGCAAGTTGTGTCAGGTTATAAGATAGTCGGATGATGTCACATTCGTGTACTCGCGTTTATTTTTAGATTGCATAACGTTTTGAACATATACATCATCCACACGCTAGGAAGTAAGTGTAGTATCTGTTCCGATGGATACTGCACCCTATAGACGGATGTCGTCTTGTCCTTCAGGGCTTGATTCCACCTGTCTGTGGGTTTGTCCTGTGCAGTTCTAGGAGGTCCACCCTCCCAGGCTTCGCCTCCCCTCTTTGGGGAGGAGTAAGTTTATTGCTTACTGCTTGAGGCGCCCCTACCGGGGAATGCCGACGGGGCTGCCCAGGCAATTTTTAATGGCCAGAGTGCTCACCTTCTCGGGCGCTGGCTTTTCAAACCCCACTTACTCGACCCAAGCTGTGGTCACATCTTACTTGTGGGAGTAAGATAAAACTGGCCTTGTGCCTAACTCCTGCAGAGGAGTAAATAAATATACATCATCCAGAATATGTTTTTTTTATTTTATTTTTTTTTTAATTTTTTTTTTTATTCGTCATCTTTTAATATGAAGTTTCATAAAAATTTAAATAATGTCCCAATTTTTCAGCGGACCATAAAATATTTTGCACGGACCACCAGGGGGATCCGTGGACCTCCAGTTAGCGATCACTGATCTAGACCCTTGGGAGTCTAGTATACTACTAAAACTGTGCATCTTGTTATCCGCTTCACTTTTTGATGAAATATTACTCAAGAAAGAAAACTCAAACCTTTATAAATTAGATGTTTACTCGTGAGATATGAACTTCTTTTGTCAGTACTAGTCAATATTTAATGGGAAATATTTACAGTAGGGGTGGGACGTAATGGGTGAAAATTTCAGATTCGTGCGAGTAGTATTTTTTTGTGTTCATTTATACATAAATAACACTAAACAATCAAACATTTTGAAAATTTTGCAAAATTCAGAAGGTGCAGGCCACTAGTTTTTGGCTATTTTACATTCATGAAAACCCTTTCACAGCCTGAAAATGGTCCTAAATTAAAGTACTATATAAGATTTAACAATCTATATCCATTCATAGCTTTTGAGGAAGTTTTAGGACCATCAATGTCGCATGAAACCACTTTTTCACCGAAAAATGATGGATTTGAGTCCCGTGGATCCCTAACGGCTATTTTTGGCCTGCACCTTCTGAATTTTTTAAATATGAATAAAAATTCTAATATAGGGTGCAGGGCTGGGAGCAGAAGTAGACAGGGTGTTCACTCATTCCCGGGCAATGACGGAGAAGCACCTGCTAGTGAACCTATAAAATAGACATATTAAAATGGTTGTTGATTTTGAAATTCCGTATAGGTTCTGGAGTCCGACAAAGATTCCCAAGTTCGAAAAGATGCACCTGAAGAAGGTCGGAAACATGAAAATAACAACCAAGATGGAAATAGTCGTCTGATCGAATGACCCGACCCAACCCCAACCCTAACCCAAATAACGTAAAATATGTAAGTTTACTTTTAATGGTTCACTTTCAGAGTGAAACAAATTCGAGTAAAAAAAGGGTAAACTTGGGGATTTTCAGAATCTACTCCATGACTGGAGGACTTTCATCAACTGGAGAATTTGAAAAAACTTGCTGACTACTTTTAGGTTATTAAACCTAGGAACTTGAAATTTGGTAAGAATAATTCACCACCTAGGCAGATTATATATAGGGTTGGCTAAAAAGTTTGTTCGTTTTTTTTTTTTTAGAAAGGAGGAACCCAAACATCAAGTTTAGAAACATAACCGAGTTTATGCAATTCAATTTGGACATCTTAAGAATGTTGGCGATTTGTCTGGTTGTCAAACGGCAATCTGGTTCAACTACGGTTTTCACTTGGTCACTGTCGATCATCTTTGGCCAGCCAGAGCAAGGAGCATCTCTATCTGAAAAATGTCCTTTTCGGAATCGAGCAAACCATTTCTGGCACACCCGTTCTGTAACATATTTTTATGCAGGTTTTTGTAGCTTTTTTTCCTTTTCTATAGTAAAAAAGCATCAGATGTCGGTAGTGCTCTGCTTGATTTTCCATTTCAAGGCCTGAAATACAAGCAAAAAAGTAAGAACTCCTCTACTCGGAAGCTTCTTACACACCGACGTCAACATACTTGCTACACCAAATACAGGATTTGAAGAATAGGAATATAAAACGATCATTAGTAGGCCGGAAAGATGACATTAAAAAAGAAAACGAACAAACTTTTTGGTCAATATTTTCTTTAAAGGAGGTGGCCGAGGGAGGATTAAATCCCCCGTTGACATTATCTCCAATTTTAATGAGATCAGTTATTTTTTTTTTTTTAACTATTTATATGGAAATCGCTCCAGACATGGCATGAAGCCACTTTAAAAAAAAAAAAAAAATATATATACTACTTCAAGGTCAAAAACTAGCCAACAATGTGTTATATGGATATATTCCGACCGAGAAAACAGCAATTCTTCCCCCTTTGTCAGAAACATTGCTCATGGTATGTGAGGACTAAAGGACAAAATAAGGGAAGTTATATTGCAAACTATTTTTAAAAGATGCTCAAAATGTGAGAAGTTACTGATCATTCCAATATGCCCAGAGTACAAAGAGAAAAATCGCACTTGTTGAATAAAATTTCTATAAAACAGACAAAATTATTCACAAAAAAGTTCATTTTTGTGAATAAATTTGTTTGTTTTATAGAAAATATATCTTTAAAAAATAATTTGTAAATAAAATAATTACACCAGTAAAATTTTAGAAAATATTTCACTTTAACCATTTTTTTTTTTTTTTTTCAATATACAAAATTGGTTGAATAAAACTTTGACGCAGAGTAATATGTAAACGAGAAAATGTATTCATATCTGCGTTCAGATTCAGCTGTTGCTGCTGCTGCCGCGGCTGTTGGTTGTTAATATTGCGCCAAACCTTAGAGCGATGAAAGGTGAGACACCGAAAGCAGCCTTGAGAGATCAGGAGGGCAAAGTAGCATTTTGTCGGATAGATTATCCCACCCGAACACTAAGCACGTAGATGTTATACGCTCACCTGTAACAACTCGATGAAAAGTTGGTTTCGCTTTCCTGTAGCCTGATCTTCCTGCTGCTTTCTAAAGCTTTGCCCAATCATTTTCACGTGTCCTTCACGAAGAGGAAGCAAGTAACAAAAGTCAAACTGGTATCTCAGGTTGGCCAACGAGACTGGGTGGAATCGGATAAAAAAAAATAGGATTGATAGTCAATCAATCTTATTCCTTTGCCACTTACACGCTTTGTTTTCATTTATTTCTTTCATTTTTGTGCAATATTTTATGTGAAAACAAAAATACAAAATATATATATATATATATACATATTGGACCAACCTTGGTACATTGTACCAAAGATACTAGATGAAAGCGACGATTTTTCCCAAATCCTGGTAATAGAAATCCTTCAAGTGTTGCATACCTTAATTTTCTCCCTCATCTGTTGTAGAGGGTGGTGTGTCGTCTAGTGGATGAATTCTTTGTTCTTTCCTTCCCGCCGTGAACCACGCAGTCGTGTCTGCAACAAAAGCCTCATGACGCACTCCGAAGACAAACTCTTCTTTTAAATTTAATTCATTTTATTACAAGCGTTGTTATTTCAACTGGGGGTCATTCACTACGTCGAGAGAGAGAGGGAGAGAGCAAATCACTACTTTATCGTAGTTAGTTAACAATGTTTTCTTAACCATTCATAGAGAGGGGGGGGGGAGGATTTCTCTCGCTTGTATTCCCTTAAGGGAAATATTTCCCTTATTTTTACATCGTGAATCGCACGTCCTGCTCGGTTCGCCTTCCGAATCAGACTGACTAAAACTCGCTTCTCACGAGAACGAGTGACGTCACAGAGCCTCTCGCAGGTGCAGACTGACCCTTGATCTGGGGTCTCGTCACACGGTAACCTTGTCGCGTCTGTTAGCTCTGACTGTGAGAACAAGCTCTATTCTGCACTCGACTGCACCCACGTTAACTCGCGCAAGTCAAACCAACGATTTCCAACAGATACGTCCATTCCCATAGGGCCATTATCTAACACAAGATGCCCACTCCCCACTTTCAACTTTTTGTCCTCAGCCTCTCCCAAATTGCATTTATTTTGGAAAGACACCACTCACTCTCTAAACTCCATTCCCATCCCCCTTTCCTTTTTCTCCCATTTAGATACCACTCCCATTTAGAGATTGACCTGCTTGTTTTCAGTTCTGAGCAAACCTAAAAACTTATTTGGAAAGGGTTTACTTTTTGTTCTTTCCTCACTCCATTTTATTCCAATGAAATCGTTGTATACATGTATGTTTATGAACAATAACATCTCCAATTAAGTTTGGGGATATCTTAAATAGGACGGCCCCCTAGTGTAAATGTGGTATTCTGGTGACTGAGATGATTCTAGTTAAGAGTAGGATAGACATTTTTATCACTTTAGACCAAGGATGACCAACGACATCCATTTTACCCACACTTTTGATGGCCTTGCCGCAAAGAAAGTGGGCTCCCTCTACCGTGCTAGAAAACTTCTCACACCTGACAGTACCCTATATCTCTACAAAGCCACCATCCGCTCATGCATGGAGTATTGTTGTCACATCTTGGCTGGTGCACCATCCACTAATCTCTCCCTCTTAGACAAAGTAAAAAAAAAAAAGTCTCTAATCTAATAGGTCCCTCACTATCTACCAAGCTCCAGCCTCTGTCCCATCACTGCAATGTTGCATCCTTGTGCTTGTTTTACAAGTACTTCAATGGAATGTGCTCCAATGAATTTGCTGCTCTGGTGGCCCCTCAACGTAAATACACTAGACCAACACGACAATCAGCTAAATCCCATCCCTTCACTGTGGAGGTGCTCAGATGCCAGAGAGCCTTCTACTCCAATAGCTTTTTTTCCTCGTGCTGCCGGCCTTTGGAACTCCCTCCATGCTCCCCGTTTCCCAGACTGTACCGACATGCAGAAATTTAAAACTAATGTGAACAAGCATCTCGCTACACAGCTCCCAATTTAGAATGACCCCCAAAACTTGCACCTTAATTCTCAGTAGACCCTTACGGCTACAATGGCAACTTGTCTTGTTTGGGGTAAACTGTGTTAAAATTAAAATAAAAATTTGTTTTAAATGTAATTTTTTAAATATTTTCTGCAAATAAATAATTTAAAGTGGTGACTATGTGAAACTTTACTATTTGACGTAAAATAGAAGGCTGTGGTGGCTTCTGGCGATATCCGAGCTTCAAATTTTACATAAATTTAAATTGGAAAAACAAATTCTCTAGTAACAAAAGTATTTTTTTGTTGTTGTGAAATCAGTACATATATAAGAAACTAAAAAGATCATTTGTAATATACGAAACTATAAAATCACTTCGAAACAGATTAGAAATAAAATATTTCAAAAACATTTTTGGAAAAGAGGCAACTTTAGTTCACACTAGGCACATTTGACTTTTGACTTGTTTCGAAACTTCTTCAGCTGGTATAACTAGTAGTTTTCTTTGCTGTTTCATCAGTTTTATTTTTTTGCGATAGTTGATGAATTGTTATTTTTGTTGACTTTGTAGCATGTACATGACAGATCTACTTTCTTTTATATTAATACGCAATCTCTTGCGTAGTGATTAGTTGGTGGTTCGGTTGGCTAAAACAGGCATGTTAAAACTCGCGTAGAAATACATTGGGCAAGTCAAACACTTCTGTGCATACTCAAATTTACTAATTTCTGCCAAGCCCGAGTTTGGTGCTAAAAAATACAAACAGTTAGTTCCTGAACAGACGTCGTGGATACAAGACGCTAAAAACATTTTCTCATCCGTTGCAGTAAAGTGGCAGGACAAGATGGAACTCTTGAACCCAATTCTCTTTCTATAGCTAAAACCTGCCTGCCGAACCAACTTGCCTTACATTCTTGTGTTAATGGTGGTTTGGTAGTTTTGTTTTACGGCATATCAACCCTTTTTGGGTTATTTAATGCCGAATCTGGTCATTATAGTAAAAGATTTTATGCTTCAAGTTCTTTATATCTTCAAATGTTTAATCATCGTTTTTGGTTTGGTAGTTTTGTTTTACGGCATATCAACCCTTTTTGGGTTATTTAATGCCGAATCTGGTCATTATAGTAAAAGATTTATGCTTCAAGTTCTAAAAATAAAATAAAAAAGGGGAGGGAGAAAGGGAGAGGGGCTGTTGTTTTTGTTTTGGGTTTTGTAGAACATAATTAAGTTTTACAAAAAAAACAAAAAAAAAACAACAAAAAACGTCAATGTAGGTGAATTTCGTCTCAGGGAGCCACAGGGCAGCCTGATCTGGTATAACCAGGTTGTGTTAATGAAACGGCTAAATAAAGTTGATTAAATTGTAGAGCAGATATTGGTATTTTATATGGAACTCTTGTGATCCTATTTTCTTCTTCATTTCAAGTCAACTCGGTCAGATAGATAGAGACACTGTGACGAACGCCACAATTAGGTACCCGCTTTCTTTCTTTGCTTAGTCCTTCTTCGTCTCTGAAGTGGAGAACCTCGTGAGGTCACGCAGAATCACGTTTGCAAAAGGATTCTGGCCAATGGCCGACCGACGGGCTAGCTTGACCACGCGTGATTTTAAGTCTTTAAAAGAGCACGCGTTCCTTTCTCGTTCTCTCTTTTTCCCCCTCGGCGTCTTGGGACGAACGCACACAAAAAACTCTCGTCGAGTCCCCCCCCCCTCCACACTAACTCGAACGAGCAGTGTGGAGGGAGGAAAAAAAGGTAATCCCTTTTCTTCAAGCATCTTTAATTCAAAGGAACATTTCTTTAAGAATCTCTTGTAATCCAAACGAACCTTTTCTTCACACATACACCATTTACAAATTTGCCACACAAAGACATTACACACTCGCATATATTTACGCTTACAATTATGTTTGTTAAATAAATTGTTTCTGTTAAATATAAATGTTTTCCTTTTTATTAACTTTATAAAATGCCTATTCTTATGTTGTTTAGCTTTCTCATTCCTTCGCTTTCTTTTTAATATAAGTTTAAGTAAAAATGTGTTATTCTTTCTTTCTTTGTTTGTCTAAACCTCTTTATTTAATCTACACATGGTCCGGTGGAGTTCAAAGCAGTGGGATGACATGCTGTTACAAAGGCATCTATCTCACTACCTATGGTCGGGGGATCCACGCATAACCATTTGTCTGGTAATCCTTCGCCACTGTGGTTAATCCTTTGTTAGCTTTCGAATCTCCCGCCATTAACAACAACACTTCCAAGGGCGCCATAATTGATAACATCCACCCCGGCCATAACACAACCGCCTCTACAAAATGGCTATCTCCGATCTTTGGTAAGTGTTTCATAATACAACCGCCTCTACAAAATGGCTATCTCCAGTCTTTGGTAAGTGTTTCATAACACAACCGCCTCTACAAAATGGCTATCTCCGATCTTTGGTAAGTGTTTCATAACACAACCGCCTCTACAAAATGGCTATCGCCAGTCTTTGGTAAGTGTTTCATAACACAACCGCCTCTACAAAATGGCTATCTCCAGTCTTTGGTAAGTGTTTCATAACACAACCGCCTCTACAAAATGGCTATCTCCGATCTTTGGTAAGTGTTTCATAACACAACCGCCTCTACAAAATGGCTATCTCCGATCTTTGGTAAGTGTTTCATAACACAACCGCCTCTACAAAATGGCTATCTCCAGTCTTTGGTAAGTGTTTCATAACACAACCGCCTCTACAAAATGGCTATCTCCAGTCTTTGGTAAGTGTTTCATAACACAACCGCCTCTACAAAATGGCTATCTCCGATCTTTGGTAAGTGTTTCATAACACAACCGCCTCTACAAAATGGCTATCTCCAGTCTTTGGTAAGTGTTTCATAACACAACCGCCTCTACAAAATGGCTATCTCCAGTCTTTGGTAAGTGTTTCATAACACAACCGCCTCTACAAAATGGCTATCTCCAGTCTTTGGTAAGTGTTTCATAACACAACCGCCTCTACAAAATGGCTATCTCCAGTCTTTGGTAAGTGTTTCATAACACAACCGCCTCTACAAAATGGCTATCTCCAGTCTTTGGTAAGTGTTTCATAACACAACCGCCTCTACAAAATGGCTATCTCCAGTCTTTGGTAAGTGTTTCATAACACAACCGCCTCTACAAAATGGCTATCTCCAGTCTTTGGTAAGTGTTTCATAACACAACCGCCTCTACAAAATGGCTATCTCCGATCTTTGGTAAGTGTTTCATAACAGTAACCAACTCTCACTTTACAACTTTGTGGAGGTTAGGGTTAGGGTTAGCTTTTCTCCGTAAGTCTTCTGCTTTCATCATCTCCTTTTCTCTCTTAATTTTAAAGCCTTCGATTATATTTCCCATATGCTAAAATCTGAAATCCCAGAAAACCCAAAACGCTTTCATTACGGATTAGATAGATAAAAAAGAAAAGTTGAAGGTCAGACTGGTTCAACAGTATCAATGTTTGTGGATTGAAACTATTGTTTAAAATTTCCCCCAACCAAAAAACCTAACATAAATACCCCTCACCTTAATGCAATGCACCGAAATATACGCTTCCTAATATATGAAAGATGTGCGTACCAAGATGTCTATGGGTATGTCGAACATAACTGTCATGGACGTACCAACGACTGACTGCAGGTTGTCTCAAAGACACCTCGACAGAACTGGTTTCGTGGTGAGAAGACAATTGACCACATGTCACAAAAGTAGGAGTAATGGACTAATATTGTTTTTGTAATTAAACTGAGAAGGGAAAAAGAGAACAATTTGGCAAACATGTTGGCAAATCGATGCTCAGGGCTCAACTGTACAACCAGTTGAGCAGCAAGATAAGTCAAAGTGCCAAGCACATCAAAATGCCGGTTTATAATAAGGCGAGAATGTTCCATTATGCTCAGAAGGGCAAGTCCATTCTCTGTGTTCTGATTGGCTGAGATTCATAAGTGGCCATTCTAGTGTATAAATGTTCATTCATTCGAATAAGTATTCTTCTATGAGATGGATGCCAGTTGAGGCCTTTATGCCGCTAAGTGTTAGTTTGATTCTATAAACGATCAGGCCAAAAAGGGGGGAAAAGAGGAAGTGGACTTCTGAGTCACGTCTTTTATATGCGTGATCACATAGCTAAATCAACTAATGGTTGACTGCTGCATTGTCACGCATTAGGAAAAAAGCAGTCTATTCACAGCTATAAAAGTGTAGAAGTTATCTCCCCCTCTCAAACATAATTGCACTAGTTTGCCAGTAGGCGTCGCTTTTCACCATCAGGTAGCGCTGGAGGACGACCACAGAGTTATCTGCTCTTCTTGATTATATAAACCGGTGCACAACGCCAGATAGGGCTATTTTCAGTTCCGGTCACCGCAGACGGTAGTCATCGGAGACGCCGCTAGTCTCCTTGTCTGACCCACAAAATCACACTTGTTCAAATTCAATAACACGTTTTTCTCGGTAAGAAATTTTTATACACACACGCATTCATATTCCTACAGAGACAATTTCTTCTCCAGAACATTTTATTTTCACGTACACAATTTTTTTATTGAACATATTTTCCCATGTGCGTTTCAATCATATGAACTATTTCAACTCCACACACATTATACATACATACATATATACACACAGCATTCATCATTCCACATACACACTGTATACATATTAATGTACTCTGTTTCATTGTTGTTACACACGTTCAATAAATGCTTTATTTAAACAACCTATTGCCTGTGAATTATTATTTTGCTTTGCATGTGACATTGCTTGTATTATGAACATGTAACCGGGATGCCACCCAGAATCCCCACAAAAGTATGACTACAGAATGATATTGATAATTAATCAGGCTTATGAAAGAAAATCTTTCTGCTTTTTTTATATTGTAACTTGCCTCCAAAATCTGCTAAATATACTTACTACCCATGAAAAATAACAAACATTAGCTTATTGGCTTTATTTTTTTCTTCGGACTTTAATAATAAAATACTTAAATAAAATAGAAAAAGAAACACATTTGGTTGGTATGAAAAAATATTTATTAAAAACGGTCAATAATTAACAATATATAACAAAACACAAATAATGTTGACATAAAAGTTTAAATTTTGAAAATAAATAAGAAATAAACTTCTTTTTGTTTGTTATGTAATGTTAGATTTTTATATTTCTCTGCTATTACGTTTTGGAATTTTTCAGATGAGGATTGATAATTTGGATTATTTGGATTATTTGGACTACTGTTTTCAGTATGACTATGTGTGATGGTGGCTAAGTGGTTAACGACGCGGACTGAGGAGCTGGGTGTGTCGGGTTCGAATCCAGTTGGTTCCACAGAAACACTTTCATCAAAACCCACACTTGACCTTGTTCATAAGCTCCTGGAGAGGAGGTAAATAAAATGCATCTAAAACAAAAATAGGTTTACGGCTACTAAAATTCATACTACAAGAACCCGTGGCACAACGGATATAAGTGCTAAGTAATAATCAGTTCTAAATGAGAGTCGGTCGAAGGTTGAATACTCAGTATGAATTACTTAAGACTTCTACCAGGTCATGGCTGAGGTTCTGTTCAAAATTCTGTACAGATTTCAGAGTTTGATGAGACACGATGAGAACTGTAGTTTGAATACAAATTCTCTGCCATTATTTATTATTCATTAAATAAATTTACTGTTATAGAATGTGTATAATGAAATAACCTGTACGTATGTATATATATATATATATATATATATATATATATATATATATATATATATATATATGTGTGTATGTATATATACATATTTATTTATTTATTTATCTTTTATTTTTTGATGTGTTGATGTTTTTTATATTTATAATATAAAACTAAAAATAATACATTAATCACTTAAATAATAGTGTCATGGATTCGTCCAAACACTTTAAAATGCAGCAACATTTTTGTAAGTAACGGATAAATTTTATTAGACATACGAACAGCACAGGTAAAGAATTTTTTTTTTTTTTTTTTTTTTTTTTTGTGTCTTAAATAACTAATATAAGTTAGCAAAACATTTATATGGAACAAAACGTAGATTTAGTATAAGGAACGTTTATGTTTTTGTCTTTTAAGGGAAGTGGGGTCTGATCAACTCTGCTGGGAAGCCATGAAATTAAATACTGTCTTGTTTTTAAATTCCCGAAACAGTTTTTCATGGTAAACAACTGATGATCCCTTAAAATAGTGTTAGAAACTAACTAATATAATAACTGTAAAAAATAAATTGACTTACATGAGTGATTTTCCACTGGAAGACTTGGGACTATAAGTTTTTTGTTTTTTTTTATATAGTTTTAATGGTTGAGAAACTTCCGAGACTATATATATCAATTAACATATTTCTCTTGGCAGTAAGAACAAAGTGTACTATTGTGAATATTGAATCAAGTAGTCAATGCTCAAGCTATTTGACCAGTTAATCTAGAACTAAATAGATAGAGATCAGAACCCAGACAGTTGGTATATAAGCAGGCTGGGATGTTTTGCTTTTAGATGGGCAAGTCAATTCTCTAGGTGCTGATTGGTTGCTAGTCCATAAGTGGAGATTCTAGTGTATAAATATTGCTTCATTAAAAGAAGAGTTTTTCTGTCGATTGAATGTCAGTTAGAGCCCTAACACCAAAAAGTGTCATTTTAATTCTAGAGTGAACATTAATTTAAATATGTAAAATAAAAATTATTATTATCATAAATAAACGTATAAACTTTTTTTCAGCAGAATTGTACATTTATTAAATTTATGACTGAAGCTTGGTGGACAAGTCAGGCATAGACTGAACTTTATTTGTACCAAATATGGTTGGGTTGCAGAAAGGATTGTGGATTTTATTAATGGTTCCATGGGTGGCCCCTTTTTGGGGATAGTAATCCTCTACTTATATCTAGTAAGTGATAAATATCAGAAACCAAAAATGTGTTCTCAGAAAGAAAGCCACACGGAAAAGTATCCATTAAAAAGTAATTTCCTTGTTTCCAGAAAAATCTTTTTTTTTACTTTTAATTTTGCCACAACTTCAAGAAAACTCTGGTTAAATGAAACTAAAAGTACAAAATAATATTTTCCCAGAAACGATATGAAAAAAAAAAAAAAAGTTTTGTTGTGCAATTTTCTTCCAATGAAAATAGGGGTGGGCCGTAATGGGTGAAAATTTCAGATTCATGCGAGTAGTATTTTTTTGTGTTCATTTATACATAAATAACACTAAACAATCAAACATTTTGAAAATTTTGCAAAATTCAGAAGGTGCAGGCCAAAAATAGCCGTTAGGGCTCCACGGGACTCAAAATCCATCATTTTTCGGTGAAAAAGTGGTTTCATGCGACATTGCAGGTCCTAAAACATCCTCAAAAGCTATGAATGGATATAGAGGGTTAAATCTGATATAGTACTTTAATTTAGGACCATTTTCAGGCTGTGAAAGGGTTTTCATGAATGTAAAATAGCTAAAAACTAGTGGCCTGCACCTTCTGAATTTTGCAAAATTTTCAAAATGTTTGATTGTTTCGTGTTATTTATGTATAAATGAACACAAAAAAATACTACTCGCATGAATCTGAAATTTTCACCCATTACGTCCCACCTCTAATGAAAGATTTTGATAGACATTTTTTTTCTTCTGTGTAGCAATTTTTCTGATTGCCAGATTTTTGGATAACACTAAAATGTTAATTTAATCCTTAAATGCTTTTTGTTTCAAATATGACACATTCCAACAAAATGCCTATTTAATATAATATTCAATATATTGGAGAGACAAGTAAATATGGACTCTTCTTAATCTGCCAACTTATTTAAAAAAATATATTACTCTATTTGTAAAAAAATTGGTTAATAAATCTAGTTTTTGAAAATAAAAAATAAAAAACAACTTTAATTGCATTAAATACAAACATTAACCCTTAAATGCTTTTTGTTTCCAAACATAACTCAATCCCAAAACCAAGGAATATCTTAACCCTTAAATGCTTTTTGTTTCAAATATGACACATTCCAACAAAATGCCTATTTTATATAATATTCAACGAAAATGTGTCAAACTGCAACTTGTTTCACATCTGCAACGAGCCTGTTGGAAAGTGTGAGTAGGTATTAGTATGATGTTGCATCAGCACACTCGCTAAATAGGTAATCAGTATCGTTGATAATTTTTTTTTTTAAACCAATATAAAAAATAATGAAGCATTTAAGGGTGAAAATTTAAAACGACATTAAAAATTTAAACAATTCTCGTTTTTTTTTTTTTACTTGCTTTTAGAACGGAAGAAATACAAATTCTGAAGAAGAAAAAAAATACAAAATACGACAAATAAGATGAAATGGCCATTAATTACATAAACATCGCTTGCATTTTACTTTGCGCATATTTTATACTTCAAAATCTTCTGCAGATAAAGATTTTTGAAATTCTGTGGTAATAATATTAGAAAAATTATGATAGCCATATGAACTTTGTACACATAAAAACTGATAGCATGAAATCATGGTGAAATCCCTATTTATTTACCTCCCCACAAGAGCAGAGTTAGACACAGGGTTGGTTTTTAATGTGGGGAAAATCCAGCTACCCAAAAAGGGGCACTCTGAAATAGGACAAAAATTAAAATTGCCTCAATCTAGAAGGATTTCTTCACTGCCCGAGGACAGAAAAGACAAAGTGAAGTATTAAAACAGATACTACACTTTGCTCCTAGCCGAAAGTCAGTGTTTTTTAATTCTGCTTTTCATAATAGCAATTAGACTAAAACCTTTTCTTAAGTAACTAATTTAATAATTGCACTGCAGCAAGATGCAGTACAAGATCAGGTGAGGAAAACCACCTCCCCTCCTAGGGGAGCACTCTGGTCAGGTGCAAAAATAGCCGAGAATGGACCCATCAGCATTCCCCATTAGAGACGCCTCAGGCAATCAGCAGCATACAAAACCCTCCTCTGAAGGAGGAGGTAATGGCTGGGAGGGTGCACCTCCTAGAACTGAACCAACCTAAACCATACCTCATTCTGACATACTTACCTAGCACAGGCTGAGTCGGTGTGTTCGTACCAGTCGTGGATACGTCCACGACAATCAGTCCGACAACTGGTGACTTTGTTGCTGTCGAGCCGAGGTAGGGTTCTGTTCAGTCTCAGGAGGTCAACCCTCCCAGGCTTTGCCTTCTCTTTGAGAAAGGGTTAGTTTATTGTTAATCGCCTGAGGTAACACCAGCAGGGAATGCTGACGGGGCTGCTCAGGCATTTTTTGTAGGCCAGAGTGCGCTAGCTTTCAACACCTGAACTTGTGTCTAACCTCCTGGTGAGCAGGTAAATAAAATACCTCATTCTAACAAAAAAAAAAAGTCTGATCCCCAGCGAGGCACTTTCTCTTTACAAGACTGATGCCATGGGCGACGTATCCTCCTCGGCTGGTATACACACAGCTGGTAAACAAACCCACTCTATATTATATGGTAAACATTGGAATTTATTTACGACAATATATTGGATTTCATACTGCTTCTTTGTTAACACCGTTTGCCTGGGTAATGCCCTTAAATAAATATACAATGTTGCTATTGCCAGAAAATATACAATTTTCAAAAGTTGCATGTATCACTAAAATAAGCATCTTATTTGTATATAATATAACATATAATTATTTCCACAATCAGACAACGCTGCAGCCCACAAAAACCATCAAACCCACAGACTCGAGTTTCGCCCTCCTTTGGGCTCATCAGTACGACACACCCGAACTCAGGATTCGAAACCCAAGTCACTTGCATGCGAGGCGAGTACTCTGCCACTTGAGTCACCAAGCACAAATCTGTGTTAGTCACTAGAATTTCTTGTATGTGGCATGGTGGCTCAGGTGGAAGAGTACCCGCCTTGCATGCAAGTGACTCAGATTTCGAATCCTGAGTTCGGATGTGTCCTACTGATGAGCCCAAAGGAAGGCGAAACTTACGTCTAGGACTTCCGGTCTGTGGCTTTCATGGTTTGTATGAGCTGCGGCGGCGTCTGATTGTGGAAATAATTATAGATTATCTCACATTAAAAATCTAATTTATATATATATATATATATATATATATATATATATCCCATCACATAAAAGTGAGTTAGACAAAAATCGTCACACAAAACCATTTCAAGTGTTTAGGGTAATTGAGAAAGCAAATAGAAAATCACTATTTTCATATTGAGATGTTTTTTTTTTTTTTTTTTTTTTTTTTTAAACTCTAGTTTTTATTTAGTTTCTTATTCCTTTTTTTTTAATTTTTTTTTTTTTAACTTCACCGATTTAGACATTACTTTACATGGATATTAGTGCGAACACTGGTGAAGGATCATACCCTCCCCCTCGCTCATCATTTTTGACGAAGGGTGTATACTTCTAACATAATTAATTATGCAATCCTTGTAATACTAAAAGCTGTATTACCAGGATTACAAAATTAATCAAGTCCAGCTTATTCTTATAACATATGCAAAGGGCATCGGTTATTCTTCAATATCATCAAATCTATGACAATGTTGTATGAAGAAAGAATAGAACTTTCCCATCACTTCATCGTTATATTTCAAGAAGGATTCAAGATTTGTGAGAAGAATATTGCTATAAAGTGAACTATTGAAAACGGACACCCCAAACCTGGCGAGCAGAGTATCTTCATATAATCGAATGGCCATTAATACTTCACACACCGTCACGTGATGTTTAAGGCTCAATTTTGTAAAACTAATCGCAAGTTTAGTTATGACATCAATTGCCGATGCAGGAATACTGGAATCGTCAATGTCGTACGTGCGGAGTCGTCGTGACGCCAGGTAATATTCTTCGATCATAACTTTGCTCTTGTCACTCATCATGACTTGCCAGCTTTTTAAACAGTTCAGAAAGTCAGACATATCCGTATCAAAGATTTTTAAATCATCATCTTTCGGACTCGTAGCCATTGATAAAATATGATGGCTAATCAGTTCATCCGATTCAGCAGAGGTTTCCGGATCAGTATACACCAAAATACCGAAGGCATCTAGAAAACATTTCGGTAGATCTCCAGGGTTGTATTTCATCAGAACATTGTCGGAAGTCTGTGTTCGAGCTGTTGGCTTCGGGTCACAATAAGCCCACAACTGGCAGTTCAAAGGATACTCAAGAATTTGGGGAAGACTGTCTGTAAGCTTAGATTCAACCTCAATGGGGATTTTGTTTGACATTATCACTGACTGAAGTTTGTCTCGCATAGTTTTCTTATAACAACTGATATCTCCAAGATGACAGATTCCGTTCGAAGCCATTATTAAGGAACCGGCTTTTACATAATAGGCAGATGTGCCATACATATCTTTACACGCTTTACCGAGAAGATAGTTATTCACCGTGTGCTGAATTACTTTATGGTGATAGGTGAGGCTGTGAAGTAGGAGCTTCGATATAATCGAAGTCTCCTTTCCGATCACCAAAAGATGAAGAGGTAACAGATCGCCAACGTTACAAGATGATACCAAATTTAATAAAATACACAATTTCAGTTTCCAGAATGTCCCAGGAGGTGCGATATGACCCGCAAAATAAAAAGTCAAACTTAAGGCAAACCTCCACGGCGAGGGGCCAATTCTTTCAAATAATTTCTTGAAATTCTGAGGAATTCGACTAAAATAACTATACTGGTATCTCTCAGGCAAAAAAATAACATTACCTGCTTCAATTGCCAGGGATATTTTATTCTCTACAAAATCCCGACGTATGATCCCCAAAAACTCGTGTTCTAATCCGAGAGTCACGCGTTTTGACATGGCACCTCGAACATAAATCGGGATTGTTTGATAATGCTGGATATTTGAAAATGAAAAACCGTCTGACGGTAATACATCAAGTATGATTTTCTCCGCTAAAGTGCGGCACGATTTCGCCTCATTTAGCAGAGAGCAACAGTAGATACAGGTGAAATCGTTTTGGATCGTCTGGGCTTCAAACGCACCCGGAACGTGTGTTCTAATATATTCTTTACTGTTAGATCCTTTGCAACTTTGTTCTGGGCACAGGTACATGGTATGGTGCGAATACATTGACACTGCGGTCATACCGACGACTATACCTCTCAAACTTATCACTCTGGACATTTCAGGAATTTTCACGAGATCCAAAAACGACCGGATCGTGTATACACCGGGGATATTCGGAACGGACAGGAGATGAAGTACAACCGATATCTGGTTCGGAAACACTTTTACTTTGATTAAATTTCTTACGACAATATAATGATAAACAAGTTCATGAAACAATAAGGTTACATCTTTTTGGGAGTTCAATAAAAGATTTCCCAGATCAGCATTTTGATTTAGAAGCTCCTGCGGATTGATTTCAATATCAAACGAATAAAACACATTATTTTGAGTGTTGTACTGATGACAAAGCTCTCCAATTTTCTTAAGAATACCAAACTGATCCATATACGATAATGCAGCAATCAGGAGATTGTATCTGGACAATGATCTTGTGCCTGTCATTATTTCTGAATTTCTATCGAAAATTCGTCATGGAATTTCTACTCGGATCACAACTCTAAGAAATGTTAAGGAATTGTTTTTTTTTTTGTTTGTTTGTTTTTTTGTTAATCGGAAAAAATAATTCCTACTTTGAGAAAATCAGAACCAGAATATGGTTCTTATTCTTATTCTTTTCTTGCGAGTTCCTTCAATATAATTGATTTTTATATGTTCATGTCCTAAAAGTTCCAAGCAGACGTTTTACATGCGTACGTTTCGTTGTTTTGTTTTGACTAATAGCAGACAAGTACAAAAAAAAATTAAAAATCACAAGAAACTTTTTCAAAAATAAATGAAAGACTTTTCTTTTATCGTATTATAATTGACGTTTTTTCTTGTTAACTCTCATTAAAATCTGTTAACATACAAATTTGCTCCTGACAATGGCGAACTATTTTAGAACGCGTGAAGCTATCTCTGTAAAAGGTTGTGAACCCAATTATTATTTCGCACTAATTTCAGCATTAACTTTTTTTTTTGTTCGTTTATTTATTTAGTTTTTTAATGTCTGAATGATTTCGGTACCCTAAAAAAAATTAAAAAAACAAACTAATATTATTTACGCATTCATTAAATTGTGTGACCACTTCTCGTGTGTCTGTGTCAGCATAAATTTGATAAGTACAATTTCTTTTTTTTTTATTTATTATTAATAGAATATTTATTGAAATCAAAAATCCAATTTTAAATCTATTATTGAAAAATAAATAAATATTGAAAAATAAATAAATATTGAAAAACAAACACTATTGAAAAATAAATACTATTGAAAAATAAATATTGAAAAATAAATAAAACGAACAAATTTATAAAGGATAAAAATAGACGATGTATGCATGGATTTTATTTTTTGTTTTTTTTCTTCAGAAAAAAAAAAACACCTTTCTAACACAAACACTGACAATAAAGAAAAAAAGATCAATCTAAAATATATTAGCTATGAAAAGAAAAACACGGCGGAAAAAATGAAGGGGCTCGGATCAAAGTGTTCTATCCTCGGTCAGAAGAGAAAAAATCCTTCTTGACTGGGGCAATTTTATTTTTGTCCCCAGAGTACCTCTTGTGGGGGGGGGGGGAGATAGCTGGATATACCCCACATAAAAAAAACGATCTTGTATCTCTCGCAGGAAGGCAGGTGAGCGATCCGTGATTATAGATTTGATACTTGTAATGAATGGGTATCCAGAGGATTTCAGGGCGCTTGTTCGTAATACCCCACCATCCGTTTTTCTCAACTTTTTTTCCTGACAATTTTAAAAAATTATTTCTGTGTACAATTACCTCTGATGTCGCTGGAGAATTCAGTGTTGGAATGTTTTTTCAAATATTTTCGATTTTAAGAGTAGGGATCAGTTTCTTATATAAATGTAACGTAGGAAACTGACCCCCCCCTCCTAAAATTTTAACAATTTTGAAAAAAATCCCTCCACGCCCCCCAAAAAACGAAATTTGCATATTAATTTTACGTAAAATGATCCCATTTCCGGGCCATTCTAGCGTTTTAGACATTTAACCAACATTTGTTTTGCTATGGGAGATAAATTCTGTGTTTTTCGGGGGGGGGGGGCTACTTTTTTTTTTTAGGCGTTTACATGTGGTTTTACGACCTTGCCAGTCGGACTTACGATTAGTGGTAAAAAATTTAGTTTGATCTGGAAATATATTATTTTACGTTAAATTTATAAAGTTGACTCTAAATTCTAAAATAATTGTTTTGTTTTTTTAATTCTTTCCGACATGGTGTTCAGGGTGTTCACACATAATCGTCTAAAAAGTAGAATCTCATTTGGAGGATGGGGGGATAAGTGAGAGGGGGGCGATGAAGTCGTTTTGCAGCCAAAATGACGAATAATGAACCATCTGCTAATTTCCGAATTCACAAATGAGTAAGTAAACCCAAATAAATTGTTTTGGACTAATTTCAAATTTACCTTAAATTATTTTAAAGGAAATACAGTTGGAAAATTAGTCCAAAACAATTTATTTGGGTTTACTTACAGTATACATTTGTGAGGTCAGAAAAAATCAGAAATTAGCACACGTTTCATTGTCCGCCATTTTGGCTGCGAAACGACTAAATCGTCGAGAGTGTTAATCAACAAAAATTTTAGCTCTGCAAAATAATTAAGTTGAAAACACTACATAAAAAGAAAAAAGTGTGCTCTCGTATACTTCAGGAATCTCCGTTAATACTCGGAACTGGCTCCGTAAGTACTGAAATCCTCTGAAATTCATTAAAGTACCATAGATGTTTACCGAAATTACTGCAATTTAACCAAAGTTTGAATGCAGTTGAAAAGGAGTAAAAACCTGATGTTTCACAATTTCTTTAGATGAGGATATTGTATAATCTTTTAAGATTATGACATGCTGAACATATTGGAGTTAAAAATCAAATATTACCTACATCACCGGCAAATAGTTTTCATTTTAGGAGAGTTCTGTCCTCGGCAAGGGAAGATTTAACAAAGATCTCCACGCCCTTCCTATGCTAAAAATGGCTTTCTAAAGATGTTACTATGCACAAGTGCCTAAAAATTTAAAAAAAGAAAAGATTTTACTTTTTTTTTATTGTTGTTTTTTTTCTTCGGACATGCCGCCATATTGGAAATAAGCCGGTGTACTAATTTAAAAAGTGTTTTTTTTTTCCTATTTCATACGTAATACTGAATTGATTTCAACGCCAATACGTTCAGCATGTCATAATCTTTTCTTTGGCACTTGTATAGATCGGGTACACGAGCGAAATTAATTTTAGAAGAGTTCCAATGGTGTAAGAAGGGACAGACAACTCTCTTTTTGGCACATGTTCGTCTTTTCCCACAGTCCGTTTTTCACAACTTTTTACTGACCTTTTTTCGGTGTACATTTACCTATCAGGCTGCTAGAGAATTCCGGGGCTTTTGGAAATTTTTTCAAATATTTTACATTTTAGGAGGGGGATCAGTTTCCAATGTTAATTCAACGTAAACTGATCCCCCTCTTTTTGACCATCTCAAATTTTTAAGATTATTATTCTGCTTACAATCTATCATGTCGCGAGAGAATTCCGGGGTTTTTGGGAAAAAAATTCAAAAAATTTACATTTTAAGACGAGGGATCAGTCTTGTTCGTCTTTTACCATAGTCCGTTTTTCACAACTTTTTACTGACCATTTCTTTTTTCGGTGTACACTTACCTATCAGGCTGCTAGAGAATTCCGGGGGTTTGGGAATTTAAAAAAAAAAATATTTTACATTTTAGGAGGGGGGATCAGTTTTGACCATGTTGTATGTGTTGTTCTTATGGACCAACTTTTTTTTTTCGGTGTAAAATTAAAAGATATATAATATATATTTTGTTTTTATATATATTATATATAAAAACAAAAAAACAAATAGGCAAACGTTGAATTAACATTGGAAACTGATTGAAAAATAAAAAAAAAACAATGAATTTATGCAATAAAACTGTTGGCCAATTTTACGAATTTAGGAAAACTCGTCACAGGAAAATTGGTAAACGGAAAATTGGTAAACGGAAAATTCGTCACTTTTGGCCAAGTAGGAAAATTCGGCAATTATCGAATAAATATCGATTGAAAATAGATTTTAGAACCGTTTTTACAGGAGATATACTTGTAAATACGAGGCTACCCACCTCCCCAGTGGAGAACATTTTTTCATATTATTTTTTTGGTACTTGTGCAGTTTACGAACCGGGCTATTTTTTAGATAAGATTTTCAAGTTAAATTAAATTTTTACTTCAAAATCACTGTGAGAAAAAGTGGTTAATCCATCGTTTCAAAACTAAAATGGCAGACAATGAATTGGCTGTATTTTTCTGATTTTTTTGTTCCGACCATACAACGATTTATTTGAAAGAAGAATTTATTTTTTTAAGTATTAAATAAAGTTGTTAGTTAAAACAAGTTTTAGGCAAGATGAAATAAAAACACTGAATTAGTTAGAAAACAATTTTGCTTTTTTAAATACATGGACATTTTCTAAGAATTTAAAGCCAGTTACTCGATAGTTTATAAATTCCTTTCAAGTTTTGCAAACACACGAAGTAATTGATGTTTTGTCAATTAAAATGGCTGACTTGTTTACGAATAAATCTAAATGAATTATGATGGATTTCATCTCGTAACTTAATTACGAACCAGGCTTGAAATAATAACATTATTTAGACAACGATTTTTTACATGAGGAGAAGGGGGGGTGCTTTGTTAACTATTCTGTAGTTTCACGTAACGATTTAATAAACGGAAGATATCGTAAAAATTGAAGGCACTTCTGCATTCTTTATGAACCCGCAGATTTTCTGTCCTTCTACTGAAAATAAAGGGAAGTAATTCAACCGGAAGTGACTTATTTACAACCTAAAAAAAATGCAAGACTGATTTGTTTTTGGGTAACAAGAAACAATTAACAATTGTTTTTTTTATTATATGAATTAAAAATTTTATAAATAAAAATGTAAAGTTTTGATTGGGGTGGGGGGGAATGAATTTTTTGGTCAACATTGATTTTGCTTTTATTTTTTTTTAAATATATTGTAGTTGAAAAGTTTTGTTTGGTGAGATTTTTTTTATCTAAATGAAAAGTTTTCATTGGGGGGGGGGGATTGTATTTTTTTGTCCTTTTTCTTTTATTGAACAGGATAAAGTTCTGCAATTTGATTTATAATGGCTTCCATGGGGTTAGCAGAAAACTTCTGCCGCCACATAAATTCCATTAAGTAAAGACTCCACCATTTGCGTGTGGGTGCCACATTCTATTTTCTAACGCATTTTGGCCTTTTGCCACATGTTTTCCACATGATTTGTTGTGGCACCTGTGGATGGCGATGTGCCTGTAAAAAATCGATTGTTTTTTGCGTCTGGTTCATTAAATTACCAATGTCGCGAAGATTCAACTCATTTAACTCCATTTTCTAAAAACTAAATTCTACTTCAACTCCCGGTAAATTCAACTTCCGGTGAATTCTGAATGAATGGTACTTGGAGAAAAAAAAACGGAACTCTTCAATTTCGATTTCTTAATCGGCTGCGGGTTCATAAAGAATGCAGAAGTGCCAAATTGAATTTAACTTGAAAATTTTATGTAAAAAATAACCCGATCCAAACCTTTAATTTCGTAACGTAATTACGAACTGGGTTGAAATAACATTATTTAGAAAGCCATTCTTAACATGGAATGAGGGGGGGGTGTTAACTATTCTGTACTTTTACCTAACAATTTAATAAACAAAAGATATCGTAAAATTTAATTTAACTTGAAAATCTTATCTAAAAAATAGCCCGGTTCGTAAACTGCACAAGTACCAAAAAAATAATATGAAAAAATGTTCTCCACTGGGGAGGTGGGTAGCCTCGTATTTACAAGTATATCTCCTGTAAAAACGGTTCTAAAATCTATTTTCAATCGATATTTATTCGATAATTGCCGAATTTTCCTACTTGGCCAAAAGTGACGAATTTTCTGTTTACGAATTTTCCATTTACCAATTTTCCGTTTACGAATTTTCCTGTGACGAGTTTTCCGGGCACCAATTTTACGGTTATTCTATGAAATAAAAAGTTTCAAAACTTACCCTACAAAGCCAATCGGTACCTTATAAAAAGTTGGTATATTTCCTTTTGTCATATTAGTCGAGTGAGTTTATTATAAATCAAAAATAGGATTTGTTTAAAGTTTTGGGAGATTTGTAAAACGAAATTTTTTTAAATTGTCTGAGCATGGAAATTTCCAAAACCAATGTTGCCATTTTTATCTGCACCGATACATGGAAGCCATCTTTGATTTTCAAAATGGCCGCCACCAAATAGGAATTTTTCGTTTCGTCAATTTAAAACCGTAATTAAATATGCTAATTCCAAGTTTACCATGGGTGACATAGTTCGACTTCTAGGTGATTGTGCAGTATAGTTAAAAAAAAAGTGAGTGAAAAAACAACAAATGTTAAACAAGTAAATGTTACTAAACGTAAGAAAACTTACTACATATTTTTTTTTTTGTATCTTAAAGTGTTTGAAAACGTTTTTATTTCAATAAAAGATTTCGCTAAAGTTAGATTTTGCAATGGCGGACAGCTTTCCGGAAATAATCGAAGTTTGATTGATTTTGATGATTTTTTTTTTTGGGGGGGGGAAACAAATATACAAAAACTAACTGTTTCAAACGCAATAAAATTTACTTTTCTGTCTAATTGAAATGAGAAAATGGCGAAAAAAAACTAATCAATCTTCGGTGATTTCCAAAAACCTAGGGTCCACCATTGCAAAATCCAACTTTTACATCATATTTGAACGAAATCTTATATTGAAATAAAAACGTTTTCAAACACTTTAAAACACACAAAAAAAACATTATGCAGGTCGGTAGAAAAATAACTTTTCTTGCGTTTGGTAACAGTTACTTGTTCAATATTTGTTGTTTTCAACCCTTTTTTCTTGTTAATTATACTGCATAATCGCTGACTTCTAAGGGTGGCACTTTTATCCCCGCCCAACGCTGCCCAGGCCGCCCATCGCTGCCCACCGCCGCCCAGCCCCTGGCGCCAGCATTTTGGCTCACGTGACTCAATCGTAAAAAAGTGCTGCCGGACTTCTAATACTAATATTTTCACTTTTAGGAACTTTTGGTTTCCCGACGTTCATCTGAAAGGATCGGTGATTTTGTCATTGTCCGTTCAGACGTTTCTATTTTTCTGGTTATCTCAACATTAGTTCATGAGTTTTTCATAAAAAAAAAAATTGCGAAATTATATGAACATAAGTGCAGAAAACTGACCGGGAAAATTCTGGATCCCACCTCCAGGGGCCTAACTGTCCCTAAAATTTGCAAAATACCAATTTTTTTTTGCAAATGTATAAAATTCCCATCATTAGTTTTTGTTTAAGATCCACCAACAGTTAGAATTTGGTTATTTACATGAATCAAGTTTTGTTGATCCAAGGAGGAGTTCACATTTGCAAAGATCTAAAAGTGCATTCATTAGTTTGTCGTCAAATACAAAAGCAATGGTGTTTCGGAATTTTTGAGATGAGGGTTGATAATTTGTAGAATTTGGTATATTCGGACTACTGTTCTCATCTTGAGTGTTTTTATCACAACGTTTCGGCCGATGTAACCTCCGACCTTCTTCAGCTGTACCTTGTTGAACTTGGGAATCTGGACGGAATTTCGAACGGAACCCTTTATTAAATCCACGGGGGTAGCATGCTCTCGTTCCATCTGCCATGACGTGGAAGAAGTCTTCAGTAATTCGCAATTCTTCGTATCGCCCGCACTGAAGATTGAACCTTCAACCTTCAGATGACTGTCGCTTAGAACTTAATTTTACTTAGTACTATATCCACTGCGCCACGTGCCTGGAATGAATAATATCTAAAATTTAGAAAAAAATATCCATTGTTTGACCCTAAACTGGCGCAGATTTCGTCAGAAGAGAGGGGGCTCGGTTTTCCAGTCATTTTCATGTACTAACTAAAGGGGAGTGTATGTTCAGAGAGAGAAATGGGCTGAGTGGAGAAGAAAGAGGGGAGAGGGAGGGGGAAACCGGGGAAGAGATAGAGAGAAGTTTTAATAGAAATATATTACAATTTTGCCCCAGGCAACACCGGGTAACCCTGCTTGTGCCATTTAAAAAAGAGCGAGTTGTAGGAGAAAAAAGTTGAGTAAAAGTATATACATCCTCAAAACAATTGTCCAAGGCTCTCTTGAATGCGCTTGTGGTGGGCTTCTGGACTACATCCTGGGTAAGTCTGTTCCATGGAGCAGTTACACAGACAGAGTAAGCTGCTCTTTGCCTGTTGAGTCGAAATGGTCGACAGCACAGCTTGTATGCATGACCGCGGAGGCCACAGTATGGTGCCGGGGTGAAAAAAAATCATCAAGAAGTAAATTGACTTTCCTGTTTATAGCATTATATGTTAAGATAAGGTTGCTCTGCAGTCTTCACTGTTTAAGTGTAAGTAGGTTCCGTCACAGAACGCTTCTCATCAGCCTGTTTATAAGCAACACCAATTCGACTCAACATAACAGAACGCAACGGGTTGACATCAGTGACAGTTTCTGTCGGCAGCAGCAGCTCACCTGAGCATAATGGAAATCCAGATTCCATCAACTGCAACCAGTACAGAGAAATTTCTCAGCCAAATGCCATCAGCAGCAACTTTCCCCCGTAAAGTCCAACTTTTCCTCATCGAGGTAGGGGTGGTGGCAACGTGGTAGTGTCAGGTCTGTTTGACTTACAGGGCTCTGGTGAAAATCTAGAAGACCTCAACATCAGGATCCGTCGTCTTCTGGTCGTCTTTGTTTCTGCATGCGGCTAGCAATGATGTTTTAAGCACAGAACGGCAAGTCCACAGAGTGAGGATAGCAACGTTGCTTCTGCACATGTGAAACCACTATTCCTTTGTGTGTTCTGGGCCAAACCTTCCCTGACTTTGTATGCAATGGTTGGGACTTGCTGCTCTGAGTGTCTGTGGTAAAAACCTGCAATCAGGTATAACAAATAGCTACGGACAACGAGGACGACTTCATGAAGACCAGACAACCCTGAGGCGCAATCTTCGTGAGTTCTTTGCAGAAGTTTGATTCATTCAGCAACAACAACATCAGCAGCAGCCTGTTTAGAGATACTCTTCATCGGTAGCAGAGAATGACCAACTGAACTTTATAGATCGTTCCTGCAATCAGACCTGGACACAATGCAGCAATGGATCACAGATTGGCAACTGAAGCTAAATGCTGTGGACAAGTATAGCACCATGCATTTTGAGAGGAAAACTCCAATGTCCACATGCTCCTCCCACAACACCAATATCAAGGTCTTCTTGTGAACGTGACATGAGCATTACCATCAGCAACGATTTGCTTTGAGCAAAGCACAAGATGACATTACTCAGTAAGACCTTTGTTAGCCACTCTCTTACCATCTATTTAAAATTATATACATCTTATGGTGTAAGCTGATCTACCTATTTCGGGAATAAATGGACTTACCCAGACACAATAAATACAGTTACGATTAAGCGTTGTGGCAGTTATTGATGGCAGTTATGGCCACAGAATCGGACGCATATTTCTGTAACATACTTTTGTTAACACATTTTTGATAATCATACCACTGTGTTTGTCTTGATTATTACCGGCCCTTCAAAGCCACAACAATACCACTATGGTGCAAACTATGGTGCAAACGCATTATCACATTATCAGTTTGGGACTCCTCTTTCTTACACAGAAGATTCACAACCTGCAAACCGTTCAGAGGCGTGTAACCAAGTGATATCTGCTATACTCTGAAGATCTTGCTTTCCTGGGTTTGTATTTCATTGAAGCTCTGACTTAGTAAACATCCACAAAATGATTAATCATCTCAGCCAACAACAACCTTTTTGATCTCCATCTGTCAAACATACATGCACATGCCTACAAAGTCAGAAGACAGCATGGATTCTGTGACATTCGGAAGCATTTTTTCACGCTCAGAATTGCTCAGGCATCGTTTGTTTACTGCCAAGAAAATGCATCCTTTAAAACCCTGATGCTTCCAGAAATACGCCAGATATCTCTCCTTGATACACATACACATGCACTTTTGATGAGTTGTAGTGAACCTGAGAACTCTATACGGTGATTACATTATTATTATTATTATTATTATTATTATTATTATTATTATTATTATTATCTGTTATAATCATAGTCTTGGAGGCACTGTCAACAGAGTTTCGGTTGGGCTGTCCATGGGAATTACTTGAAACTGATGACAGTTATGATTGTAAGGTACTTGGAACAGTTAAAGGATAAACTGCTAATATGAAAAAAAAACCGTCTGGCGATCAAGGGTTTGAGGGTGAATTTGCCCAAAACCAAAGTGATGTTGTTTGGCTTTCATCTACAATCCCTAAGAGACTGGTCAATATCTTTGTTCTGTGTGCTGGAACAGTGTTAGCATCAGTGTAACCTGTGCTGACTGTGGGTTCACAAAAAGTGCAGTGACCTGAAAGTTAAGTTAGTCCTGAACCTCAACTTCAAATGTAGGAAATGCATGAAACAGGCGCATCCTATTGACGATCATATTCACAAAGAAATGGCACTAGATGGCAATATCCTGAAGGTAGTAGACTCTTTCTGCTATCTAGGAGATATGCTGAATGCAGGTAGTTAATGTGAACTAAGTATGGCCACAAGAGTGAAGGCAGTGAAGGGGCGAAATTTTGTGAGTTGTTATCTCTGATAGCATCATGAGCTGTCCCTCTCTACATCCGGACTACGTTGTATAGCGGCAGTGTCAGGATCTTCATGATATATGGTAGTCCTTCGCCCAGCCTTCTCATGTCTGACTGCAGCGCAATGATATATTCATTATCAGATGAATCTGCAATATGAAGTCTGACTGGGCCCAAAAAATCAGATCAGCGAATTTGTTGAAAGCACTCCATTTGCCCAGAATGGAGGTTATCCTAAGTATGAATCGATTACGTTGGTATGGTCAAGTGGAAAGTTTATGCTCCTGGGATAAACCGTTGCAGAAGCATGAATCTCCGTAATTGCAGGAAGGTTGGCCGGCCAAGGAAAACTTGGAAGAAAGTGATCGAAAAAGACCGCACAGAGTCGAATTTGGAGACAGTTGACCTGCTGAACTGTGAGTACTGAAGAGTGAGCTTGTGTTATATCAGAAAACGTGCGACCCCTGAACAAGGAAAAGAGTTGCGCTAAATGAATAGAAGAAAGAAAAATCTACTACAATATGTGATAACCAGCTACATCATTTTACAACCCTAACCATAACCCACTCAGCATTATCCAGTATTGTATTTACTTGCGATTTGTTTTGCTCTGCTTTTTTAAGACTATACCGTTTTCTTTTCAAAATATTATTATTTTCTGTTCCAATCAAAGGGAAGTAACTCTGCATGGACGAATACAGAGCTATGCCCCATTTTTAAGATGACATCCATCTGAAAGTAATTCTGATCCGATCAAAGTATTTTCTGTAAGTAAATAAATCGAATTACATTTTATTGTTCTAAACATGCTACAACGACCCACTTAACTTCAAGGATCTGGAAAAATGGTGATGTAATAAGTGACTATAATTGTCCTTTTGTCTAAATGAATACATGCCAAACTTATTTTCATTTATCACTCCTGTATTGCCATCAAAACGGTTTACTGTTATTTAAATCAATAATACAACATACTATTTTTAAATACTGTATATATAGTACAGGTGAAAGACACAAAGACAAATCTTTGAATGCCTAAATTTTTATTAAAAAATTTTTTTTTTTTAACGTAGTTCACCGCAAACAAGGCAGGCGGCCACTGTAGACGTAAGGGGCTACTGAGAAAAAAGAAAAGTGGAGAAGGTGGGTGGGTGGGGTGGGATGGGTGTGGGGTCAACCTAAATTGCTTAACTATTTTTTAAGCAGTTTATAATAAATTAATGTTTGGTGTTATTTATTTTCAATTTTATCGTCCTTTTTCCCCCTCCATATATATGTAATATTTTTGGTGATATTAACAGTAATTAATTAATTTAAAAAAAATTTTTTAATTAACTTAACTAGAAAGAAAGATATACTGATAAGGCATAAGCAAGAGGAGAGAGTGGCTGACGGCTTTCTCTCTCTCTCTCTCTCTATATATATATATATATACATATATATATATATATATATATATATATATATATAGTATTTTTTATGTCATTATTTTTTATTGCAGCGTTTGTTACTTTTGCATTTGCATTATTAATTAGTTGTTCACTTCCTAAGTGATACAGATTAATACAGAAGATTGCATTATTAGTCGCCCATAACTTTATAGGACATATTTTGCGTTAATATATATATTTTTATTAATTTTACACGTACATAAAAATAATCCATGGACATGTGTTTCTGGCTTATAACTGTCATCAGCATCGCTAACTTAGACAAGGATCGAACCTTCGATGTTGATGTCAATAGTCTGGACTATGACACCTTGCCTACAAATATGTACGTTTTTTGGCGCTTGAATATATATATATATATATATATATATATATATATATATATATATATATATCTTTATCTCGTTATCAACGCCACATTTTCTTTTTTATTGTTTTTAAATTCAATGAAAAAATTGTAAGTTAAAAAACACACACATCATCGATCAGGAGAATTGCTTTATTCTTTCTTTTCGTTTATTTATGGTCCCATTTAAAAGATAAATAAATTAGCGAACTTTACGAAGCGGTAGTGAGCTGGCAAAGCCGGCTGGTAAACTACTAAATTCAAAGTTCCTCTCATAACTACTACAAACTGCAGCAGTCATAAACACTGACATTTCTTTCTTCTTGCGGAGAGCAGCCCCTGTGAGGTGGTTTGGTTACACGATGACCAATTAGCTTCCAGGGCATATTAATCTCAACCGAACCTTTGAAGGACTACTTCGAGACCATTATGGAATTACATAGCAGTAAAAAGAGAGCTTCCTGGCACCAACGAAGAAAGATATCTTCTCTCTCGCCCTGGTCAACTTGACACCAAGCAAGGCTATTCTCCACTGGAAGATATGCTGCTTGACCGTTCTTACTTTATTACTTCCTTCACTCTGAAACTGTTTTAACTCCACCCAACATTGTAGGTCACTTGAAGAAATGCACATACTGCTGTTTATAGAAAGGTTTTGTTTTGTTTTGTTTGCCTTGGATGATTTTTTATTACAAAATATTATCGGAGTTGTGTCAAAGCTTGCCACGTTCGTCTATATCATCAATACAACAACACAATCTCTTTTCGTCTCACGGACCGAAGAGTTCCACTTTCTATCAGACTCAACCTAAATAGTCAAACCCCGAATCAAAGAAGATCATTTTTATCTCCAAAATGGTCCAAGAAAGATAACTCATGATCTAGCAGTTGGTCTTACAGTCTGTGAAGATTAGCTCCTATACAATTGCATGTGATACATGCTGCATATTATTTTGTTTTGGGTAAAAAAAATTGGCGCTTGAACATTTACCAAGTTTTTGTTTTCTTGTTGTGTTTTTCTTTTTACTTTTTTTTTTATATGGAAATCGCTCCAGACAAGGCATGAAGCCACTTGATGTAAGGAGCTAAAAAAATACTATTTCAAGGTCAAAAACTAGCTAATGATAAGTGTTATATGGATAGATTCTAACCCAGAAAACAGCAATTTTTTCATCTTTGTCAGAAACATTGGTCATGGAATGTGAGGACTAAAAGACAAAACAAGAGAAGCAAGAGTTACGAGGCTGCCGAAAGTAAAATTTGTTTTAGGTAAATAAAATTGGCGCTTGAACATTCACCAAGTTTTCGTTTTGTTGTTGTTTTTCTTCTTTTTACTTTTTTTTTGGGGGGGGGGGGGAAGACTAACACGTCTTTGCAATTCTCTTTTTTTCTTTTTCTTTTTCTTTTTTTTTTTGTTGTTGCTGTATTTATCTCCTTCTCACAGCGGAAAGATTTGACACAAGGTCAGCAAAGTTGGATTGAAAAGCCAGCGCCCTAGAGTAAGAGCACTCTGGCCAACAAAAAATGCCTGGGCAGCCCTGTCAGCATTTCCCGGTAGGCGATTAGCAATAAACTAACCCCTTCTCAAAGAGTGAGAAGGCAAAGCCTGGAAGGGTGCATCTCCTAGAACTGCACAGGACAATACCTCAGACCGGCGGAATCAAGGCCCGAAGACCAAGACGGTACCGGTCTAGAAAGTTTAGCATCCATCAGAACAGATACTACACTATGATCTTAGCCAAAAGGCCAAGGAGCATAATTAAAAAAAAATTGTTTTTCATTCTTTTTAAAATTTTATCAAAAATTAGCTGTTTTATAGAAAAAAAAACTAGCTGTTTTATTAAAAACTAGCTGTTTTATTAAAAACTAGCTGTTTTATCAAAACCTAGCTGTCCCGACCCAGCGTTGCCCGAGAGTGTATTTATTTGCTATTCATTTTGCTTTGCTTTATTTTTTAATTATGCCCTGGTTTTTTTTTGTGTTTTGCTTTTAAAAATGTTATGTTTTTGTTTCAAACAAAGAGACGAATACAGAGTTAAGTCACTTTTTTTTAAAGATGGTGACCATTTGAAAATAATTCAAACCCAGACAAAGAATTTTCTGTAAGGAATTAAATCGAATTACAGTTTATTGTTCTTAAGAACACACTACTGTTATTCACCAAAAGAACGAACCAGACACAAATATTAATTTTGTAGGACGAAAGCTATCGAAGACAAAGAAAGGATAAAAAAACTGACTTTTAAAATTTCTTTTTTTCAAGTTTTTTTTTCCTGTTATTAGCTGGCAGACGATGATCTGAGAAATCCTCTGAAGCAACTACTCATTCTAGTACTACACGGCCTTTAAACCAGAATTAAAATGTAGTATATGTTGAGGCATTACCTTCTCCTTTGGTGATGGTGAGAGGTGATTTATGGTCGATCATCACAGAACCGCCCTCATTAGGGCGACGGGGCTGATCATGGCTAATTTTGTACCCATCCAGAGTGCTCACTTTTTAGCAGAGAAAACTTGATTCCCACAGTAAACTGACCTTATGCCTAACTTTGCTGCTTTCGGAGACATGTAATCAAACTACACATCTTCTTAGTCTACACTCCCCGGATAAAGTTGCGGGAAAAATGTGTTAATTCTCGGTGTTCGAGAATGAACCAAATCTCAAACGAACGAGCAAAACAACATAAAATGCATCTGTTGCGCAGGGCGACATATTTTAGAAAGTGTGCACCCTATGAAAGAATCCAACAGCAGAGATTACAATGCTGTTGCCGAAAGAAAGTTTTCAAGCAGTTGCCATTCCAGACTATCGCCTTATCGTTCTAGCAATAAACTAACCTCTTCTCAAAGGGTGAGAAGGCAAAGCCTGGGAGAGTGGACCTCCTAGAACTGCACAGGACAAACTTACAGACCTGCGGAATCAAGACCTGAAGGCCAAGACGATACCGGTCTATAGGGTGGAGTATCCATCGGAACAGATACTACACTTTGATCTTGGCCAAAAAGCCGAGATTTACCACAAATATATACTGATGTTCTGCCATATTTGATTTGACGAAAGATTGCCATATAAAAACCTTTAAACCAAAAGGAGTACATTTCTTGGGCATTTTTTAAGGACAGCTAACAGAACGAAAAAGGGTAGAATATAGCAATGGTTAGTATTATCATGTTCAAGACATCAACAGGGCCCGAACAACGTCCAGACCACCCTAAATTATGGACAGGGTGGTACAGGAAGTGGGTTGTTCTAAGTTGGTAAAGGATTATAGGAAAGCCAAAATCATCAACAACATATCTTTTCTTTTTTTTTAATGGAAATCGCTCCAGACAAGGCATGAAGCCACTTGATATAAGGAGCTAATCCATTCACTGTGGAGGTCCCCAGATGCTGGAGAGCCTTCTACTCCAATAGCTTCTTTCCTCGTGCTGCTGGCCTCTGGAACTCCCTCCCTGTTCCATGTTTCCCTGACAGTACCGACATGCATAGGTTTAAAACTAATGTGAGCAGACATCTCTCTACACAGCTCCCAACTTAGGATGACACCCAAAACCTGCACCCTAATTCTCAGTAACCCCTTACGTCTACAGTGGCGGCCTGCTTTGTTTAGGGTGAAAAATATGATTATCGCAAAGGAGATGCCTATTGATCTTAGTCTTGAAAAGACCAAGGCTATAAGTAGGAGGAAAACAGTCAGCAGGAATAGAGTTCCACAATCCTGCGTTTCTTGGAAAGAAACTACTGGAATAGGAAGCTGTATTACAATGAGGTATCAAAACAGCAAATTGATGGAGACCACTAGACCAACGAGTCAAACGAGCTGGAACAAAAGAAGTGGAGAATAGATCACATAATTCTGAAGAACACATACCATAATAGTATTTATAGAAAAGACTGAGACTAGCAACATCACGTCTGTGAGAGAGAGGGTGTGTAGAGAAGAAGAAAGGGTAGGGCCAATCAAATTACAGGTCTTGGTCTGCGTTGTGGAACTTTGTTCGAACTAAACTGTTTACACAAGTGTTCTTTTACGATGCAAAATGTTTATTCCTGGCATCTCTAAAGTTTCCTGTCAATCTGTGCCGCCATTGCCGAGAATCAGACGAACACAATAGCATGTTTGAATGGTATTATTTAGATTATTCGGACTACTATTATCATCTTGGATGTTATTCTCACAACGTTTCGGCCGATGTAACCTCCAAACCTTCTTCAGGTGCATCTTGTAGAACTCGGACATCTGCACAGAATTTCAAATGGAATCATTTATTTAATCCATGGGGAGTATTGATTTACTCCTCTCCAGGAGTTAGGCACAAGGCCAGTTTTTATCTTACTCCCACAAGTAAGATGTGACCTAAGGTCGGGTCGGGAAAGTGGGGTTTAAAAATTGCCTGGGCAGCCCCGTCAGCATTCCCCGGTAGAGGCGCCTCAGGCAGTAAGTAATAAACTTACTCCTCTCCAAAGAGGGGAGGCGAAGCCTGGGAGGGTGGACCTCCTAGAACTGCACAGGACAGACCCATAGACCGGCGTAAATCAAGCCCCGAAGGCCAAGACAATACCAGTCTATGGTGTGCAGTATCCATCGGAACAGATACTACACTTTGATCTTAGCCAAAAGGCCAAGAAATTCAAAATCCATGGGGAGTAGCTTGCTCTCGTTTCTGCAGCTTTCTTAAGTACTTCCTAATTGTATTCTTAGTATCGCCCGTACTGAGGATTGAACCTTCAACCGCCAGAAGACTGTTACTTAGAACTGATTATTACTTAGCACTTTTATCTGTTGCGCCACGAGTCCTTGCAAACAATTCCTGAGTTTGACATACAGATTCCCGAGTTTGATGAGACACACCTGAAGAAGGTTGGGGGTTACATCGGCCGAAACGTTGTGAGAATAACATCCGAGATGAGAATAGTAGTCCAAATAATCCAAATTATCAATCCTCATCTCAAACATTCCGAAACAGCATGTTTGATATTTTTTGTTCTTTTACTCATGAATCACCACTTACCAAGGCCAATAGCCACTCGAGGATAAGGGTTAATGAGATGGCTGGATTGTCAGTTGAACGGCGAGGAATATTATGAGATGATTGGAAATGATGAATGGAATGGACAAAATGAGCACGGTTTATGGTAAGCATCTGTTTACACTAGATTTGAAGATGAACAAATTATAATCTGCAAGGAAGCAGTCCCGATGTAAGGTGTTCCATAGATAGGAAGTTCTTGAAAAGAAACTGTTCATGAGAATTCCGTTTTTTTTTTCATATCCACGTTTTTATGTTATATCATAGAATTAAAGGTGCTTCTCCAGATTAGGACCCGAGCTAAGATCGACTTGGCGTCGTTAGGGTCAGAGTTAGCGTTAGCTCGGGTCCTAATCTGGAGAAGTACCAAATTATGATGCAAATCGATTCAACAGTTGCTTTGTTGCTGTCGAACTGTTCAGTCCTGGGAGGTCAATCCTCCCAGGCTTTACCTTCTCTCTGAGACGGGGCTGCTAAGGCATTTTTTCGTGGGCCAGAGTGCGCTTATCCTAGTGTGCTTGCTTTTCAAAACCACACCTGACCTTGTGTCTGACCTCCTGGCAAGGAGGTAAATAATATATGTACGTTTTTGGAAGCTTTGACATGTTGATGTATTATTTTTGATGTATTATTTGTAAGTCTAAATAAATCCTGTTATATATTATTCATGAGTTTTGCATTCTTTCTTTTGTTCATCTTGATTGTTTATGTGTAAAAGCAATTAGGAAAGCAATAATTCTAAAAAGATTTTTAATCCAAATAGGTTTGTTAGCCAACGGATTCGATAGATTGATGTCTTCACCGTTTAAAGATTCCATCGACCGTAGAAATTTTCCTTGTACTGTTTCCTCTGAGGATGCGTTCTGTCGGAAGAAATGATACCCTCGTTCTTCATTTTCTCCCCATTAAGTATTCGATTGGATTTTTGTCCACGTTGCAAAGGTGTTGAATGATAATTTAAAAAGGGCGATGCATGAGTCATGTATCTTGCTCAATAGTCTGTCTCAGCCTCCCCACTTGCGGGTGCGAAGCGCTGTTTCTCAATGACGGAAGCAATATGACTTTTGAAAATTTTTACGAAATCATAGGACCTGAACTACGGTCAATTATCTGATGCTACAATCTCAGGAATCCGATAGCAGGCAAAGATCGATTTTTTTGCCATCTCTAGCAGCAGATAAAATAGTCTGTTTCCGATGGGCTACTTCAATCTGCCGATAACTGTATTCTTCGACTGGCACATGGATGACCTTTGCACCCAAAAAAGATCAATTCCAACACGTTCGACGTGGAGAAGCAAGAGTCCTTGTCGATTGCGGCGACTTTGGTTGAAGTTTTATTCCTTTTCCACAAATCGTACAATCTAAAAACATTCTTTTCAATTTGTTAAGATATTTTGGGCCGCCAATCGCAGCTCCAAGTAAGTGGTCAGCCTTTTACGATCACTTGTTTGTCTTTTCTTTTTGTTCACCCCAAACAAGCGTAAGGGGCTACTATGATAGGGGCCAGATTTATAGGGGGAGGGGCAACCTAAGTGGGGAGTTGGGCAGCAAGATGTTTGTTCACATTACATTTAAATTTTTGCATGTTGGTACTGTCAGGGGAGCAGAGAGGAAATTCCAAAGGCAAGCAGTTCAAGGAAAGAAGTTATTAGAGTAAAAAAATCTTCCGGCATCCGGGGACCTCGATAGAGAAGGGGTGGGATTTTGCTGCTAGTCAGGTGGGTCAGGGGTATTTACCTTGAGGATGTACAAGTAAAGTAAGTTCATCAGAGCACATTCCGTGGAAGTACTTGTAAAACAAGCACAGAGATGCAACACTGCGGCGATGAGCCAGGGGCTGGAGCTTAGCAGACAGTGTGAGACTTATTAGGTTAGGAATATTATTTGCACCCTGTCCAAGAAGGAGAGGCTAGCAGTTGGTTAACATTGCAAAATATCCATTTGTGTCTCTTTAGTGAGAACTAGCAGGGCTACCCCGCGTTGCTCAGTCTCTTGGCTAAGAAAATAGAAGAGTTAAGTCTGTCTGTCTGTCTGTCTGTCTGTCTTTCTTTATCTCTCTCATGTGCAAACTTTGACAACTGGTAGAAAGAAAAAAAGAAAGAAAGCGAAAAAGATAAAGTCATCAGCAGCTGACTGACTGTTTGACATAGTTTCAGTGTTCTTTTTCGAACATTTACCAGTAAGAATAAAAGAGTTTTTTTTTTTTTTTCTGATCCCCTATGCACTAATTTGGACCGCAAGTGAATGAATACTAGAGTAGTTGTATCACCATAACTTGTTCGAGGTCATACTGGATCAGAAGATGTAAGGTTTGTACGTGTATCCTTATTAGTTCCTACGTTTTAGTCGGACACACAGGCAGATATAATAGATTTAATACACTTGGTAATACCTGGACGAGAATCTAACTTCCACTAAAATAGGAAGTTTCTAAGGAATATCAAATTCACATGCAGTCCCTAGCCGCATGTGTATCTCGGTCAGGGGAAATTATATATAACGCCAAGGTCCAAAAAAGAGTCACCAACCTAATAGGTCCCTCACTGTCAACCAAGCTCCAGTCTCTGTCCCATAGCCGCAATGTAGCATCCTTGTGCTTGTTTTACAAATACTTCAATAGGTTATGCTCCGATGAACTGGCTACTCTGGTGCCCCCTCGACGTAAATTCACTAGACCAACTCGACAATCAGTTAAATCCCATGCATTCACTGTGGAGGTCCCCAGATGCCGGAGAGCTTTCTACTCCAAAAGCTTCTTTCCTCGTGCTGCTAGCCTCTAGAACTCCCTCCCTGCCGCCTGTTTTCCTGACGGTACTGACATGCAGAAATTTAAAACTAATGTAAACAGACATCTCGCTGCGCAGCTCCTAATTTTAAACCTTCTCTCCTTTTTCTCAGTAGCCCCTTATGTCTACAGTGGCGTCCTGCCTTGTTTGGGATGAACTATATTACAAAAAAAAAAAAAAGAAAAAGTATTGCCAAATGGTCATCCATCTGGTACTGACCAAGCTTAACGTTGCTTAACTTCGGTGATCTTACGTAATTATGTTTTATATAATAGATTAGACAATCTGCTAATTCAGTTTGAACTGTTCAGTACAGTTTCACTGCAGGACTACTTTTTAATTTTCAAGGTCATTATATCTGACCGCAAGTTTTGACTAAGCTCGTTCATCCTGTTTCTCATATCTTGTAGTTTTTTTCATTACTGTGCCAAGGAATGAATGCAAATTAAATAAATTAACTTTTTAATTTTTCTTCTTTCTTTTTTCTATTCATTTAATGTCACTTTTCCCTTGGGGTCAGGGGTCAGACATTTTCTGATATTACGCAAGGTCACTCTCCAATTCTCACGGTTCAGCGGCTCAGCAGTCTTCAAATTCCACTCTGAGCGGTCGTCCAATCACATAGCTTCCGAGTTTTCCTTGGCCTGCCAACCTTCCTGCGATTTATGACATTCATGCTTCTGCAATGGTTTATCCAGGAGGATTAACATTCCACGTGACCATACCAGCATAATCGATTCATCCTTAGGATAACCTCCATTCTGGGCAAGTGTAGTGCTTTCAGCAAATCTTCTGACCTGATGTGTTGGGTTTGATCAGATTTCACATTGCAGATCAATCTGATCATGGATCTGTCATTGCGCTACAGACGGACAAGAGAGTGGTGCGTAACGGCCCAGAATTCACTGTCATATATCATGACGCTCCTAACACAGCTGCTATACAACCTACTGTAGAGAAGGACAGCTTGTGATAATATCAGAGACAAAAACTCACGAAATTTCACCCAAACTACCTTCACTCTTGTGGCCGTACTGAGTTCACATCCACCACTTGCACTTAGCATATCTCCTTGATATCAGAAAGAGTCTACTACCTCCAGGGTATTGTCATCTAGTGCCATCTCTTTGTGAGGATGACCATTCATCTCTTACATTTGAAGTTGAGGTTCAGGGCTAACAACCTTTAGGTCACTGCACTTTTTGTGAACCCACAGTAAGCACAGGTTACACTGTATCACATTGCTTCTAACATCCTTCCAGCACACAGAACAAGGATACTGACCAGTCCCTTAGGGATTGTAGATAAGAGCCAACCACCATCACTTTGGCTTTAGACAAGTTCACCTTCAAACCATTTACCTCTAGACCGTGTTTCCATATTATCAGTTATCCTTTAACTGTTCCAAGGACTCGGCAATGATAACTGTCATCTGCATAAAATAATTCCCATGGACAGCCCAACCGAAACTTTCTTGACAGTTCCTCCAAGACTATGATTATAATAATAATGATTATAACAGATAATAATAATAATAATACCGGATGTTATAATCAACAAGAAGGAAAAATCTTGCAAAATCGTAGACTTCGTCGCTCCAGCAGACCACAGAGTGAAAATCAAAGAAACGGAAAAACAAAGCAAATGCACGGCACTAGCCAGAGAACTGAAAGGAATATGGAGCATGAATAAAGTCAGTATAATACCAATAATCGTAGGAGAACTAGGAACAATCCGAAAAAACCTGGAAAAAAGACTGGGAGAAATTGGGATCAAAGGAATCATTGGAACTATACAAAAGATGGCAATGATCAAAACAGCTACAATCTTAAGAAAAATCAGTGAGGGCAGAAACCAACCCACATAAGCTACGAGGGGTCACATAGAATCTACTACAGGAAAAAAAAACACAGAAAGAACACATCACAAACAAAGAAACAGAAAATGCAAGAAACATCACTTTATAAGCACCCCCCCCCCCAATAAATTACACCGGCCTCAACTGACATGACACAAAAATGAACCAATGAACAGAAATAGCAAGAAACACCATCAGCTCCCCGCTCCCTAAAAAAATGGTACCAGCCTAGGCTGACACCACACAAAATATTTGCATAGGGGCAAGGAAGATGAGAAGACCGAGGAGGGACAGCACAAACCAGACCTCCACTGCAAGTGCAGAGACTGCTGGGACTTTGGGGAGGATTACTGCCACCCAAACCCCAGAGAAGACCAATGGTCCTTACCAGCGAGAAATCAATGGTAAACGGCTGTTGTGATACTGCAAGTTTATTTGCGGTGGCTATCGAAAAGAGGTGGAGAATACTGGAAATCTGGGGAGACTTGTTGTCACTCAGACTCCAGGGAATACTACCGGTTGTTTGTGAGCAATCACTGATGCCCTGTGTGAGAACTCCTAGTGAGTACATACTAATAATGATGAAATCATTTATGAACAGTGCTCTGGAGGTACATTACAACTCATCGAAAATGCATGTACATGTGTGCATGTGTATGGAGGAGAAATATCAGGTGTTGTTCCTCACCCTGTCGGCGGGGCCACGAATTTGCCCACTACAACCCCATGCAGAAGGGTAACCCCAGAAACGGAACCACCTGTAGGCCGTGGGTGGCGACCCTTTATGCCTTAGGACGGGATCCTGGTGGCTGAGCCATTCGACCACGGTATTGTCATCTAGTATCATCTCTTTGTACATTCATACAAATAACTTATATACGTTGTTACCAAACATCAGAAGCTAGAGAGGATTTAAAAGTTTGTACGATGATGAAGGTACTCTAGCAATATTTCAGTTGAAATATTTTCAGCACGTGTTAAGCTCCTGCTTATGTGTGAGTATGAACAGTTAAGTGTGTGTGTGTGTATTTTCTCCCACGAGTTGTTTTAGGTAGTATTTATTTAACATAGAGAGTGCGTGTGTTATTAAAACTGCAATGTGTCGGATTTTTTTGTGGTGATAATTTGTTGACACAGTGGTGGACAGTATTTGACTGCTAATAATTTTTGTTCTTTATTTATATAGTGTGCATATTGGCTCCCCAGCAGGTTAGTGCCAAATCTTTAATGGTACCTGTAGGAATCATGCCACCCCCAAGAAACATGATCATGCCACCCCAGAAAACATGAATGGTCCTTTATGAAAAACGCATTATTCTCTTGTCCTAAATTGTTGGATGTATGGCATTTACCTAAATGCTTTACTTTCATTAAAGCTAGAAAAAAAGTGTAGGGAAACGAATCCCTGAATACACCAGTAAAATTTGCATCTTTCAATTACAAAACTTATGTAAAAGGGAAGATTTATCTCCCCTTTTACATAACTCTTGTAAATAAAGATGGCGTCGATTCAATGTATAATCGGAAGTATGAGAAAGAAATTAATTTTATTTATTACTAAAATTCTACTCGATAATTTTCGGGCATTTTTAGTGTATACTAATATTTTCAACTCATAAGTAAGTATATTTATTTACTCCTCTCCAGGAGTTAGGCACAAGGACATTTTTATCTTACTCCCACAAGTAAGATGTGACCA